>OX235279.1:144042139-144392198 GCA_944472155.2 Trichobilharzia szidati
CAGAAGCCTATATAGAAAACTATATGCTCGCACCAGCAAGTACAAAAACTCAACCATACCCTACTTAGCTCGTGTTCTGTGCGATAAAGAAAGCATTAGGCGTGACACCTATAACTTATTAAATAGTCAGTAGAACAACTGGACATCGTCTTTCCAACTCATATCATTTATAGGTACAACATTTTCTTTCTTTCTTTTCCTTTTCTCTCTCTCTCTCTCTCTTTTTCCGTTATGTGCTGCTTTGTTTCTTTCTCTCGCTTACGCCAGTAAATATGACAGCACCTACTTTTCTAACACCTTCAAACACTGTTCAGCTTTGGCTTTGCTACCGATATTCCAATATGCTGTTGTCATAATGAACTGAGATTTCCTTATTCTATGTAGAAATCTATTTATTGGTAATGTACTAACTGAATGCAATACTGTAGTAAAAATGCTGAGAATTCCATTCTGTATTACAAGTACTGTTTTGGAATGAAGCATATTATTATTATTATTATTATTATTATTATTATTATTATTATTATTATTATTATTGATAACCATCTTGAAACAGTTCTAGGCGTAAACAATTTAATGAATGGACAGTATTCACAAAATGTTACAATGGGGGCTGATTGAGGTTGCTTTCTATTCTATGCTGAAGATAGTAACTGAAATGTTGAAAATTCTGCCTCAAAGACTGCTCTAACTTAGGAAACACTTTCATTTAAAAAGCATACTCTTGATACAAGTATATTTCTACATTATGTTACTACACTAAACCATGTTGTATAACGCTCAATGCTAATCTTATACACTCAATGGAATTTGAATCATTCCATATTAGATAAACTTATTTTATATAAAATACAGTGAAACAGTATTAACAGATGTGTGTTATGTCAAATAAACATGTCTAATATGGAATTGTATTGTACTAACACACTGGCCGAATTCTACTTGGACACGAATTTGAACTGTCACTACAAACCAAAATGATTCGAAATTTCTGTGGATGCGGACCAGTAAGCAGTTTTACGTCGATCTAAATTCCCACTTTCTGTTTCCAACTGTTCAGTATTAAATCTGTTTTGACATAATGTTATTACGTTATGCTTTAATACAACCACTTCCAGTTGGTATTGAGTCACGTCTATTGTGTATGGGTGAGCTGACTATACAACATGGTTGGCCAAACCTCGGTGGATGGAGCTGAGTTGACTCTGTAACCCAGTGGTGGTTGGAAGTCGAGGGTCTGAACCAGTCAGTCGTAGGTGTATTAGTTTAAAGTGATATCCACTCACATTACAAATGTATTCAGTATGATTCAGTTGACGCATCTAATACCATACTTTTCATGTTACCTTACTGCACGCATTATAAACCAATTACATACAGTACTGTAGAGCAATGTAAGCAATTCTAATTCAGTCGAGAAATACTCCTTGAGTAGTATCTATTAAAACTGAAATGTAGAATTTCGCTATTCAGTTGAATGTATCCGCATTTCGTTTCGGCGTTGTTCAAGTTAGAGCTGACCACTTACTACTCATTAGCGCATTGCTGGCTTAGTGGTACAACACTGGGTAACCACGCAAGGGATCCGGTATTAGATCCCTGACTGACACATACCTTTACCTCACTTAGCCTGTGATAAGCCCGGTAAAGAGATCTTAAGCTTAATCCTTCTAAATATCAGATTGTTAATTTCACTTTCAGGCACAAGCACGACTTACATGAACCGGTGACAGCGGTAGAATGCTCGCCAACCACGTCGGTGGTTCGATCCCGGCCGACGCACTCCTTCACCTCGCTAAGCCAGTAATAAGACTGGTAAAGACGGAAGGTCGAGCACCAGGCTAGCAACCCCATTCCGTAAAAATAAGCACCATTGCTACCGAAATTCCAAGCCTCTAGCTTGAAGCCCTATGTTCCACTGGGAAAGGTAAAGGAATCACTCGAGATTAAACACTTTTTGAGGAAATCGTGAGGATATCCATTCTTTTAGAAGGCGGCTAGCAGGTATTTTTCTTCCATTCTCTTCAACACCAGAGTGCTACAGTGTGTTTAAACTCTTTTAAACAATGTCTGCACGCAGTTTCTTTTTTGGATAGTTGGGTTATTACTATCATAGTTGAATATTCGTTTTACTTATTATCTTTTTTCAACCTTATTGTACTTCAGCTGATACAGTGCTTTTATTTGATGAACTGGATACAGATATTTGTGATACACTACCCAATCATCATACTAAATGGTCGTCTACCATTTTGATTGAGTTTTTACACCCAAAACCTCATGTCTAACTGCTGCGTATATTTTATGGTCCTGGTACCACCACACATCGGAAACGATGCTAAGAAGACAAAGACTTCCAAACATGTAAACCTTTCACACTCTCCGATCTTATAGATGTATATACTACAACAAAGCCGAATGCTTCACAGTACCACTCAACAATTGAATGTATCATCTCCAAACTAGGTCACGCTAACTATCTAAATACTAAAATGGGTATGATTACTAACTGCTACTTTTCTGCACCAAAGTATATTTAGCAGTTTAGTTTATGAAAGGTGAATGTCCCTATGACCAAACGGTCATAAGGGAAATAAGTAGTATATTCATATACCAATACTTCTCGAATTATATCATATGGAGTTTTTAATAGTCAAATTAAGTCTTGTTTACGTATGTCGTTAACTTTCAAAATAATTTCTTACTCTTATATTTTGTTCAAGTCAAATGATAAGCTGGGTAACCGACGTCGTAAGCGAGGAAGACGACAAAGAAATAAAAACACCATGGATGTTGAAACACATACAAGCAATAAAGGAGAAGTGAATGCTGATTCTAAAAATGATCCTTTCGCATCACATTCATTGGTGAATATTCAAACAAAACGATGACAATGTCTAAGTAGTATCCATAGAATTTATTATTATTATTTATCTAATCGCAGAGAAACTTGGTACAATTTGGCACCAAGAAAGATGCGCCACACAATAATAATAAAACAACATAGATTAAAAGTAAAAATATAAGTAGAAAACGCATAAAGAACTTCATCTGGAAGGAAAACAGTCATGTTTAACAAGTTCAAACAGTATGCGTTAACTATCATCAGAAAGGGAAGAAAGAAGGGAATTGCAACACGTTCGCCATTGATTACGATTCTTGGCCATATCCGATAACGTTTCGAGCCATCGATTCGAGCTATCTCGTGGACCTCAACCAGGGAGTCGTGACGCACCAACCGATGCTAATCTAGCACAAATATCCTTCATCCCACGACGCCACGTCACGGACTGACGTGGCCACCCCTCCGCCTTTTCCATCCCGTCCCAGGGTTAGCGAACAGAGACCTTTACGAAGCCTCTAGGATGACATTCGCGGCACATGTCCAATCCATAGAATACACGGTCGACCTACACTGCTACAAATGGTGAGTGTACATGTCTTTTATTTTATGTGATTTCTATAATCTTCAAGAACCAAAAATCCAACAATAACCACTTGATTTTGGTAATAACGATATATTGTAAATATTATAAATATAAATGTCTTATTTTGAATCTCTTCAATGTCCTACTTCTACCTTGCATTAAACGCGTCCCTCTATTCTTCTTGAAACGCTTTCATACAGACGTTTGCCAATACTTGTTGTCAGTCAAGTCAACTGTCCGCCTCTTTCCTGTGACCTAGTAAAGTCTGATCATAGAATAATATTTGTTTCAGAATCTCATCATGAGATGACATCGGGAAACCTGGGAGTACTGGACAGCTATTCTGTCCATGTTCGGGACTCTTCATCACTTCTAGTGAGAACTCGTGACCAGTGGGATACAGCAGGTCGGACATGAGGACAAACAATCGTCAGCGATAACACTGACTAGTGCCAGTCGCGCTATTTCGTGCGTGGATTCGCAAAAGTTGGAATTCATGCGTTGGCCATTGGACCGGGTCCAAGTGGATTAATGGCGTACGAGCTCGCCTTGTAACCATAAGGTCATTGTTTCCAACCCAAAGATGTAAGCGGTACTTAAATTCAAGCCTTTTCTGGTTTAATAGTAAACATCTGCGCCGCTTTCGTTGGAAATGTTGAAACTTACAATAAATTCGAGACAGCAGCATTTGTAGTGTGTGTAAACAAATGCCTCAAAGGTAGATAGATACTAGACGACTATAAAATAAGTGAGCAGTTTTGAAATCCTGGTCAATGAATTTAAATTCGTGGCAGACTGAATAAAAGTCGGGTGCACAATCTAGTCAGCTACACCACTGCTTATGAGCACAACTAATACAATATTAGTTTCTCATCATATTAAAACCAATCATCTCGAAGATTGACCCTGAATTATTCTCAACTTCATCACAATTTAATGTTTCCTTTCATGGAAGTTCTATTTATTTATTTCTGATATAACGACGTTCATAGATAGCTTCAACAAAATTACCAGCTTTAGTAGGTGGATTTTAAAGGTTTATTAAGTAAACTTGTATGTTGTCTGAAATACTCAAGATTACTAACTGCCTGTTATACTGTATTATCTTCACCTTTTTAGAATTAAATTCGTAATTAAATCAATGTGTGATTCGATTGTGTCTATCTTTCTATACTGTCGCAAATTATTTCAGTTGTTGGCTGAAGATATTCGCAAAGAACGTAATCAACTTATGTAGTGCTTACGGTATATTGTGAACCAAAATTTTTTCCAAGAATAACCATCAGCCCGTGAAATTGCGATATTGATTCTTGATCTGAATGGGAAGAAATACGAAAATATTGTGTATATGCTCGGTTTAATCACACTTATATATTTTATAAAAAAACATTATTATTATTATTATTATTATTATTATTATTATTATTAATATGTACATTCATTTTTTCAATAAATTCAAAAATAGCGTCCATCAGAATTATCTTAGTATGTTTTCGATGAACAACCGGGTTAACTTCTTCTAGACCAAACTTTTCTTCTCCCATAACCATATCGGGCTGCTTTTCGTCGTCTTCTCTTTCTGACTACCCGACATACGGGTGTTGTACAAGTTTGGAGGACTGATTCCTCAGGCGCTCTAAATTCACTTGATACCTGGGATTCTGAAACCATAACTTGGTCATTTGATTTTCTTATTGTTGTATTGGTTTGATTGGATTCGATTGTTGCTCCTGGTTTATTGC
Organism: Trichobilharzia szidati; assembly: GCA_944472155.2. Lineage (NCBI taxonomy): Eukaryota > Metazoa > Platyhelminthes > Trematoda > Strigeidida > Schistosomatidae > Trichobilharzia > Trichobilharzia szidati. The sequence goes on from OX235279.1 coordinate 144,047,310, forward strand.
CGGATGCCGGTAAATGAACATTGTGCCACCATCGAAAACATTGTGCTGAACAAAGACGAGGGAATCGCGGGCACGCTGCGCAAACCATGGTGACTCCCGTTTCATAATTCACGCATTTTCTCAGTTTACATGCAATACACTCCGTTGTGTCACTGACTAAACCAGTAGTAGTAGTAGTAACACCAGTTTCAAGCATATATTGAAAAAGGAAGTCTATAGAGATTAACTTGTGTTTATTACTTATTCGTTTCCATGCTTCCTCTTGTGTAGAAGTACTAGTACTGGGTGTAACAGTACCACATGTACTACTCATTTGACTGTTAGGAGGTACTGCATTATTGACTACCTGGTTTGATGGTTCACACAAATGATGATTGTTGTTATTTATTGCCTCTCCATTTTCAATATTTTCTAAAATGTGATAAATATAAAACGAAATTCAATTAAGTTAGAATCTCTTAACATCAACAAGTCCACACTGAATTTACCTTTTAAGTTTTAACTGTGCACTGTCACGCTTATTGATTGCAAGTCACCTGGTCTAAAACAACTGTATGCATCTGAAGCCTGATAGTGAATTCTGCCTGTCAGGAATTAATAACCCCCCACTGCCAAAGTATTTCTGCAACTAAAAGTAAATATTCATTGGACTTTGTTTTCACCAACCAGTTAGTGACTACTCTACATGAGGACATTCGTGTGACCATAGTAGAAAATAAGGTACATAGTTTTATTGTGTGACGAGATATCGCAGAAGAAAGTTGTCCTGCAAAAATGATAAATATCTATAAAAACTAACTAGTGAGAAATTATAAGTTATGACAATATGCTATTTAGATCTAAATACTGCTAACGTCACAAGGATATTAGATAGTCGTAGCGAAAGCATGAAGTTGTTCTCCAATTCCAAGTTGTTAGTCGATACACGCCAGTACATTAACTAAAGCTCAACACAGAAAACTACCTCTGACAGGCCATAGTTGACTTTGCATATGTATTACCGTTTGAAGAAGCCCTTCAAAAGTCCAATTATTCACTTGCTTAACTTCTAAAAAGTACAAAGTAGCTAGTGAGCTGCGCGGCGTATACTAGCCAAAGTACACGGACTGATCTTACAGAAGCAACAGAATGGAGTTACTCCAGAGAGTGGAAGCAGAAGCTATCCATTTGCTTAATAAAGTGGATAAGTCATAGGCATAAGAGAAGTTCCAGTTATTGGCGATACAGGTCAACATTACCTAGGAATTCAGTCACAATTTAAGTTATTGCTTTCTTAGACAGAAAAACTATAAGTACGTCTTCACCACTCTTCCAACCTGAAGTAAGTTCCTTTTTTATAGAACGGAATCTCATTTTATTCGTTGGAGACCACTCATTGATTTGCACAAACTCAGTTATCAAAAACAAATAAATATATACGTACAAGGATACTCTGTGTTGGGAATGTGCCATATTCACCAAGGAAAACTGCCTATAACACGAAGTTAGATTCTTTACAGGTTGGATCCCTTCATTATGATATTTGATAAATTTGCCGGCTTATCGGATAGGAACACCTGTAGCGATAAATGCACACCACCACTTACTGACTGTTTGAGTTTTCCATATGAAACTTTACGACAAAAGTGAGGCAGTTCAAGTTGCCACGCTCCATGAGGCACAAAAGTTAGAAAAGAGAAAGGAAATTTACAAAATAATGAATAATTATATCGGAAATAACGAAGACTTAGTGGATCTGAGACATTGTAAACATTAACAACGACTCTCAACCATATCACCAACAGTCTTAAGCCATTGGTTCTTTACATCTCGAGAAATACAGCCAGACAGTCTACATCTCATTGCGTGACTCAAACCACCGGTCATAGGCGCCAAGCATTGATGTCGAGTTTTGACTGCACCACAACTAACTCTCTTCCAACTTGCATTTGTCAGTACACCATATTTACCTACAAGAACAATATCATTTGCATACTATGTAGACATGAGACTGCTCCTTGCTACAAGTCGATAAAGTCAATTACAGTTGCATTTGTCAGTACATATACGATGAAATTAAGCAAAAATGGAGACACTGGGCATCCCTGGTCCTCAGATGACAACTTTCCGTATGCTCTTGCACGGCTGTGATTTCTAGTAGAATGCCTTCATTGGTGTAGCATTCCTTCTCGGCACTTCTTTCACCATCAGACATTGCCACGGCATCTTTCAGTCAACAGAATAGAATTTCGCCTTCAGGTGAAGAAATGGAAAGTGTTGGACACCAGCAAGTATGCCTATGTTTATTGAACGCTGAAGATAAGACCAATACATCATCGTCCGAAACTAAAGCCTGCTTCATCCTCCGAGTTTGTTTCTCCTGAGCAACGCTCAATCTACACGAGATTTGTGGACCTAGAGTTTTAGATATTGTTAGTCAAGCCAATTTCCACCACTCTCCTCCAACCTTGATTGTCTCTGGGATAATCAAGAATTTACACCAGTCTAACAGAAATGACTAACTAACCGAGTTTCAACATAGAACTTTGTACAGAAGTGCACCAGTTCAAGTCGCCACAATCCATGCAGCACACAAAGGTAGGGAGAAGAGAAAGAACAGATTGATATCAGTTAGAGAACCATTGAAAACCAGGGAGTACTGGACAGCTGTTTCATCCTAGTTTAGGAATCATAGGCAGCACGCACCCACTGGGGTTCGACCCAGGACCTTCCGGTTACAAGGGCAAGCTCGTATACCATTCAGCCACTAACGAGCATCAGATTAATTTTCAAACCAAACTCTTGAAAATTAATCGCTAGTGACTTACTACATGACAGGGTTTTGAGGAGTTCCAGTGAGAAGTCGTGACCAGTGAGGTCCATCCAGTCAAGTGTGAGGATGGAGTTCCTGCCAATGACATTGATTGGTGGTCGCGCTAAATCACGAATTGGCAGAAGTTAGAATTCATGGGCCATTGAATCGGGTCCCAGTGACCGAATGGTATACGAGCTTACCTTGTAACCGGAAGGTCCTCGGTTCGAACCCCAGTGAGTGATGACTCCCAAACTAGGATGAAACAACTGTGCAGTACTCCCTGGTTTTCAATGGTTATCTAACTGATATCAATCCTTGGTCAAACTTGTATGAACGAATCTATTCCTTACAAACCAAACTTTTGAGGAAAAAGATTAAAAAGAACCATAAAATGCAGAAATGTACGGGAGAAAGAATAATAACATGGAAAAATATGACGGTTTAGTGGATGTGGAAGATTAAAAAGGGTGGATGCATCCGCGCCATTAAGAGCAATTTTGGGCTATATTCACCAATAGTCTCCAGCTATTGTTTCTCAGCACTCTGACGACTCTAACCAGTCTAACGGGACTGTCTCGGATTCCCACACACTCCTTAATACCTTAGTTAACTCGGTGCTTAGTTCATCACTATCTTTAAACACCTCTGGAGTTATATTAAGTTCCGCTGCTTTTCCGTGTTTCAGACTAGAAATCAATGTATGGATCTGCTCCACAGTCTGTTCAAAGTTTTGAGAACAAGCAACTGATCAAATATTCGTAACTATATCATCTATTCTCATATCTACTTCCTAAGATATATATATATATATATATATATGCATAAATGCAAAGCTTCAGTGACTCTAAAAGTGAAGTGACTATCAAACTGACCGCGAAAGCTCACGATTACTGAGACATTTCGATTTATTTCGCAGTAACATTTGGTAATTTTATTACGGAATTACACTGTTTAGTATGAATAACTCAAAGCTTAGCGGTGTAAAAGTAACAGCAATCAAAGTCTTAAGCGAACTCCGCTATCTGGATAAGATATGATGATAATTATTCCCAGTAATCAGTGTGTACCGGTATACTTCCACCTGCCTAATAATACAGGACTGCACAAATCACTTCATGATTTCTGAGTAGCTATAAACATCTAGAAATTCGGACAAGAAATGAAAATTATAATTTTTGATATAGCCATATCAAACTACTCAGAAAAACGGAGTTCCGATTAAGTTGATCTTTCGCATAAGTTACCTATCCGGAAAAGTTGTTTAACATCAACACTTCTTAGTATCTACCAAGCAAAATATCAGGATAAGTTCACACAATAACACAATGACACATGAAACGAAAACAATCTTCAAATTCTCCCGTCTAAATTGAAGCAAAGCTACCATTGTCTTTCGCTTATTTAAGCAAAATTCATGCAAATAAATAAATTTGAATGCAATCTTAATTCAAGACATTATATCCCATTTTAGATGTAAGTAAACATATCTATAGGTGTCAATAGAATACTATAGTGTCATGAAAAGTAAGCCTACTATCGTTCACCAGTAAAAAGTGGCTCACATCTCGGAATGCACGTAAAAACTATCAGAAAAACCTGCATTTTACACACTAAGGTTTTGGAACTTACCCAAAAGAACCTAATGAAGGATGAGCTGAGTGATATTGACAATCCGTTGTAATATTAGAATTAGGCGTGTTGAAGGGTGAGCCAATAGAGAATGCCTCCTCTTCAAACATCAGTTGACTAATTTCATGAGGATTTTCCGACCTAGTCATTATTATTTCCTGAACTTTTACATGGACCAGAGAAACACAATCGGCCTTACGACTTACCCTAACCAGTCTAACGGAATTGTCCCGGATTCCTACACACTCCTCAATATCTTAGTAAACTCGGTGCATAATTCATCATCACCTTTAAACACCTCCGAAGTTATATGACTATGACTAAGTTCTGCTTTTAAGCGTTGCAGATTAGGAACACCTTCTGTAACCTGTGTTGCATTTGCAAGACCGACGTCTACAACCCACATAGTTGGGCAAATTTAGCGTGGCTGTAAACCAGTCAAATCGTTTTACAATGTACCCCTTTCTCATCAATTTTATCTTCTCATTATCTTGTTCACTTAGTTTACGTATTTCCTCCTTCCCACAGATATTTTATTATCAATGAGTATTTACTAATTGCTGTGTAAAGTGAACGTTTTTCTGACCTTTCCCAAGATATCACTCCTATATTTCTCCTTGGTCAGCATTATTAGTATATTTCCAGCAATGTACTGCATACTGCACAGTGGTCATACCTTAGTGAAATCCTGAATAATCGTCACTACATCAAGTTGACACGAAAGCAGACAGCACTTTGGATTAAGAATGTAATTTCACTTGTCTCACTGATTCTAATCTTTATACAGCACATGTAACGGTAAAGATCTCCAGCCTTAAGGCGATGACGGTTAGACGATCGGTCACTACAAATGCTGCTGAAAAAACATTTTTATGCTAAAATGAAGTTAAAGAATACAGTCAGGGGGACGAACGCACCAATGACTTCGGGACTGTCAATTCTGCTAAAATGCTAATTCGGGTCCTTAACTCAGCCATTACGTAATATACTCCCGCCTACCTCTACCGCAGCCTTAACCTTACCCTAGTCTGACTTTAAACTAGCAAAATCAGTTGTTTTCACTGGATTTAGTACTTCTCTTATGAGTATACTGTTATTCAACTGATTTCGCTCCCTGGCTGAGATTTCCAAGGCTAATCTTGCGTTTATTCTTCAGTGTCTTTTCTTTACTTCCGCCGAGAGAATCACATGACAGCAGCTAAAAGACTTGAGGATCATGACTTATTCTAATTGTAATATAATCCCCCAAGTTGACGAAGTACCAAAATAATATAATATGTGCAGTCACCCAGTCGTAACAGATAAATACTTTGAGGACGAGGAAGTCAATGTAACTCAAACGCATTACACCTAGTTAACTGGTTTTTTGATTCTAATGAAATAATAAATAGTCTCCCTGTGCTACTTGCTTTCCAAATGACTTGCTGTCTTAGGGTCATTCATACAAATGTAAAGTTTACTCCCAAAAATGTTTTACATACCACTGCCCATAACTTCACTGTTTTGATTTTGATCGTCATGATTTGGTTGTGCATCCATATCTGTGTTCATATTCTTAACACTTACTGTGCCTGAAAATAAATCATTGATTAGTAACGATAAACATATTACCTTTACTTTTCATTTTTATATCGGCTTCCAAATTTATAAGATGTCCGTATATTAAACCAACAACATGTTGTTGCAGATCGCATGTCATGTCGAATGCACGCCGCAAGTCACGAAAGTGCAAGTCTCCAGCCAAAACATGCGCGTTATGTATCTGAGGCAAAATTACAAAAGACAGTTGCATATTTACTGTATCAGCGTACAATCTCAGGAAGTCTCGTGAATCCCCTGTCATAATTAAATTCCAGCTGCGCGCCTTAAACTGGGATGCAATATCCAATGAAAGATGCTATAGTCAGTTTCAAGGTCATGATGAGTTCCCGCGTCTGCTGGTTATATGTTCTCGTGAATTCGTTTTCCATCGAATTTTAAAGGTATTTTTGGATGTTTTGTTCATTTTTTAGTGTGTAGGTCAGTTTCTGTCACTGACTGCTACTATTAAGCTTATTTTTAGCCTGAAGTTCCCAGTTATTATTTTGGTAGTTAAGGATTATGGTAAACCTGCAATCATTGAGCCAATTCACGTATACCATGCTAATATAGTAACATTATTTAATAAGTAAACTCCCTAACTGTTCTCCCATTGTTTGATTGTTTCCGTGAACCGGAACTGTGCGATGGTTTATCAGCATGACCAGCTGTAATTCACCACCTTGCTCTTCTTCCACACATTTCCAGAAGTAGATTACCAGCCTTATTGCAGCTCCTCTAGCCCAGGTTCAGTATCCAGTGCTCCTTTTTAAGAAGTGCCAGGGCTATTTCAGTACATACTTGGTTCACTTCAAGTAGATAAAATATTCACTTACCGTAAAAGGGCATGATATCATTGACGCATAGGTTAGATTTTGTTGAGAATTGTTGTAAATTTGGTCTTCTAAGCGTCCCAAGCTTATAATAATGCTGAATTAAATCTCACTAATTCTGGGATAATTCTAACATCCTGTAGTGAGTAAATTCTGAATTTGTTCTGAAATGGATTCTCTAATGGCACAGACTAGAACTCAGTGCCGGTTTTCAGCATGACTGGCACTAATTCAGCACCGTGTTCTTTTTCTATGCATTTTCAGGAGTAGATTAGAACCTGCTGGGTTTGCTTATCAGCGTTGTTCCAGCCCTCACAGGACATATTAGCACGGACTAGCGTTACTTCAGAACGAAAAGACTTTATTTTGCACCCGGCTGTCTTTTTAAACACGACCAACGTTATTTCAGAAGATACTGGGTGGATAAAATCTTCATTTACCGTAAAAAGGCATTATCGAAGAATAGGTTTGGTGTAAGCGATAAATCGTATTAGTCACCGTTACTCAGGATATGCTATGAACTACAAATCTTCGGCTGATAAAACGTAGTAAATAAGGCACAGATCGGTGTAATTTATAACTGACTTCCAAAGCGCTCTCATCACGAGACAATCAAACAAAGTATTCTTTAAACTGTCACTCTTAGGCATTTAAAGGGAACTGAAGTGTAACAGCAGTTTAGAAATACATGTTTATATTATGAATACATACGGAAACAATAAGGCAATACAAACATTTTGACAAAAGTAGGCGATTAACAGGGGCACGTCGTAATCTTAAAGTTGTTTGTGGTTCATTTACTAGCAAATTGTCTAACCACCTGGTGAACTCTGCTATTTCCCGCAGTGCACCATCCGGATTTCTTTGGTTCAGACGGATGAGACGACATCTTAAACGTTCATGAGCATTTCGAAACGCGTTGTTTAGTTTCGGTGCTAAGCGGACGGCTCTCGGAATATTGTCCGTTGTGTTATATAGATGTGTCCACCTATCACTGTTTCTCAGAATATCCAAGAGTAATATTTAAGGAAGTGGAACATACCACAGTTTAGACATGAGTTCAAGAAAGCCTCAACGACGTGTGCACATGGCAAACTGTGTGCGGCCCAATATTTCCGTGTTCTTAGCCAGTACCTTCTAATGTAAGCACCAGCCTCAGCGTCTACAATACTTATGAGATTTAGGTAATTCCAAAAACTTTGGCAATATATTCTGATTCGTTAACCTATCTGTCATAACTGCGCGTGTGTGCCATTCAATACAAACACCTTTTAACACGTTGATTTGGGAACTGTTTTCGCTATGCTAGTTAATGGGAATTAAACCCGCCTTCCTTCTGAATGCCTGGTATACATGGAAAAGACATAAAACAACGCTGCACCTGGGGAATTCCTCCTTTAGAGCGTTCATCTGAGCAGCTACACAGTCGACAGTGAATGTTACTGTTTTCGATATATCACTCATAAATCTCTTAAACGTCCACGATATCTCCTTGATATCTGCAAAACGTTCCCTCCTAGTAAGAGCAAACAAAACAGTCCTTCCTCTTCCAAATCTATCAGTCACAACAAACTGATATATAGGCCATATGTAATAAATTTGGGGAAGGAATTATACCTTCTTGTACTGCAACTCATCCCATCTTATTCGTTTTATAGGTAGAATCAGTTCCAACCACTTCTGGAAACTTATGACAGAGGTCTATCATGTCATTACGCGCGAAAATGATTTTCGATACAAAGCCTGCATTGTGCTGCAGAACACTAGCTGGACCTGTCTGCCTCAGTCGATGAAGGAGGTCTTCTAAACTACCGATTTCTATTCTACTGTCCCATTTATTTTGACACAACTTACGTTTATTCGTCATAGCCCGCATGTTTTTAATATCATTTTACAGGAGCACTTTGCCGAATTTATCATGCACTAAATCCGTGATTTCATGGACATCAGTGTTACTTTCAGTGAACGGTTGCACAACTGTCATTTCTTCTGATGATAGCCGACGTCTAGATACATCGGTGGACATGAAACTTGCTGTGCATGGATGGTTATGCACAGTTTGGTATTTTGTTATTTTATATCCGTCGGATGTACGCCATACCATAATTGTTGACTGACATGAAGTACTTTTGAAACTTAACATTTTCAAAATTTGCAAGCACAGTCTACTTACCCCTGTTCCTAAAGCCAGCACCTCGGGGAGCACGTTTACCTCCAAGAGTACACTTAAATCTCACAAACTTATATTCCATGTGGCCGGATAGATCCTTTTTACTTAAATCAACCCATAGTACAGTACATGAGGGACGCCAGTTTACAGGCATCATCAAATTGTTACAGAAATAGAACCATATAATTCAATCACAATTTAGAGGCAGTAGCAAGATATGCTCTACATGTTCGCTGGAGATTATACATACACTTGATAAATGTTAATCCCAGTAGTATAAAACAGCCTTTTCACTTATATACAATCATTTCTGTGCACAATTGGAAAAATCTGCTAGATTGTCAGTGAGTGCAACACATCAGGAAATACAGAAGTATTGTCTTCGCATTAACAAAACAAAAACCAGGTTTTTGGTCGATGGATTATAAGTGCCTGGAAAAAAAATAAAGCTTGAAGTCAATTTTCATACATAACTTCGTTGTGTGCAGAATCCTTGAATTATAGTTCATTGATGTGTTATTTTGAAATCAGTGATATGTTTATCTCATTTCATCTGCAATGTCATTGTTGGGAGTAAATATATAAGCTTCAGACGCATTAATTAATGGATTTCTACTGCTTGTGGGTATTTTCTTAGCGTGAGGAAGGTTTATGAATTTCAGCTGTTCCAACAGGAGTTGAGAATATTAACTGCTCAGCAACATTATGGATATAAGTTCATCACATTATCTTAGGAAATGTGGGTTGCAGTTGGTGAGGGATATATGTTGCCCAGCGAGCGTTCATCTGTCCATGTTATGTTGTGGTGAGTTATACCTTTTTCATGTTGTCGGTTTATGTCCATTTTATTCCACTTATTGTGTTGGGTAGTGGTTTTACAAACGAGATTTCTTGTCTGTTTGAGGATACGTATCTTAACCGTTAATAATTTATCTAGAGTTATAAATATAGGCGAAAAACAACAGGTGTAGTATTTAAGCTCATACATTAAATGGACCTATAATTCGGAGGCTCTCAGATAGGAACTAGAACTACTATCGTTTGCAAACTCTTGTAGTTTGTCAATAAAGCACCTTTTTGAAGGAGGCCAATGTACTTGCTTGACGCATTTCCATTGGTAGTTTATTCCATATCTGTGCATACCTAATCGAATAAAACTTTTGCCTGGTGGCTGTTTTACATTGTTCGATAGCTACTGTACCCTTAGTGTGTCTTAGTTTGTAACCATTGTCATCAGAATGTCGAGTGCCATTAGTAGAGGTAAAAACTAAGTGGTTTAGAAGCTTATAGTAAAGTGTTAAGTTTAGTCTCAGGCGTCTTAGCCATAGTGTTTCTAGTCCTAGGGTATCACATCCAGTGGAGTAGTTCGCACAATTTTCGGTTCCGAGTAATTTTAACGTGAAGTACCTCTGCACTCCCTCGACTTTCAATTTTATTACGGAGAAATCTAGAATTCAGGAGCATAATCGTTATTAAACCAGAGTTATTGGAGGAGAGGCTAACATGGTTACTTGTTATTATCCCTACGTTATGTTTGGAGGGGCTCTGAGGTGAGACAGAGTCAGTGTGTGTACTATTTCCTGGATGAATTGTGCAGCGATTGGGGCTATTGTTTGCTGCATACGAAGGTAATCCTGTTGCATGTTTTGACTTTTAGCATCCATGAGTGGGCATCTGCGTTCATTTACTGGTGATATGTAGTTTGCTTGACCTAGGTACCCTGTGTTAAGATAGTTGTACCTCATGGGTCTTTCATAGTCGTATGCATATTGGCTCACATCACATGTGTGATTGAAGTTATTGAGAGGGTCAAGTGTCGATCTATACTCATTATGTTGATGAGGTTTAACATAGATAGTGTGAGAGTTTGGATGAGAATATTCATTAATATGGTGCCTATATGAGTCCCGTTTAGTGCTCCATATATCCCGATGATCCATTCTACGTTGCATTCCCAAGTTAAGTGCGTTGCTAGGCATATTACTCCTAGTTCGGGAAGGGGTATTCTTACTCACATGATTGATGACGTCTTTGGGAATATGGTTTTTTACCCATGCATTGTCATTTTTTAGACTGACATGTTGCTTATAAGACTTATTGAGAGGGAGGTATGTCGAAGTCTGGAGTGGGACTCTAGGCTTTGTGGTCTTTCTTGCAGTTTTTACTGCGGGAATCTCGGGCTTGCATCCAGATTGGGTGTGGTCTGCCAGTGGTTTCTGGTCAGCCATAGTTTGTGAGTCAATATCAACCTCATGTATGTCAGCAGGTTTTCCAGATGTCCTCTCATGTACTTTAAGATTGCACCCAGTGACACTGCTCTTACTGAGTTTCAAGTCGCTTTTACTTGCCGACTTTTTCCCCAGCACTATACAGGTGACTTGCTGTGCTTCCGCGTCCGTCGACACTTTAGCACTGATACCAGATGCATTTCTCAGTGTGGTGTGTCAACTTTGTATCGAAGGAGTTCTTGGTTGCTTGCCTTTGGTAAGTTGTTTTATCCGAGACTACTTTAATAGTCTTGAATTTAGTGGCAGTAGCCAGAAGATCTTCGGCCTTCTTAAATCGTTCAGCTATTATGTAGCTGTCGAACCTAGAGAGTATGGGACATGGATGCTTTAGGTCTTTTTTACTTAGGCGAATGCACTGACAAGGTGCACTCAAGAGATTTGCGGCCTTCAGCAATGAGTGCTGGACCGACTTTATGGGCTCGCTATCTGGTACATTATACACTATAGCGTTTTGTTTCGAAGCCAGCCTTTTAACAACTTCGCTGGATAGAAAGTCAATGGCGTTTTCTAACTCCTTCGCATTTTCTGAGTCAGTAGGCGTCATTCTAGAGGTCATATTAAAAAGCTTTAGGATTGTAGGATCCTGCAGTTCTTTTTTCATAAATGAGATAGTTTCGGGTATACATTCTAATGAACTTAATTTCGTTTTTAATTCATTTATCTGTAGCTGCATCTCTTTAATAATGCATGTTAAGTAAGAGAGCTCCACCTTTTCAGACAGAACATCTTCCACCTGTATTACAGGGGTCAGAGTTATGTTCGAGTCTTTTATGTTGGGTGAACTACTAATAATAAGGGGTGGTAATGTGTTATTAGACGAGCTGGTGCTATTTTCTAAATTACTGGTGTTCACACGAACACTCTTTTTAGAATTTCGGCCCATCGTTATTAAAGATTAATGAACAGTAAGCAATAAATGAATATAAACGAAAACACGTGCAAAAGCGTCACCTGGTTCGAACATACCGCGCAAGATAGTTGAGTAACAAAGTCTTGTGTCAAAATATTAATTTGGAAGTGATAATCCAGTGTTAGACTATGCTGGCTAATCTTAATCTAGGTTGAAAGAGTACATTATTTTCTGGAAATATCTTTTTTATTTGGTCCTACGTGTTGTGGACATCATTGCACGAATAATTTGTTAGAGTGATCCGTCGTCTGCTTTATCTTCACCAACCTTGATAAACTGAGATCGGTGTACCTACGAAGCTAAGACTACACAATGCGTTCTGCCACAAAGGGAAATGTACAAGAAGATTCAACCAGGGCGTTACCACATATATGGAGCTGAGCTCAGTCGAAACGTTTTCGAGACTCTTAAAATAAACAAAGAAATTTGATCAAGTAGCCTGAGCTCTTTATCACCAGGTAGCTTTCATAGCATTCACAATTCTTTAGGATCAGATGTTATGCTACATATACAAACTAATTTACCATGGTCATGAGAACCGATGTAATCATGAAGGGTTGGTGTTTACACTTGGTATACACACAAGGAATGTCTCAAGCTAAACCTTATTTTCTACTACAAGCTAACTAATCTTCTCTTGCACTCCTCCAGACCAATAACTCAATCCACCGTTGTCGTCAGTTACAATCTTACAAATCATGACAACCTGGCTGCTATAGAGCAGTGTCAGACTTACATGCAGTACAACTTCTTCCTAGGTAAGTCATTTGGAATAGACTACTAGCTAATGTGCGTGATGCAAACACACTTCTAGCGTTTATCTCCTCAGTCACCAGACTGCTCACAGATGACAATGCACTCCTGCGTCTAACTCCTACACCCTCTTTTTCACCCTACATAGATATTTAAGTTCAGTAAACGTATAAGATACAACAAGATACGATTATAAATGTTAATACTATTGGAAGGACATGATAAACATTTCTACGCAGGACGTAAATATTAGTTCACACATAAAAGTCAGCATAGCAGGACTAGTTAGTTAGTGCACCAAAATAATCACGGTTATTATTTATTATTATTTCCTTTAATTCTTAGAAGAACATAGGGCTTCAGCCGCACGTCTCCATTGCGTTCGCTTCTCTACTAGAGTTTCCACCTGGCTCCAAGTCTGCCCACATGCTTTCATCTCCTCTTCACATGACCTCCTCCAAGTCACCCTTGCACTGACGACCGACTTGCCACTTCCCACTCGAGTGATGGATGGCCTGGCGTGTGGTGTCACTTGATGGTTTGTTTTCTCAGAGTACAGCCAATCCATCTCCATTTCTTCCCGCAGATTTGTTGCACAATTGGTTCCTGGTTGGTTCTCTCCCAGAGGTCCATCACTGTTGCTGATCTTCTCTAGATGGCCATCTGATCTTGAGCAATATTGACCGAAGACAACTGTTAATGAAAGTTTGTAGTTCATTCGAAATACTCTTCGTGATGCTCCAAGTCTCTGATCCATGTAGTAGTAGCACTGACTTCACATTGGAGTTGAAAATCCGTACCTTATTTTTGATGCTGAGTGCTGTTGATCTCCAAACAGACTTGAGAGAAATGAAAGCTTGTCTTGCTTTCCCGATCCTTGCTTTGATATCCTCATCAGTTCCGCCCGCCTTTAGTCGAAACGATGCTTCACATGTCGGTGGGTAGGTAAAGGAGGTTGCTTCTTTCAGATTTCTCCCATTTATGCTGATTGTTGTCTGTTGTTGTTGTTGCTGTTGCTGTTGGCCAGGAATCTTCATCAACTGTATGTTCACCAGTTTACAGGCATCATCAATATGACAATTTATTAAAATGCATATTTTTTTCCTGCCTGTGTAGGACACACCAATTGTACAGGCATGGATAAGTATTATTTAAATTACGTACATTTGGTTTATGGTTAAATTACATGGTTGCAAGTGTTTTTGTCTCTGGTTTGTGGAAACAAAATGATAACCAGCCATTCAATGGAGCACATCAAGAAATATAGAAATATTGTCTTTACATTAACAAAAATAACACAAGTAAGTTTTGGATGGATTACAAATACTTGGGAAAATATTAAAGCTTGAAGTCATTCCCCATATCACTTTGGTGTGTACGGCATCGGGTCTTATTCTTGATTTATATCCAAATTTGGTAATAATTGAAAATAAGTGATACACCTGGATAGTCTTGTCGGCATTATCATCGTTACATCACAAGTGAATTGTATGTAAAAATCGGTTGTGTAAAATATCTAATAAGTATATCAAACCAACTAGTAATACTGGTTGCCCGTGAGTTAGAGAAATAGTCTGCACTAATCTACTTGATCGAATTCTTTGCCTGAAATTATTGCTTTGCAAGAAATCGAATAGGCTGTATGCCAACACATCAACCTTCTTTATTCACCAGAACGAGAAGTCATATAACTACAGTTGATACGTATGAAGAGAAACAAACGCGAGAGAACCAAGCAGGCTTTCGACCGGGAGGAGGGTGTATTAGTCACGTCGACAGATTCTGGAACATAGGCATACTACTTACCGGCGTCCAACAATTGTTATATTTCTTAACCTAAAATAGGTATTCTATTCCGTTGATCGAGAGATACTATGGCGATGTTATCAAAAATTAAAAATAAATTTGCATCAGCCAGCCCCAATGGATTGATAACTGACGAAATCTCAGCACGGATACAGAAGACTCGTTTGTCATGTGCCCGCCAACGTACGCCATCTCCGGCTTGGTAGACGTGATATCCAAATGTCAACCAAAGGACATGAATACTGCTCAGCAGTTCTCTCTGTTCTCCTTTATGCCAATGAGAAATAACCATTCAAAGAGGAGGCTTGAAAAGCCTGGCTAGCTGTCTTTAATCACGGGTGTCTGCGGTCTGTCACCTGTGTCGGGTGGCACAATAGGGTAAGTAATATTGAGGTTAGGCATCGAGTGTTAGGTAAGGAGAGGAAGTGAATCAATGAGGTTGTGGAGTTACATAGTTCTTAATGGCGCATATGCATTCATTGTGTGTGTGACTTGTCATATCCAATCAAACTCCATTGTTCTTCAATATTACCATTCTTTTTCCTCCCCTCACACTTCTGTTTACTTTCTTTTCTTGATTTCGTGCTATAAGAAGGAGGTGTAGCAAGTTGAACTGCTGCACATCTGTGCAAAATTCTATGTTGAAATCAGTCAGCCGATCAAGGATACATCCATCCACTCCGAAAATATACCATAGCCTAAATGACACAAAGTTATCATGAGGATTAATTCTTAGTCAATTAATTCTGAGTCAATTCTGAGTGTCAAAGTCGTGTGATTACAATTGATATGATTTTGAACAATAAAAGTAAATAATACTGTTTCCCTGTGTGATATATCTAATAAACAATCTAATATGGAATTACTTACTACCACAGTGCCCAAGTTTTACACATATATTAATAGGATTAATTCTGAGTTGATCCCAGATTACAATTTCATGGGTCAGTTTAGACAGACTGAGAAGAACACTCAAGTTGAGAAGACAAATCGATGACACAGTTCTTGCCTATAATAGTCCTGTATAAGACACTAATCTTTAAATTCAATACATCCTATCTCACAAGAGAATTTATGGTAGAGTAGGAAATATGCCCAGTTTCATGTAATAATTATTATTTAATATTCTCAAGGTATTAATATCCTAGGGTATATGAAAAAATTACTCAATCACTTTAAAGGCTTTTCTCTTACTGATCCGTGTAAACATTTTCGTCTGAAATAAAATTATGTTCAAAACGGTCAGAGTTAAGTCTACAATTACCGAGAGCTAACTTGCAATTGATTATCTACACAGATTTATTAATAAGCATGGAGGAACATTGAATAAATATGCATGGTGTGGAAAGAATTTTAAAACATCCTGCGTAAAAGTCAGAAATGATAACTAAACGAGTTATGTTCTCATTGATACCAATAAAACATTCGACAAAGTGTTCTACATACCTATTTTGGATTAACTGAAGAGGTCCGGATTGGATAATAACCTACGTCACTGGTAGAAAGCGAAAGCTAAGAGTAAATGGTATATTCTAGTGCAGTCTTAGGAACAAGCTTCCTAATGTTAAAGCGACAATAAGAACATGGTTAAAAGTGGGTATAGACCTCACTCCACACATACTAGGGTATATCCGTATCAGAGCAGACAAACTTGTTAGTCGAGACGAAACAGAGTCGCTTTGTACATTCAAGATTATATAGAAACTAAATCAACTGGTTCATAACGGTATGATAGTGGCTCTAGTGAAGCCCTAAGTAGTAATATAAATCTAGATAGGTGTACTGTGACGATCAAGCCTATATACAGAATTCCCGCCTGCCATTAACCGACAGTTCTGGACTGAATATTTACAGACCAGATAGAGGATGTGAGTGACATTAGGTGCCTTTAACGGCTAAAGAGGCAGTGACCACGTAGCTAATACTTTTATGTTCAAGACTCATTTGTTCTGTTTTATTCCTTTACGTTCCCTGTGAAACATAGGGCTTTAAGCCAGAGGCTTGAAATTTCGGTAGCAGTGGTGTTTATTTTTACGGAATGGGGTTGCTAGCCTGGTGCTCAACCTTCCGTCTTTACTAGTCTTATTACTGGCTTAGCGAGGTGAAGGAGTGCGTCGGCCGGGGATCGAACCCGAACCACCTGTGTGGTTGGCGAGGTTTCTACCACTATGCCACCAACACTTAAGACTAATGACTTCGTATAAATGTCAACAACTTTTCATCCAAACTTCTGAAGTGATATATTGGCAATCAAATGTCATTTTAAGGAAGACGAGTATCACACCGATGAAATATTGGAATCAGCTGTACTGGACTCCCGCAGCTTTTGTAAAATCAAACTCAGTCTGGGAAAGATGGCGCGCTCTACGAACAAGCTACCTCTGGAAAACATCTTGTCATCTCCAATGTACTGAACAATACGTTCACGAATGGTTTCGTCTAGTGTGCTGACAGCAGTAAACGCCACACTGACAAGATAGCAGTTATCAGGGGAATTTCAAAGTCCTCTTTTGAAAATAGGACTGTGGATGGCATACTTCTGATCTTTTTCAGGCTTTAAAAGATTCAAGGATATTTTGAACGTCATTAGTAACGATTCAGCGCTTGGTTAACCATTTCTGGTGATATACAAAGTTGCATATCATTAGGTCTGTAGAATTTAGCGCAATTGTGACTTAGGATTGTTTGGTCCTCACTATGCAGAATTCATAGCCACCACCAACATTATATACCATTCGGTCAGCCTATTGCTGAGATGCCACCACGTGAGCTCTGCACAGATTTATGGGGCATCTTATAAATTAACATGCTTTCCTTTGTCGTATCTTCGAATATCACGTAACAATGTCTCATCTCATCCATTTTCTAATAACGTCTACACTTGCTCATTATATTCCACTAAACCTAACATTTTACAGCTCTTTATGAATTTGATTCGACTTATTTTGTTCCTATTCTCTATAGGGTACGGTTGTGCACCAAATACACAAAAAGGTATGAAATAAAAACAACCGGCTTGTGGATAATTGTATTAAACCAAAAGTGAACATCATGATAGTAAGAGCTATAGGGTAGCATTTTACATTGCAAAGGAACTTTGTCAGCCTAGGGATTATAGTCTCCCATTGTATTTCCTTTATGAATGCATCTATTAATGATACATTGCATTTACCTATTTCATTACACTTTAATGATTCACCTTAGCACCTTTACTTTTCTAAAGTAGCTAACTATCCCTTGTAAACGTTGTACTTACCCCAATATTGGTTGGTTATCGTATGCCTACAACTACGGGTTGAAAACGAAATGAAGTCGATTTTCCTGCGCAACCTGGAGGACTGCTGTTTAATTCAATAATGATACGATATGAGTCAGACAAATAGTGTATTTATATATATATATATCAAATATTTAGCTGTTCAAACATTAACTTGTAGACCATTTACTATTTGACATTATATCATACTTGATCGTGCCTGTAAAAATGACATGCATTTTCATGTAAATTTATGTTTATATGAAAATATAAAATATTATTATTAATAATCTGACAAAGACTGAACCGCTCGTAAGATTTAGATATGATGGTGAAGATTTGTAGCTCAGGTGGATGATTTTGATGTGGTTGGGTTCTCTGAGTTGGATAGTTAATTTGCGAAGCTTTCACCACTCTACTAGGCAACGTCATCAGAGCATACTTCAATTTGAATCAAGCTTTTAGATTTCTCCACGAGTTTATTATTCATCTCTCCTGGTGATCTATGACGTGATTGGTTGCTCTTGTGTGTTTTCACACCCTGTAGACTACTTGTACTGGAACTGCTTGTTTTCTTGACTTGAAATTCGAAAATTTGTACATGAAATTTCCTTCTTATCTACTGATAAATTTTCTCCATCTCCATGTGTCTATTGATTGGTGATTCACTGGAATACCAGGTTTATAAAAATATGCTAGAGAATTTTGAACTGAACTTACCCTAATCTCGCCTTTAATAGTTTAACTTAACCCTAACTTGTCCTTGGCTCAAAGCGTAACTTAATCTTTCCCAAACCTAAGCCGAAACTCTCAAGATATCCCATTTAATGACACAACACTTCGATGAGGATATTTTATTGATGATGAAAACATTATTTGCCAGGTTCTACTAATAGGTGGTGGCAGGTTTCAAGGCCATTGGTGCGGCACACTCTGAAGGTAGTTAGTGGTACTTAAAGTGTAACTACGCCTCTGGGACGAATTCTTCTCCATGATTAGTGATATGAAAGATCAAAATAAGCGAACAATCTCAGTCGAAATGGTGTGACACCAAGTGAGCGCACTCCTTAAATGAAACGTGCTTCTTCATCGGATGATGTATTTTCGCCCACTGTACCCTAATGAGTGGAAAACTAGCTTCATAATCCCACGCTATAAATCCGGTGATAAGGCAAACGTCCGCAAATACAGGCCCATAAATATAACCCCAGTTGTCTCGGGAATCATGGAGAAAGTTGTCAAAGATCAGTTGTCAGACTATCTACTTAAGGAAGATCTTGTTACAAGGTCTCAACACGGATTTCTCAAAAATAGGTCTTGCGTTACTTGCCACTTCGACTTTTTCAACTGCATCACTAGTAGTCGCGAAGCACGTAAGGTAGTTGTTGTTCTCTACTTCGACATATCTAGGGCATTTGACATGGTATCTCACAGTATTCTCTTTGAGAAGCTGTATTCATGTGGGATTCGCAATCCATTACTGAGCTGGTTAAAATCATTTCTAAGCAATAGGGTACAAATAACCAAGGTTGGATCTGTATTGTCTCATCCTAGGCAGATAACAAGTGGGGTTGTGCAAGGTAGTGTCCTAGGTCCACTTTTATTTACACTATACATTAACAGCATTTGCAACTGCTTCACCTCAGGTAAATCATTCCTATATGCTGACGACCGCAAAGTCGTTTACTCCTGCTACGCTCATGAACTAAGCGATATGGTAAATAAAATACGTCTTGAACTAAGTAGTCTCGCAACGTGGTGTACTGAATCCTGTCTAAAGTTCAACATTGATAAATGTGGCTGGATTTGTATCGGAAACAGTAACCTTGACCTGAATCTTGAAATAAATGGGCGTAAACTAGCCAAGCTCAA
The DNA here is from genome assembly GCA_944472155.2 of Trichobilharzia szidati. Taxonomy (NCBI): domain Eukaryota; kingdom Metazoa; phylum Platyhelminthes; class Trematoda; order Strigeidida; family Schistosomatidae; genus Trichobilharzia; species Trichobilharzia szidati. The sequence continues at coordinate 144,067,199 of OX235279.1, forward strand.
CTCAGTCGTAGATCTCGGTATCAGATACTCTAGCAACTTAACGTTCTCTGAACAAACTGATTATGCCAGACGTAAAACGTGAAGGCTCCTAGGATGCATAACTCGCAATTTCTTTTGTTGCGAAACTAGGGTTTTATTATATAAAGTATGTGTCCGACCTATTTTAGAATACTGCCCGTTTATTCTTAGCGGACTCAGACAAAATGACAAGCTTAAGTTAGAAGGAGTGCAACGGCAATTCACCTTAAGAATTCTTGGTCTAGAAAGTGGTCTAGAATACTATGAACGTTGCGACAGACTAAGTTTAGAACCACTCTGGAAAAGACGTCTTAAGCTAAACCTGATTTTTTACTACAAGCTAACTAATCTGCTCGTGCACTCCTCCGAGCCAATAATTAAACCTACCGCTGTCATCAGTTACAATCTTAGAAATCATCACAACCTAGCTGCTATAGAGCATTGTCGGACTTAAATGCGGTACAACTTCTTAAATAAGTTTTCAGTCATTTGGAATAGACTATCAGCTGATGTGCGCGATGCAAACACACTCGCAGTGTTCATCTCCTAAGTAACCAGACTGCTCAAAGATGACAGTGCACTTCTGCATCTGAATCCTACACCCACTTTTTCGCCCAACATAGATATTTTAAGTTCATTAAACGTGTAGTTACAACAAACTACAATTATAAATATTTATATTATTGGAAGTACATGATAGACATTTTTACATAGGACAATAATATTAGTTCACATAATATAAAAGTTAGCATCACGGGAATAGTTAGTTAGTGCACAAAAATAACTATAATTACTAAACAGAATATAAATGTATATATACATATTAATCACTCCCTAAGTAGTCCACTTACTTTCTTTTGCGTTGTTGTTGTTTGTCTTCTTTTGTCTCTCACCGTTTCAGCTTCCATTTGACTTTGTAGCGGTAAATAATTCCCCAAAATTATTAACCACAGCAATCATCACTCAACATTGGATGCTGACCATCACTGTTTAAGTCGACTTGTTTAGCTGAAGGCTTACGGTCAAGCATCCCCGCCATTTGGTGCTCCGTCGTGTCACGTGCGTGCACGATTACTAGCTAGCTAAGCATTCATTCCTACCCGCGATTTGGTCCCAAAATATATATCGTATTTGGACGACAAAATCTGGTCTTTTGCTTTACCATTTGGTACTCGAAGAACGAACACTATAGTGGTTGTTGGTATAAGATTTTGCGTTAGTATAATCCGTACAACTCGCGAATGTCGATACCTTCGTCCTCTAAAACTTTTTGAAAGAGAACAAAGAATGTACCTTTTCGACCATTTACAATGACAAATAATCTGCAAACATTATTGGTCCCATATCCTACAATTCCTTCGTGGATTACGCATTACGCAACCTGGATTACAGTTGTGAAATATACCTTTATACCAAGAAAGATTTATAATATTTCATGATTGTAACTTACAACATAACCGATCTTGTCTGCAAAAATAGCTTGCATTTCTTGAAAACACCCGTTTATAAGAAAATACAGACTGTCATTATTATTAGCTTACCTTGAGTACTATTCACTTGTGATGTTACGAAGAAAATGCTGACAAAGGTATACAAGTGTATTACTTATTTTAAATTAATATCAAATTTGGAAATAAATCAAGAATAAGACTCGATGCCGTACACACCAAAGTTATATGGAGGAATTACTTCAAGCTTAATTTTTTTCCCAAGTATTTGTAATCCATCCGAAACATACTTAGGTTACTTTGTTAATGCGAAGACAATATTTCCATATTTCTTGATGTGCTCCATTGAATGACTAGTTGTCATATTGTTCCCATAGACAAAATGACTGCGACCTTATAATTTTACTATGAACCAAATTTATGTAACTTAAATAATACTTATCAATGCCTGTACAATTGATGTGTCCTACACAGGTAGGAAAAAATGTATTTTATCAAATTACAATTATTAAATATGCTTACTAATCGTATATGTAATTTATCATATAGATGATGCCTGTAAACTGGCGTCCCTCATGTAAAAAATGAGAATATATTATTATTAGTGGTATTATTTTGCGGTCAGTGATGTATTTATTCCATTTTTTCCAGCAATATGATCGTAGATTTATAATGGGAAAGAAATTTGACCGTGGATACGAAAACTGGCTTAAGTCATGTTAGATTGTTTTAATGCATCAAATGGGGCCAAGGTCGATTCCAGTACTACCCATTGGCGCCATTTGTGTAAGCATGACAGACGGTACACGTAAGTTGAGTAATACATTGGAAAGTTTGAGGGTGAATTTACCTAAATGTTCCGGAGTCCAGTTCATTTCAGTTTAAATATGGGGTCGTCCGACCTCGACCTGAAGGTATGTAGAAGAGTAGGCTCAGTATCAGAATATCAGGAGGAGAAAGTATGTGAACATGAAAAGAACATCAATGTTTTATGTATATATAAATGTTTATAAATTTATATATCCGTATAGTAAACATTTCTTATATTCTGGCTGTGTTTTCATGTATTTTGCGAAGTCGTAGAGTCTATTTAGTGTCATAATATATAGTAATGAGTCTAGGCGTTGTAGTGTTCCAATAGCTGACGCGTTTTAGAAATAAGGGGTGCGGTCTGATTGGCATAGTTATTGGGATGAAACAGTTTATATAGCAAGCGTTTGAAGGTTATAATAGAGTCACAGGTCCATATTTCTAGGGGTAAACTGTTCCAGATCTTAGAATACATGACTATGAAGAAGTTTGCACGGAGTGCTGTCTTACAGCTTTTCCTAGATACTGTGCACGTTTGGTTACGAAGGTTGTAAGAGCCTTCCGGTGAGAACTGTATCTCCCTGCTGTCTGAGAATGATATTTTATGCATGATTTTAAAGAAGAATGTTAGGTTAATGCTGAGTCGTCTCATCTAGAGTGGGTCGATACCTAGGATTATACACCTTGATGTGTAGTCCTTTTCGCAGTCAAATCCTAGAAGTTTAGACGTGAAGTATCGTTGGACGCTTTCTATTTTAAGCCTGTCATTTACGCGAGTGCTGCTGAGAATAAATAGACAATATTCTAGTAGTGGTCTGACACATATTTTATATAATATAAGTTTCGCTTCGTAGTTGTGGAAATTCCTGAGTATGCATTCTTAGAGCATCCTCGATTTACGCGTCTGTGTAGCCACTTGCTCAGAAAATGTCAGGTCACTAGAGTACCTGAGTCCTAGGTCAACAACACTTTGGAGTTTAGGCGAGTCAATAGATTCAACCACCAGTTTGATATTTATTGAGGGTACACCGAAACAGATCCAACCACATTTTTTAAGGTTGAATTTTTGGTTCCATGAGGAGGACCATGCAGTTACTGTATCTAGTTCTTCCTGAACAGCTTTCTGAAAGTATCCTCAGTCATCACGGTGGAATGTGTAAGCTACTTTAATATCGTCTGCAAAGATGAATGGTTTACCAAGTGAGAAACGGCTGCATATGTCGTTGACATATAGAGTGAATGGAAGGGGGCCTAAGACGCTACCTTGAACTACTCCAGAAGTGACTGGACTAGGCTTAGAATTTACAGACTCCAGTTAAGGAATGATTCATTCCATCCTAATAATGGGTTACGTATTCCTAAGGAGTTAAGCTTATTTATTAGAAGCAAATGGTCAACGCGGTCAAAGGATTTGGATATGTCGAATTAGATGACTAGTACTAGTTGTTGTTTGTCTCGGCTGCTAGTTATATAGTTAAAGAAGTCAAGGTGACAGGTCATGCATGATCTGGATTTTAGGAATCCATGTTGGTTGGGACTTAGAATATTGCAGCTGAGCATATGTTTGAGAATATCACCTTTAACTATTCTTTCCATAATTCTAGATGCTATGGGTGTAATATTGATTGGCCTATAGTTGTTGACTTCAGTTTTAGATCCGCATTTGTGTTTGGGTATTATAAATGTCGTTCTCCATTTATCTGGATAGGTTTGGCTTTCTAGGGACATTGTAAAGATCTTAAGTAATAACAGAGAAATGTCAGAACCACCGCGTTTATAAAAATACGATGGTATACCGTCAATACCAGCACTACTAGAGCTTTTAAGAGTATTAATGGCTCGGTTAACATTAGAATAAGTGAAATGAACTGTACTGATTTGTTTCAGAGTTGAAGAAGAACGGAGTTTCATTGTAGATTGTAAACCGAGAAGTGGACTTGTGGACTTAAGGTAATTAGCTGCAAACGTCTCGTTAAATAGTTCACACATGTCTGCATGGTTGCTGTATAGTTTACCCTTGTTTATAAGGAGAGAAATTTTATGGCTTTGACGATTCATTCGTTTCTTTAGGATTTCTGTGAGATCACCTACTCTGGTGGTGCTGGCTAGTGCGGTGCACTCTTCATTTCTCATACGCAAGTTATGAGCTTGCGAGATGGAGCTAAGAGCACCAAGTATTGACCCTAGTGTACTAAAGTCGTGTCGTCTGAAGTAACTTGTTGACAGTCTCTTCAGTTTCGTACGATCCTTTGGCTTTATGAATGACTTTCTATGTGGGGAAAACTTTAGTGTTTGAAGTGGGATGACAGCATCTCAGCATGTGTTGGAGTTATAGTAAAAGATGTCTAGAGCTTTCGAGAGGTTATCAGTACAGAAGTACTCTCTCCATTCTGAGGATCTTAACATTGATTCCACTGGAGTCCAGTCTGCCTTACTGTAGTTCCTGTAAGTTATTTGTTGTGAAGTAGGGGTATGGGCTGCATTGCTACTTGACGGGAGTGGCGGTGCACACAGCACTGTTTTGTGGTCACTCCCTGAAAACTCATAACCTACTAGGGTAGAAAGGGGACTTATATTGTGGCAGAAGATTAAGTCTAGTACGTTATTACCTCGTATAGGGGTAGTGACAGTTTGTTTCCAGCCAAGTATATCCAGTGTGCCTAAGAACTTGTCAAATTTAGTTGGGCCTGTGGGTATATCCCAGTTGATTTCTGGTAAGTTGAATTCTCCGTATATGATCTTATGATCGTAGTGTAGGGTGGATAATTGTTAGGTCTCGTAATTACCTAAGGTACCAGGTGCTCTGTAGGTGCATCCAATTAATACTATTGCGTTATTTGAGTGTAAGTTAACCCATAAAGTCTCAGGCATGTTAAGAGTACTACTGTCTAGCCGTGATACAGTAAGTGCATTCAGAAAGTACATGAGACAACCCCCTCCCTTACCACCTTCACTGTCACACCGAAAGTGTGTAGTTATCTAAGCTTATCTCTTCGTCCAGTATGTTCGAATTACACCAGGATTCAGTGATGACAATTATAGGGGGTTTATATACTACTGTGAGTGCTCTGAGCATCGGTAGTTTATTTAGAACAGATCTAGCATTTATAGGGATCAGGTAAAGATGAGAATTGAAATGGCGTTTGAAGTATTTAAGTTCGTTAATCAGCCCCGAATATGGTTCAGCACCTAGTAGTACTGTGTGACATGACGACCCTATGTTAAGAGAAGTTTCAACATCATGCTCATCTATTTCTATCGAGTTGGTGTGTGCTGTTTTCAGTGAAGAATTAAGCGTTGGAGTACTGGATTTGCCATAGGCTAAGGCATTTTTACTTTTAGTTAAGCTAGAAACGTGGGTAGGGATCTTTATTTGACCTAAACTTGTGCATGTATCAAGTGTGCTTAATGGATGCGGGTGCACTAGACTGTTCCTGTATTCATGCAAAGGGGGAACCAGCACGAGCGGTTTAGGAGTGTTAACATCCCTACCAGCTGTTTTTTCAACGCTTACAAGAACGCAGAGGATAAAAATTGATTGGGACGTTGTGAAGACCATGGTTTATTATTCCACCTATTGTTTGGTATTGGTTGTGTCCTTGTATGGGTTTCGTGTGTACTGCTTTGTGGGTTAGTTCCCAGCAGACTTGTAACATATATCCGATCAAAATTCATTTGTGTGCCATACTGTGGATACCCTGAGTTGTTGGTGGTCGAGTTCTCACTACTGCCACTTGTACTATTGAGGGTGGCATTGTTGTGACGTTGGTTATCAGTGTGTGCCATGGTGCTATTTCGCACGTTGTGGGTGCTAATACTATTGACCGTGGGGAGTGTGGGCTTATTTATACTGCCATTGTTGTTGTTGGCATGATTTGGGGGCATATTTTCCTTTATTTTACCAATGAACTTATGGCTAGGAAAGGACAGTGTCGACTTTCGGGGGATTTTGACTTTTAGTGACATGTTTATATCTACGGTGATAGGTGGTATGGTTTTATTAGCTATTTGATTACAATTTAGTGGCCTTTCAGTTGGTGTCGCTCTCTGAGAGGATAATTCTGTGTGGTTTGAGAGGTGTGGTGTGGTGGATTCTACGGTATCTCTCAAAGGGTTGGGTATAATTGCTGCTTGCAATATCCTATTGTTTATTCCACAGTTAGACTCAATGAGATAATTGTATGCGCGCCTTTCTATGACTGTCTTGCCCACCACAACCTTTATTAGTTTGTAATTTCTGGCTTGCGATAGGGTGTGTTGGGAGTGGATGAATTTTCTGGCCTCTGCCGGTGTTTCGAACTGAAAAAGAATAGGACATTTTTCATGTTGACTCTTCTTCAGCCTGTAGCACTTAGTCTTGGAGTTGGGCATTTTCGCCTCACTAAGTAAGATGCGCTGTACCCTTTTCAGTGCCTCATTGTCCGGAACGTTTTAGACAATAGCATTTAGTTTAGCGTCGAGTCGTTTTGTTACTTCTGTAGTTAATGAGGATATCTACCTTAGTTACCGATTCTGTGTCAAGTTTGCTAAGGTTTACAGTTTTCATGAGGATAGTTAGAGGAGCCAAATCACAGACCTGCGATTTGATATCGCTGATCTGACCTGATAATTTGGATACTTTAGTATTGGTTTCGAAATTCCAGGATTTACTGACTTGTTTTTTATTTCCCTTAACTCGGCCTTAAGTTCTCCTATAGACAACTTTAGAAGTTCTATTTCTGAAGATAGTACTGAGACAGAGCTTGAAGGCTGGAGTTTTTCGATAAGCACATAAGGTGTAGGGAGGTTTCTGTACGAGCAGAGGGTACTTAATTTTTAGGAGTAGTGCTAATACTAGCTGCCAGTACAGTTTTATCCTCAGTTTCAGGTCGACGCTTACGACATACAAGTGAGTTATGTGGCTCACTATAACCGTTTGTAGGGAGTGTATTGCTTGATGTAGCAATCAAGGACGTAAAATTAGTCATCAGTTGTATAGGGGATTCAGTACGTTGCTTTTTACTTTGATTAACCATAACTATTTGATATAAGAGTTAATGGTCAAAGGTATAGAGGAAGTAGAGTACTTGTGCAAGGATTACAACAAGATAAATTTTATGTAAGGAATCACGCAAAAATGTAACGCAAACATTGAACGTACCACTTCGATTTGAAGAAAGGCATGTATTTAAAGAAGTTATACCTAGAAAGGACTATTATTTTCATTTTAGAGCCTTAAAGCTTTGTTATTTGCTATTTGTTTCAGATCTTGAGGCTGTAAATTGACCACAGGCAATGGTTTTTGTCATAGCAGTTATTCTATGAGAATCAGGCATTTGATAGAGAAATAGTCCACAGACATCTTGAGGATGTTATATATATATTGCCAAAGTTTATGGAATTACCTAAATCTCATAAGTATTGTAGACGCTGAGGCTGGTGCTTACATTAGAAGGTACTGGCTAAGAACACGGAAATATTGGGCCGCACACAGTTTGCCATGTGCACACGTCGTTGAGGCTTTCTTGAACTCATGTCTAAACTGTGGTATGTTCCACTTCCTTAAATATTACTCTTGGATATTCTGAGAAACAGTGATAGGTGGACACATCTATATAACACAACGGACAATATTCCGAGAGCCGTCCGCTTAGCACCGAAACTAAACAACGCGTTTCGAAATGCTCATGAACGTTTAAGATGTCGTCTCATCCGTCTGAACCAAAGAAATCCGGATGGTGCACTGCGGGAAATAGCAGAGTTCACCAGGTGGTTAGACAATTTGCTAGTAAATGAACCACAAACAACTTTAAGATTACGACGTGCCCCTGTTAATCGCCTACTTTTGTCAAAATGTTTGTATTGCCTTATTGTTTCCGTATGTATTCATAATATAAACATGTATTTCTAAACTGCTGTTACACTTCAGTTCCCTTTAAATGCCTAAGAGTGACAGTTTAAAGAATACTTTGTTTGATTGTCTCGTGATGAGAGCGCTTTGGAAGTCAGTTATAAATTACACCGATCTGTGCCTTATTTACTACGTTTTATCAGCCGAAGATTTGTAGTTCATAGCATATCCTGAGTAACGGTGACTAATACGATTTATCGCTTACACCAAACCTATTCTTCGATAATGCCTTTTTACGGTAAATGAAGATTTTATCCACCCAGTATCTTCTGAAATAACGTTGGTCGTGTTTAAAAAGACAGCCGGGTGCAAAATAAAGTCTTTTCGTTCTGAAGTAACGCTAGTCCGTGCTAATATGTCCTGTGAGGGCTGGAACAACGCTGATAAGCAAACCCAGCAGGTTCTAATCTACTCCTGAAAATGCATAGAAAAAGAACACGGTGCTGAATTAGTGCCAGTCATGCTGAAAACCGGCACTGAGTTCTAGTCTGTGCCATTAGAGAATCCATTTCAGAACAAATTCAGAATTTACTCACTACAGGATGTTAGAATTATCTCAGAATTAGTGAGATTTAATTCAGCATTATTATAAGCTTGGGACGCTTAGAAGACCAAATTTACAACAATTCTCAACAAAATCTAACCTATGCGTCAATGATATCATGCCCTTTTACGGTAAGTGAATATTTTATCTACTTGAAGTGAACCAAGTATGTACTGAAATAACCCTGGCACTTCTTAAAAAGGAGCACTGGATGCTGAACCTGGGCTAGAGGAGCTGCAATAAGGCTGGTAATCTACTTCTGGAAATGCGTGGAAGAAGAGCAAGGTGGTGAATTACAGCTGGTCATGCTGATAAACCATCGCACAGTTCCGGTTCACGGAAACAATCAAACAATGGGAGAACAGTTAGGGAGTTTACTTATTAAATAATGTTACTATATTAGCATGGTATACGTGAATTGGCTCAATGATTGCAGGTTTACCATAATCCTTAACTACCAAAATAATAACTGGGAACTTCAGGCTAAAAATAAGCTTAATAGTAGCAGTCAGTGACAGAAACTGACCTACACACTAAAAAATGAACAAAACATCCAAGAATACCTTTAAAATTCGATGGAAAACGAATTCACGAGAACATATAACCAGCAGACGCGGGAACTCATCATGACCTTGAAACTGACTATAGCATCTTTCATTGGATATTGCATCCCAGTTTAAGGCGCGCAGCTGGAATTTAATTATGACAGGGGATTCACGAGACTTCCTGAGATTGTACGCTGATACAGTAAATATGCAACTGTCTTTTGTAATTTTGCCTCAGATACATAACGCGCATGTTTTGGCTGGAGACTTGCACTTTCGTGACTTGCGGCGTGCATTCGACATGACATGCGATCTGCAACAACATGTTGTTGGTTTAATGTACGGACATCTTATAAATTTGGAAGCCGATATAAAAATGAAAAGTAAAGGTAATATGTTTATCGTTACTAATCAATGATTTATTTTCAGGCACAGTAAGTGTTAAGAATATGAACACAGATATGGATGCACAACCAAATCATGACGATCAAAATCAAAACAGTGAAGTTATAGGCAGTGGTATGTAAAACATTTTTGGGAGTAAACTTTACATTTGTATGAATGACCCTAAGACAGCAAGTCATTTGGAAAGCAAGTAGCACAGGGAGACTATTTATTATTTCATTAGAATCAAAAAACCAGTTAACTAGGTGTAATGCGTTTGAGTTACATTGACTTCCTCGTCCTCAAAGTATTTATCTGTTGACTGGGTGACTGCACATATTATATTATTTTGGTACTTCGTCAACTTGGGGGATTATATTACAATTAGAATAAGTCATGATCCTCAAGTCTTTTAGCTGCTGTCATGTGATTCTCTCGGCGGAAGTAAAGAAAAGACACTGAAGAATAAACGCAAGATTAGCCTTGGAAATCTCAGCCAGGGAGCGAAATCAGTTGAATAACAGTATACTCATAAGAGAAGTACTAAATCCAGTGAAAACAACTGATTTTGCTAGTTTAAAGTCAGACTAGGGTAAGGTTAAGGCTGCGGTAGAGGTAGGCGGGAGTATATTACGTAATGGCTGAGTTAAGGACCCGAATTAGCATTTTAGCAGAATTGACAGTCCCGAAGTCATTGATGCGTTCGTCCCCCTGACTGTATTCTTTAACTTCATTTTAGCATAAAAATGTTTTTTCAGCAGCATTTGTAGTGACCGATCGTCTAACCGTCATCGCCTTAAGGCTGGAGATCTTTACCGTTACATGTGCTGTATAAAGATTAGAATCAGTGAGACAAGTGAAATTACATTCTTAATCCAAAGTGCTGTCTGCTTTCGTGTCAACTTGATGTAGTGACGATTATTCAGGATTTCACTAAGGTATGACCACTGTGCAGTATGCAGTACATTGCTGGAAATATACTAATAATGCTGACCAAGGAGAAATATAGGAGTGATATCTTGGGAAAGGTTAGAAAAACGTTCACTTTACACAGCAATTAGTAAATACTCATTGATAATAAAATATCTGTGGGAAGGAGGAAATACGTAAACTAAGTGAACAAGATAATGAGAAGATAAAATTGATGAGAAAGGGGTACATTGTAAAACGATTTGACTGGTTTACAGCCACGCTAAATGTTATTACTACTAGTTTCACAATTCTTTTTATTTTTCTTTTGGCGTTTTTCAATCTTCCTAATGAATTTTAGAGGATAGTTATTTAAAACCAACGCCTCTTCTATCTGTTTTATTTCATCATTAAGGTCTTTTTTTGTGCTACTTAGGGCCATTGCTCGGTTTGTTAAACACTTAACTAAGCCTGCCTTAACAGTTAAAGGATGAGATGAATTAAAGTCTAAATATCTATTAGAATGCGTTGGTTTTCTATAAACACTAGTGTGTAGTTTGCCTTCTTCTATTCGTTTTATTTTACAATCTAACATAGCTAATTCTCCTTGCTCATTTTCGGTTTCAAATGTGAATTTTATTCCCTCCACTAGTGAGTTTATGTGTGTCAAGAAGCTAGAGATATGTTCTGTTTTTAACACTGTGAAAGTGTCATACACATATCTCCACCATATTTTTGGAGTAGGATTAAACGTATTAAGTACCATATTTTCCCAGCTATCCATAAATGTATCTGCTACGATAGGGGATATTGGTGATCCCATTGCTACGCCTTCAGTTTGTCTATATATTTTGCCTTGAAATTTAAATATAGTAGATGTGAGGCATAGCTGAATCCCTAAAATAATTTCTTCAATGGACAGCTTTGTCCTATGATTGAGTTCAGTATCCGCAGTTAGTTCTTTTTTAACTTCTTCTAAGGCCATATTGACTGGTATATTAGTGTAAAGACTAGTTATATCAAAACTAACCATTGTTTCATCATTATCTAGTTGTATGTCATTTAGTTTATTTTTCATCTCATATGAATTAGTTAGTCTAGAATTTGAACGATTTCTAATGGGACATAATATTAGAGCTAAATGTTTTGATAATTCATATGTAGGGGTATTCCTAAAATCTACTATTGGTCCTATGGGATAACCTGGCTAATGTATTTTAATACTACCATACATCCTACTAGCATTATTAGTTTTAGGCATTAAATTAAACCATTTTGACTCACCCAGTGATGGCTTCATTCTGCGTACTAATTCCGCTGTGGATTTTTTAACCTCATTCATTATTGTATCTACGGGCATCTTAATTTCCTCATATGGACCCATTTCAATATGTTCAGTGACTTTCTTGTTGTAGTCAGATTTATTCAAAACTACGGTGGCGTTTCCTTTGTCAGCTTTTGCGATGACAATATTTTTATCCTGTTTTAGATTAATTAAAGCTCTTAATACGTTTAATCCTACTCCAAAAATATGGTGGAGATATGTGTATGACACTTTCACAGTGTTAAAAACAGAACATATCTCTAGCTTCTTGACACACATAAACTCACTAGTGGAGGGAATAAAATTCACATTTGAAACCGAAAATGAGCAAGGAGAATTAGCTATGTTAGATTGTAAAATAAAACGAATAGAAGAAGGCAAACTACACACTAGTGTTTATAGAAAACCAACGCATTCTAATAGATATTTAGACTTTAATTCATCTCATCCTTTAACTGTTAAGGCAGGCTTAGTTAAGTGTTTAACAAACCGAGCAATGGCCCTAAGTAGCACAAAAAAAGACCTTAATGATGAAATAAAACAGATAGAAGAGGCGTTGGTTTTAAATAACTATCCTCTAAAATTCATTAGGAAGATTGAAAACCGCCAAAAGAAAAATAAAAAGAATTATGAAACTAGTAGTAATAACATAAATAAGAGAGAATATAAGTCATCTACAGTTATACCATATAAAGAGTGGACATCTGAGACCCTACGTAGGATTCTAAATAAAGCAGGAATTAGGGTGACATTTAAACCTACCAATTTTTGATTTAGCGCGACCACCAATCAATGTCATCGGCAGGAACTCCATCCTCACACTTGACTGGATGGACCTCACTGGTCACAACTTCTCACTGGAACTCCTCAAAACCCTGTCATGTAGTAAGTCACTAGCGATTAATTTTCAAGAGTTTGGTTTGAAAATTAATCTGATGCTCGCTAGCGGCTGAATGGTATACGGGCTTGCCTTGTAACCGGAAGGTCCTGGGTCGAACCCCAGTGGGTGCGTGCTGCCTATGATTCCTAAACTAGGATGAAACAGCTGTCCAGTACTCCCTGGTTTTCAATGGTTCTCTAACTGATATCAATCTGTTCTTTCTCTTCTCCCTACCTTTGTGTGCTGCATGGATTGTGGCGACTTGAACTGGTGCACTTCTGTACAAAGTTCTATGTTGAAACTCGGTTAGTTAGTCATTTCTGTTAGACTGGTGTAAATTCTTGATTATCCCAGAGACAATCAAGGTTGGAGGAGAGTGGTGGAAATTGGCTTGACTAACAATATCTAAAACTCTAGGTCCACAAATCTCGTGTAGATTGAGCGTTGTTCAGGAGAAACAAACTCGGAGGATGAAGCAGGCTTTAGTTTCGGACGATGATGTATTGGTCTTATCTTCAGCGTTCAATAAACATAGGCATACTTGCTGGTGTCCAACACTTTCCATTTCTTCACCTGAAGGCGAAATTCTATTCTGTTGACTGAAAGATGCCGTGGCAATGTCTGATGGTGAAAGAAGTGCCGAGAAGGAATGCTACACCAATGAAGGCATTCTACTAGAAATCACAGCCGTGCAAGAGCATACGGAAAGTTGCCATCTACTTACTTACTTTACTTCGGCTATCTCCTACGGGAGGATGAGCCGGCTTCATGAACATCTCGAATCATCGCTGCCCAGGCGCGGCGATCTGATGCAAGGTTTTGCGACAGGGTTATCCAATTCTTGTTCCACAGACGGAGTCCGTAGACGGTTTGTAGCCCCAGGCACTCCATATCAGCCTTAACTGTACCAAGCCATGTTTTCAGCTGTCCACCCCTGCGACATCGTTTGTAAGAGAGTTCATGGAGTTTCATGGGAATTTGGTACGAGTGATTTCCCCAGAATCGCTCGGCCTTTTGTTTGAGAGTGCAGCTCTAGCCTTTACACAACCAAGTGTGACCTACAAGGCAGTAGGAGTGGAGTAGGGAGTCCACTATCCATTGGCAGCCGGTGACCGGAGTTCGGTTCATACGCCTTTTTGAATGAGGCCAGACATCCAGGAAATCCAACAAGCCCTTTGTCCATACGTCTGCCGGTGAGCTCCAGTGAGCTTCATATGCCAGTCGTTGGAGGTTTGAAATCAGGGTTTAGCCATCTCCCCTAGACTGTTACCAAATGGACAGTCAACCCGGTGAAGAGCGCCGGGCATCCGCTTTCGCCCTCTCACTTTGGTGAAAAACACCTCCGCCACGTGAAGGCAGTGAGTAGGACTTCCTCAGGAGAGGCTATGTAAGACGCCCGGTCATATGGGAGCATTTCAAGAGGTGTGCGGAGGGGTGGCCAACCCGCAGCGCAAGGCACCCACCCCCGACCATCCTGAGGCTTTGTCATCTGAGGACCAGGGATGCCCAGTGTCTCCATTTTTGCTTAATTTCATCGTATATGTACTGACAAATGCAACTGTAATTGACTTTATCGACTTGTAGCAAGGAGCAGTCTCATGTCTACATAGTATGCAAATGATATTGTTCTTGTAGGTAAATCTGGTGACTATATTTGGAGTCTTCTGAACACGTTGAGCAAAACTCTCAGTATGTTTGACATGTGATTCGCTCCTGTGAAATGTAAGATAATTCTAGATGAGTGTTGTGCATCGATAGGAATTAAAGTGGTTGGGCATGTTGACCACTACATATATTTGAGAGGTTGCATCAGCATTAATGTAGTGATTGCTGACGAAATCTCAGCACAGATACGGAAGACTCGTGTACATTTGCTAGCTTAAGTTACCCTTGGTGTAGACGTGATGTTTGGCTATCGACAAAAAGTATGTACTGCTCAGCAGTTCGTTTTTCCTCTCTTTAAGACTGTGAGACAGGGCCGTTAAAGGAAGAGAATATGAAAAGATCAGCTGTGCATGACCATAATTGTTCCCGTTCTGTCTCCCGTGTTAAATGGCATAATATGGTGATTTATATTGAGGTTGGGTGTGAGAGAGGCAAGTCAAGTGCTAAAGTTGTGAAGCTGGATCGATTGAGATGACTAGGGCATGTGTTATGTATTTGAGGCCATCACCTTCCTTGTTGAGCAATGTTAACCGACCTAAGGTTAAGCTGGAAGAGAGTTAGTTGTGGTGCAGTCAAAACTCGACATCAATGCTTGGCGCCTATGACCGGTGGTTTGAGTCACGCAATGAGATGTAGACTGTCTGGCTGTATTTCTCGAGATGTAAAGAACCAATGGCTTAAGACTGTTGGTGATATGGTTGAGAGTCGTTGTTAATGTTTACAATGTCTCAGATCCACTAAGTCTTCGTTATTTCCGATATAATTATTCATTATTTTGTAAATTTCCTTTCTCTTTTCTAATTTTTGTGCCTCATGGAGCGTGGCAACTTGAACTGCCTCACTTTTGTCGTAAAGTTTCATATGGAAAACTCAAACAGTCAGTAAGTGGTGGTGTGCATTTATCGCTACAGGTGTTCCTATCCGATAAGCTGGCAAATTTATCAAATATCAGAATGAAGGGATCCAACCTGTAAAGAATCTAACTTCGTGTTATAGGCAGTTTTCCTTGGTGAATATGGCACATTCCCAACACAGAGTATCCTTGTACGTATATATTTATTTGTTTTTGATAACTGAGTTTGTGCAAATCAATGAGTGGTCTCCAACGAATAAAATGAGATTCCGTTCTATAAAAAAGGAACTTACTTCAGGTTGGAAGAATGGTGAAGACGTACTTATAGTTTTTCTGTCTAAGAAAGCAATAACTTAAATTGTGACTGAATTCCTGGGTAATGTTGACCTGTATCGCCAATAACTGGAACTTCTCTTATGCCTATGACTTATCCACTTTATTAAGCAAATGGATAGCTTCTGCTTCCACTCTCTGGAGTAACTCCATTCTGTTGCTTCTGTAAGATCAGTCCGTGTACTTTGGCTAGTATACGCCGCGCAGCTCACTAGCTACTTTGTACTTTTTAGAAGTTAAGCAAGTGAATAATTGGACTTTTGAAGGGCTTCTTCAAACGGTGATACATATGCAAAGTCAACTATGGCCTGTCAGAGGTAGTTTTCTGTGTTGAGCTTTAGTTAATGTACTGGCGTGTATCGACTAACAACTTGGAATTGGAGAACAACTTCATGCTTTCGCTACGACTATCTAATATCCTTGTGACGTTAGCAGTATTTAGATCTAAATAGCATATTGTCATAACTTATAATTTCTCACTAGTTAGTTTTTATAGATATTTATCATTTTTGCAGGACAACTTTCTTCTGCGATATCTCGTCACACAATAAACCTATGTACCTTATTTTCTGCTGCTGCTGGATTCAACATAGAACTTGGCACCGAAGTGCAGCAGTTCGAGTTGCCACGTTCCAAATAGCACACAAAGGTAGACAGGAAAATGAGAGAAGAGAATCAATAGAATTTAGATAAGTATAAGAGTGAAACAGAATAAGTAATGGTAGAAAGGAATATGATGGTCACACGAATGTCTTCATGTAGAGTAGTCACTAACTGGTTGGTGAAAACAAAGTCCAATGAATATTTACTTTTAGTTGCAGAAATACTTTGGCAGTGGGGGGTTATTAATTCCTGACAGGCAGAATTCACTATCAGGCTTCAGATGCATACAGTTGTTTTAGACCAGGTGACTTGCAATCAATAAGCGTGACAGTGTACAGTTAAAACTTAAAAGGTAAATTCACTGTGGACTTGTTGATGTTAAGAGATTCTAACTTAATTGAATTTCGTTTTATATTTATCACATTTTAGAAAATATTGAAAATGGAGAGGCAATAAATAACAACAATCATCATTTGTGTGAACCATCAAACCAGGTAGTCAATAATGCAGTACCTCCTAACAGTCAAATGAGTAGTACATGTGGTACTGTTACACCCAGTACTAGTACTTCTACACAAGAGGAAGCATGGAAACGAATAAGTAATAAACACAAGTTAATCTCTATAGACTTCCTTTTTCAATATATGCTTGAAACTGGTGTTACTACTACTACTACTGGTTTAGTCAGTGACACAACGGAGTGTATTGCATGTAAACTGAGAAAATGCGTGAATTATGAAACGGGAGTCACCATGGTTTGCGCAGCGTGCCCGCGATTCCCTCGTCTTTGTTCAGCACAATGTTTTCGATGGTGGCACAATGTTCATTTACCGGCATCCGGCAATAAACCAGGAGCAACAATCGAATCCAATCAAACCAATACAACAATAAGAAAATCAAATGACCAAGTTATGGTTTCAGAATCCCAGGTATCAAGTGAATTTAGAGCGCCTGAGGAATCAGTCCTCCAAACTTGTACAACACCCGTATGTCGGGTAGTCAGAAAGAGAAGACGACGAAAAGCAGCCCGATATGGTTATGGGAGAAGAAAAGTTTGGTCTAGAAGAAGTTAACCCGGTTGTTCATCGAAAACATACTAAGATAATTCTGATGGACGCTATTTTTGAATTTATTGAAAAAATGAATGTACATATTAATAATAATAATAATAATGTTTTTTTATAAAATATATAAGTGTGATTAAACCGAGCATATACACAATATTTTCGTATTTCTTCCCATTCAGATCAAGAATCCATATCGCAATTTCACGGGCTGATGGTTATTCTTGGAAAAAATTTTGGTTCACAATATACCGTAAGCACTACATAAGTTGATTACGTTCTTTGCGAATATCTTCAGCCAACAACTGAAATAATTTGCGACAGTATAGAAAGATAGACACAATCGAATCACACATTGATTTAATTACGAATTTAATTCTAAAAAGGTGAAGATAATACAGTATAACAGGCAGTTAGTAATCTTGAGTATTTCAGACAACATACAAGTTTACTTAATAAACCTTTAAAATCCACCTACTGAAGCCGGTGTTTTTGTTGAAGCTATCTATGAACGTCGTTATATCAGAAATAAATAAGTAGAACTTCCATGAAAGAAAACATTAAATTGTGATGAAGTTGAGAATAATTCAGGGTCAATCTTCGAGATGATTGGTTTTAATATGATGAGAAACTAATATTGTATTAGTTGTGCTCATAAGCAGTGGTGTAGCTGACTAGATTGTGCACCCGACTTTTATTCAGTCTGCCACGAATTTAAATTCATTGACCAGGATTTCAAAACTGCTCACTTATTTTATAGTCGTCTAGTATCTATCTACCTTTGAGGCATTTGTTTACACACACTACAAATGCTGCTGTCTCGAATTTATTGTAAGTTTCAACATTTCCAACGAAAGCGGCGCAGATGTTTACTATTAAAACAAAAAAGGCTTGAATTTAAGTTGGAGACAATGACCTTATGGTTACAAGGCGAGCTCGTACGCCATTAATCCACTTGGACCCGGTCCAATGGCCAACGCATGAATTCCAACTTTTGCGAATCCACGCACGAAATAGCGCGACTGGCACTAGTCAGTGTTATCGCTGACGATTGTTTGTCCTCATGTCCGACCTGCTGCATCCCACTGGTCACGAGTTCTCACTAGAAGTGATGAAGACTGCCGAACATGGACAGAATAGCTGTCCAGTACTCCCAGGTTTCCCGATGTCATCTCATGATGAGATTCTGAAACAAATATTATTCTATGATCAGACTTTACTAGGTCACAGGAAAGAGGCGGACAGTTGACTTGACTGACAACAAGTATTGGCAAACGTCTGTATGAAAGCGTTTCAAGAAGAATAGAGGGACGCGTTTAATGCCAGGTAGAAGTAGGACATTGAAGAGATTCAAAATAAGACATTTATATTTATAATATTTACAATATATCGTTATTACCAAAATCAAGTGGTTATTGTTGGATTTTCGGTTCTTGAAGATTATAGAAATCACATAAAATAAAAGACATGTACACTCACCATTTGTAGCAGTGTAGGTCGACCGTGTATTCTATGGATTGGACATGTGCCGCGAATGTCATCCCAGAGGCTTCGTACAGGTCTCTGTTCGCTAACCCTGGGACGGGATGGAAAAGGCGGAGGGGTGGTCAGTCCGTGACGTGGCGTCGTGGGATGAAGGATATTTGTGCTAGATTAGCATCGGTTGGTGCGTCACGACTCCCTGGTTGAGGTCCACGAGATAGCTCGAATCGATGGCTCGAAACGTTATCGGATATGGCCAAGAATCGTAATCAATGGCGAACGTGTTGCAATTCCCTTCTTTCTTCCCTTTCTGATGATAGTTAACGCATACTGTTTGAACTTGTTAAACATGACTGTTTTCCTTCCAGATGAAGTTCTTTATGCGTTTTCTACTTATATTTTTACTTTTAATCTATGTTGTTTTATTATTATTGTGTGGCGCATCTTTCTTGGTGCCAAATTGTACCAAGTTTCTCTGCGATTAGATAAATAATAATAATAAATTCTATGGATACTACTTAGGCATTGTCATCGTTTTGTTTGAATATTCACCAATGAATGTGATGCGAAAGGATCATTTTTAGAATCAGCATTCACTTCTCCTTTATTGCTTGTATGTGTTTCAACATCCATGGTGTTTTTATTTCTTTGTCGTCTTCCTCGCTTACGACGTCGGTTACCCAGCTTATCATTTGACTTGAACAAAATATAAGAGTAAGAAATTATTTTGAAAGTTAACGACATACGTAAAGAAGACTTAATTTGACTATTAAAAACTCCATATGATATAATTCGAGAAGTAGTGGTATATGAATATACTACTTATTTCCCTTATGACCGTTTGGTCATAGGGACATTCACCTTTCATAAACTAAACTGCTAAATATACTTTGGTGCAGAAAAGTAGCAGTTAGTAATCATACCCATTTCAGTATTTAGATAGTTAGCGTGACTTAGTTTGGAGATGAGACATTCAATTGTTGAGTGGTACTGTGAAGCATTCGGCTTTGTTGTAGTATATACATCTATAAGATCGAAGAGTGTGAAAGGTTTACATGTTTGGAAGTCTTTGTCTTCTTAGCATCG
The DNA here is from genome assembly GCA_944472155.2 of Trichobilharzia szidati. Taxonomy (NCBI): domain Eukaryota; kingdom Metazoa; phylum Platyhelminthes; class Trematoda; order Strigeidida; family Schistosomatidae; genus Trichobilharzia; species Trichobilharzia szidati. The sequence continues at coordinate 144,087,037 of OX235279.1, forward strand.
TTTCCGATGTGTGGTGGTACCAGGACCATAAAATATACGCAGCAGTTAGACATGAGGTTTTGGGTGTAAAAACTCAATCAAAATGGTAGACGACCATTTAGTATGATGATTGGGTAGTGTATCACAAATATCTGTATCCAGTTCATCAAATAAAAGCACTGTATCAGCTGAGGTACAATAAGGTTGAAAAAAGATAATAAGTAAAACGAATATTCAACTATGATAGTAATAACCCAACTATCCAAAAAAGAAACTGTGTGCAAACATTGTTTAAAAGAGTTCAAATTCACTGTAGCACTCTGGTGTTGAAGAGAATGGAAGAAAAATACCTGCTAGCCGCCTTCTAAAAGAATGGATATCCTCACGATTTCCTCAAAAAGTGTTTAAACTCGAGTGATAACACCAACAAGAATTTTATTTTTATTCCTTTACCTTTCCCAGTGGAACATAGGGCCTCAAGCTAGAGTCTTGGAATTTCGGTAACAATGGTGCTTATTTTTACGTAATGAGGTTGCTAGCCTGGTGCTCAACCTTCCGTCTTTACCAGTCTTATTACTGGCTTAGCGAGGTGAAGGAGTGCGTCGGCCGGGATCGAACCACCGACGTGGTTGGCGAGCATTCTACCGCTGTCACCGACGCCACCGAAAAGAAAACATCGACAAAAACCAAAAGAAAATTCATTCTACCATATATAAGAAATATCTCTGAAATAACGGCTACAATATTAACACCGTTTGAGATAGATATGGCGCACAAGCCAGCCAGGACAATCAATTCATTCAATATTGTGCAAACTAAAAGACCCAACAGGAAAACAAGATAAAATTGATACCATTTGCAAAATATATTGTATAAACTACAATAAACATTTCACTGGTCAAAGTGGGTGCACCCTACATGTCCTAATTCAAGAAGATAAATCGGCTGTGAAAAGGCACGATATTTACCGACACCAATGTGGTTGGGATAATGTAGAAATTTTAAATAGGGGAAACGCTAAAACTACTGCCAGGGGATTCCTAGGAGCCTGGTGATTAACAAACACATTACTATAGACAAAATGTACCAACTAATAAAGAATAAATCATATGACAGGAAATTTCGAATTCTGAGTCAATAAAAGTATGACCAATAGAGATGTAAATTAACAACCAGTCACGACAGTGGTTGTCAGGAGATACAATTATACCATCAATCGGCTTGCACTCTGCCGCTGTGCCACTGACACACGCCTATTATCTATGCATTGTTTAATGTAGTCAAAATAATCTAAGATGGAGATAGTGGGTCATTTGAGAGCATGCACTGAATGATTTGAGCTTTTACTATCTTTTCTATTGCACGTGAAACTACAGACGTGATGTTGATGGGGCGGTAGTTGTTGATATCAGCTATAGGCCCTTATTTATGGATAGGTACAATATAAGACTTCTTCCAGCTGGTAAGGTATGTCCCATCGCTTAGTAAAATTGAGTAAAATCATGTCATTACCACCGTTTTTCAGCAGAATGGAAGATATGCCGTCTGAACCAGGAGTGTTACTAAGCTTAAGATTTGCGACAGCTTTATCGATCTCGTGTGTGGTAAAAAGTATGTCACTTAGACATTCGCCTGTTTTACGTGTGAAATCCACGACCTTATCGTTCTACAAGGTGTATAGTCTGGCAAAGTGCTTGCTAAACAGTTCACATATCACCTTAGTATTTTCGTAAGCAATCCCGTCTAAGTATAATATTTTAGGATAAGCTGTTTTGGAGTTCGTCAACCTACTTTTGAAAAGTTTGGCTATTTCTCCTGAGTTATGCGGTGCCTTAATGGCTCGCATTTCTTTGTTTCTGAGGCCTATATTTCTCAACTCTTCAATTCTATTGAGAAGGGACTTAATAGCAATTAGTGATGACAAGTCATGATATCTGTAGTATTTTATTGAGTGCTTTCGTAGACTTCTCTTTATCGATGTCGGAATATAATCGCTTTGGAGGAATTTGAAGCTAACAATTTTCTCAGGTGCAATGACATCATGAATTGAGTTAATATTGTGATGAAAATTGTTAAGAATTGCCTCTAAGGTCTCGTTCAAAAAGTATGTATTAATATTTATAGTAAATTTTCTGAATGACAAAAGGAATATTTCCAAAGATGTGTCGTTAGAATTAAAAATATTTAGATAACAAATTACGTAGTGTGGGAAGCGCTAATCGAGTAGAAAGTAAAACGAAATTAGATAAGTAAGTTGAGTGACGCAATACAATTGATGGGGTTGAGTGGAACTTAACTAAGGTTGAATGAGAGTCAAGTTAACAACAATGGTAATAAGGGATAGAAATTTAATTGGGAGTGGGGTAAGAAAATAATACAATTAAGAAACAAACAACAAAAATTACGTATTTCATATAAACCATCCAACATTCAGAGGCTTCGATCCCCGGTTCAGTTTGAAAACCTCATAAATCAAACATATGATCTGGTACCAACATCTGAAGAGAATCCCCAACTATTCAAATCGTCGGTCCTTGGAGTCGTTCAAGTGATACAACTAGGTTTCTTTGATCCCCACTAGTAAGGTCTTTCTAATGGGTGCGATGGCAGTGAGTTGTCTACTGGTCGTCTGCCTGTGTTTATGTGGTATATGTACGTCGCCTTGTTGATGTTCGTCCGTTGGGTCTCGAAATTCGCTCGCTTCTTGTGCAGTGCACATCACGCCTGGAAAAGAAAAGAAAAATTCTGAGAAACATGTCGAAAAAAGTTTGCCAAAAGTTTTGTTTGTAACGGAAAATATAGCAGACATATTTAGTTTATGATGTGGGGAGAAGTAAAAAGTAATCGATATGCACAGAAGAAGAATTGATAAGTTCTAAGGGGGATTATGTGGAAAGGTACCTACCGATTGGAAGAAAGGTTACCTCATCAAGCTGCCAAAGAAGGGCTACCTAGTCAGGCCTCTACAAGAACTAGCGTGAAATTGTGCTTCAGTCCACACTAAGTCTCATCATCCTGGAGAGAAAGAGTGATCCACTGGGTGCAGGACCCCGCCGGCCTGGAACAGGCTGGATTCAGGAAAGGCAAATCATGTGGTGTTCAAATTACAACTGTACGTATTTTCATCACGAACAAAGCATAGAATGACAGTCAAACCTGCATCCCAACTTCATCGACTTCGACAAGGCCTTCATCAGACAGCGTTGACCGAGAAGAAATTTAGAAACTGCTTTAATACTACGGCATGCAGTGTCCAGGTCTTCATCAACCTCATTCAACCACCGGCTATATGACAGTGGCAGCGTCAGGTGATCCACAACGGAAAACTCCGAGAGGCATTCGTAGTGAATACAGGAGTAAGGCAAGGCTGCCTCCTACTATCACCGATGATATCCCTAATTGTAGTGGACTGGATTCTGTGTCGGACTGTGCATGGGAGTAAGAAGATAGGAATACGCAGAACCACCAATAAGAAGACTCTAGAAGATCTGGATTTTTCAGATGATATATGTATAATGCCACACAAACTCGAAGACTTGCAGGCGAAAACCAACAAACTGACAGAAGAAGCAGACCGAGAAGACAGGATTCCAGGTGAACATAGAGAAGACGGAGGTGGTGAAGATAGCCAAATAACAGTGAAAGCTAGCAGCACGAACCAACATGAACAGGAGAGATTTGATAGAGATTACTTCCTTCACTTATTTAGGAAACATCGTCTCAACAGGCTCATGGCACGGATGAAGACGTCAAAGCCAGTCAGAATCGGAAAGGCGAGATACGCCTTCATCAACCTGAAACCAGTTTGGAAATATTCTGCACTCCGCCTCAGCATAAACAACAAGAATGGGATTTTCAACATCAATCTGAAGTCGGTCCTTCTATACGGGTCAGAAACTTGCACTGCGCGTAAGTCACGAAAAGGATTTCCAACAGCTTGTTGCAGACTTTCATCAACAGCTGCCTTCACCGGCTCCATACTGAAAATCAAATGGCCTGCTGGCCAGAGAGAATAAATAACTAGAAACCCTGACTGGGAATAAACCAACCAAGAATTTATTGCTCAACAAATATGTAGGAGGAAATGGAGATGGATTGTGCATATGTTGAGGAGGCCGTTGAATAACATCGGACGCAGTGCTGGCCATCATTCGAGTGGCATCCCATTGGGAATTGACTAGTGGGTCATCGGTGCGAGGGTGACATGGAGGAGATTGTGTGGAGAGGAGATGAGAGATTATGGGCAATCGTAGACCCAGCTGAAGAGGATGGCAGAAAACAGAAGAAAGTGGAGATATGTTGTTGAAGCCCTAAGTCCCACTTGGAGCCCAAAGGAATACTAATAATAATCAAAGGGGATCTTAGTGCGTCTTATCAACTTACACTTTTGGCTAGCTGGACAGATATAAGGCCAATGCCTTAATCCCTAATTATATACCAGGTCAGCGAGGCCAACTAGTGGTGAGCTTGACTGTATTTCAGATTCCTGAGTGAGGTAAGCTGTGTAAGGTATCAAATACGTTATGGTGGTAACTTTTAGTCACAATAAAGCCAGAAGTACCGGCAGAAATATTACAGAGAATTGCGTCGTCACCAATGTCTATAGGTGCTCGGTTGATTGCAGAGTTGTTGTCGACAACTTATGTTGAAACTTAGTTTCCTCTTTTTGGAGGTGAGCCAGTTTCATGAGGACTATGCCATATGTTTGAACGAAGCGGTGGTTGTATCTACCACAGTGTTGTTGGCCCCGCATATGTGGTAATATTGGATGCAATCTGCGAAACGTAATCGGGCTGGCGTGATTCTCTCGTCGAATGTCTATCTGAAGCTGAGCTTCGAAAGTGAGTTAGTGGTTTGTGGTCTGTGAATGTAATGAATTCATGTGGCTCCATTGAATATCTAAAATGGCGCATAGCATAGTATATAGCCAGAAGTTCTCTACCAAACGTGCTCTACTTCGTTTCTGCTGTTTGTAGCCGCCTTGAGGAAAAGGCTAGTGGTTACCACTTCTCGTTGACCAACTGTTGCAGAACTGTGTCGATTGCACTGTCAGATGCATTAATTGAGATACTTAGGGGTACTGTTGGATCCTGTCGCATTAGTAGAGTGGCATCTGCGATGGCTATTTTATCCATATAAAAACACTCCTAACGGACGCTCCGAGATCGATTCACTTGTTAACATTTCGAAGCAATGGGTGAATTCCAGAGACACAGTTAAGAATTAACAAGAACCATTGATCAAGCCACTGAAAGTGCGAATATTTTTCAGTCCTTGGATTCGTAAAGTTCAAAAGTGCCTCTGCTTTACTGGCCAGTAGGTGGATACGGCTGAAGTCAATGATGTGGCCGGGAAAGTTATTCGGACGTTAATGGTAACACCCTGTTGGGGTAACCTATCGATTGCCAAGTCCAAGTGTCGGAGATGAGTTCCCTTATTTGGACTCGCGATGAGGCAGCTGCCTAGATGTGCGTATAGAAAGTTCAGACAGAGGAATACCTTGTCATTTAGGCGTTGGAATATTTGTGCTGAGTTACGGAGACTGAATGACATGTGTAGGAACTCGAACAGCCTGGAAGACGTATGGATACCTGTTTTTTGGGATGTCTTCTAATGCTATCGGAATTTGGTTGCACTCGCAAAAAAGTCTTTTTTCGAAAAACATAGTCCCCCCCCCCCAGATAAAGTTGCCGTCGAGTCGTGTATATGAGGCAACAGATAGCAGTCTGAGATCGTTTTGGCATTCAGTAGTCGGTAATTACCAGTGGGTCGCAAATCAACGTTACTTTTTTCGGTACTATATAGAGTGGGAATACCCATGAGCTATTTGAAGGCTGAATAATGCCAAGAATTACCATATCGTCAAATTCGTCTTTCACTAGTTGCGGTCTGTCAGAAGTAAGCCGTCGTGCTTCGGATGTCATGGTTTGTCCTGTGGGTGAGATGTTATGCATAAAACTGCTAGTTATGCACGGCAAACTGTTTGAGGGAAGATTAAGCTCTGGGTGTGTGTCGACAGTCGGCTGAAAAGCTGAAACAACTTATGCCTTCTTAACCAGTGACAAGCTTGGACCTACGCAGGTTATACCTTTAATAGACAGTCTAGCGGTACCGTCTATCAGTCTTTGTAACAGGACATCACGAGTAGGTCATGACAGCTAAGTAGATCCGTGCCTATGGTAGGTATTGTATTGTCAGCAAGAAGGAGAATCCACTGATGAATAGGTTCGCGTAAACTTACGTTCAGATAGATGTGTCTTCGTCTGAAGGCTGTTTTCCATCTGCAGCCATTGGGCTGAAAGTCGGTTCTATCTTTGGCAGGAAGGACACTGACTTAAGCACATGTATCAAACAAGTACCGGGTTTTGCAAAACGCACATACACAACAACCACTTACCGCCGGCTAATGCTTTCGATAACGATTGCCAGAGGGGCAGTTTCACATAGTCTTTGAATCCTCGCTGAAATTCTGGGGTTTCCGGCAACACTTAGCTTCCTGGCCACAGGTATTATGATACCAACACCAGTGTGGATTCTTAGACAGACGTGGTTTAGATTTCAAGTGACAACGTGAGTTACTATGTTGAGATGATTTCCACCAGTGGTTGAGGAAGATGCAGGGGTTGTCTGACCTAATAAGTCGCTTAGAAAAGTTAAATAAATCTGACATTAAGGAGTCACAGCTGAATAATTGTTTATTGATCTATCGAAATTCATTGACTATCTACTGCGATATTCCAGGGATTCTACCAGCCGGAACACCTAAGTCATCAATGACGGCTCCCTGAAGTGTCACAAGAACAGCATGCAATGACTGTGGCAACTTAAACACAAAGAACCCTCTAACGAATTCCTCGTTGGATTTTCGTCAGCCAACGACCTTTCGCATTCGTGAAAGCATATGTACGGCCGAATGATCCCCTAACTTGACATTACAGGAGATTTCATCAAGACATTGCCAATAGTCACGGCCTTTTTGTCTGTAACGTAAAACACCAAGGTTGTTCTTCACCAACATGATTTTTGTAACTCTTGTATTTCTTGCAAACTGTCAAGCAAAAGCAAATTTTCCGTCGTTCCTACGCGCATCCTGATTCCAACTCATTCATTAGATTATTTATTTTATTATATGACTCTAATAAGTTTATTCAACTGCTCTTATGCGTTGATTGCTATAAGCACCCATGATTATGGCAGCTCATCACTTTCGGTACTACTCTCTTTTGTAAATGCCATTGTACAGCTAAAGAAAATGAATTCGCCGAAAACAACCTCTTTAATGAACAACTTGGTTTGTTTTTTTCATTAATGCCGGGTCAGGAAATTCAGTCAGACCTGATTTATCTCTTGAAGACAGACTTAAATAAAAAGAAGTTTTGTCCCAGCTAGAAACAAGACGTAAAAATGGTGAGACTAACCTTAAACTGGTGGGTTTTCAAATAGTCAGGTCTTGGAAACGTATGCTTCCAAGATCTGTGTGGATAAGCCGGACAGCATAGGAAGCCTGAAGGTAGTGTACAATAATATACGTAGTTTCGGGAACAAATTTCACGAGCTAGGTGTATTAGTGGAAGACCTTAGCCCAGGTATTGTGGCCACTACTGAAACATGGCTGGTTTCTGGATTAGATGACACACCTGAGCTATGCGGATTTAGTTGCTTGCTCAGCGACAGGGTTAAGGGTCGTAGAGGTGGCGGGGTTGCTCTGTACATCAACAACTCCCTACATGTTCGTTCCGTGAAATCTGAAGCGCATGACAGTGGGACAAGTGAGGTAATTAGATGTGAAGTAAGCTTTGCAACTGGCACTCCACTCATTGAAGTTCTGTATAGAAGTCCCTAATGTCAGTGCGATGACTTTATTTTAGATCACCTCAAACAATGGAGTAAACACAGTAGCTGTCTTATTCTAGTTGATTTTAATGTACCTCATATAGACTGGGTAGCTGTCACATCTCCAGGATCCGCTAATAAGTTTGACAGCCGGTCACTCTTGACTACCATGGAAAATGCCCTGACACAGCATGTCTTAGGTAGTACAAGATTCGTTTCTACCCAAGGATCTTCCTTGCTGGACTTAGTGCTTACTCATGACAACGACGACGTGGATGGTCCAGTTATTCATCCACCTCTAGCAAACAGTGATCATGGGGTGTTAGATTTTAACTTAAGGATTGGCAATTTAGCCAGTTTTCAACTGAAATCCCGACATAGTGTTTGGCATGCTGACAGTCGCTATAAAGGAGCGTGCTTCAACTGCCGACTGGTCAGTCAATATGGTCTCATCCATTGAAGATGAATGGGATGGATTTAGGAATACACCTGAGAGGGTTACCACTGATTTCATTCCCTGGAGGGGTCCTAAGAGCCCAACAAATCGGCCACCATGGATAAATAGACAAGCTATAACACTCCCAAGACGGAGAAAAAGGTTCTGGAATCTCTTTGTTTCTACTGGGCTACAGCTATTCTGGCTGAAATACTGTGAAACCAGAAACCAGTGTAAAACTTTGATTCACCAGTCAAGGATAGCTTACGAAACCCAGTTAGTTAAAAGTTCACCAGGCTGCCCAAAAAGACTCTTCTCATATATCAAGAGAAGAACACGTAAGAGTGATGCTATCCCACCTCTTATGCTTGAAGATAACCAGACAAACATGGCTGAGGATAACTTGACTAAGGCTGAGGCTTTGTCCAAGCACTTTAGTCAAGTATTCTCTGATAATACTGATACCAGCTTTGTAACTTTTCCAGAAGGTAACTTGAAAATGGCACCCTTATACAATGGAAAGGATACTGTCCTAAAGTGACTTCTAAGGCTCAATCCTGGTAAGTCCAGTGGCCCTGATGAACTCCACCCACGTATATTAACAGCATTGGCTGAAAACATAACCGAGCCATTGTCGGTAATCTTCAATATGTCTCTGGACCAGTCTAAATGTCCAAGAGACTGACTGGAAAGATGCCATCATCAGTCCGGTCTTCAAAGCCGGATCTAGAAACTTAGTTCAGAACTATCGTCCTGTTAGTTTGACCAGTATTGTTGTTAAACTACTAGAAAGAATAATTCGTGATGCTATCATTCAGTTCATTGAAGGGAACAAACTTTTCGCTGTGGAACAGCATGGTTTTAGAGCAGGTCATTCTTGCTTGACCAACCTTCTTTTGGCCAGAGGAAGTTGGGCAAGCTCAGCTGATGCTAATATACCGGTGGATGCCATATTCATCGACCTTAGCAAGGCGTTTGGCAGGGCTTCTCATTCAGGTCTTCTAGTAAAGTTAGGTAGTCTGGGAATCAATAAACTGGTTTCCGACTGGAGTCAAGACTTTCTTAAGGACAGAAGACAAAGAGTACGAGTTAACGGGGTTTTATCAACATGGGAATCGGTTAAGAGTGGCGTTCCTCAGGGTACAATTCTAGGCCCACTTCTTTTCCTGATTTATGTTAATGAGATTCCATTGGTAGTTAAGTCATCCTGCTTACTGTTTGCTGATGACATCAAGATATGGAGGGCTTTACACGATGACAGTGATCAACTTGCTTTGCAGGAAGATTTAAACTTGTTAAGTGATTGGTGTAAGCACTGGGCCTTGGAGATTAACTTAAGCAAGAGTGTAGTTATGCATGTATCTCATAGTCACGTGCACAATTACTCAATGAATGGCATTACTCTTCCAGTGGTCACTGAGTACAAGGACTTGGGAGTGGTTGTGCAGCATGACTTGAAAACAGCAACAAACTGTAGAGCTGCAACCACTAAGGGTTTTCGAATATTATGGGCCATACGCAAGGCTTTTGCGAACTATGACGCTGATATATTTCGTATATTATATCCGACTTATATCAGACCTCATTTGGAATATGGGATCCAGGCAGCGAGCCCGTGTTTCAAATACGAAATAGACTTATTAGAAAGGGTGCAAAGAGTAGGAACTAAGCTAATAAAGGGTTTCTCAACCCTCTCATATGAGGAGAGGTTAAGTCGACTGGGTTTATTTCCACTGTCATACAAACGACTTAGGGGTGACCTAATACTAGCATACCGTATCCTAAGAAATGATTTTGGAGCTAATTTATCTAATTCCTTTCTTTCTTCTAGCACCAACCAATTGCGAGGACATCACTTCAAGGTTAAAAAACCACGGTCGAATCGTCTGCGTCTGGATATCCGTTTTTCGCATCGAATTGTGAACCATTGGAACTCCCTACCGGAACACGTCGCACCAGCGCCATCCGTTGATTCATTCAAGGCGAGATTGGACCCCCTGTGTGCAACAAACCGAAAGGATGAACACAGGCATATAGCCTACTATCCTAAATAAATTGTAAACCGTAAACTGAATGGAGATTATTCATGAACATACAATTTTTCCATGTGTTTAATTACTCTATACGGTCCATTGTAAAAGTCAGTATTCTTACCAGTAAGTCAGAAAACCTAAATAGAGAAGTCAAAGGAGTAAGGGAAGAATTACTACCGGATAACTACTCACTTGAAATAATTCAAAAGTTCATCAACCCTAATAGCAGAAATAGAAGTAGTGGTGATAATTTGAATACTAATGTGTTTAAAAACCCTATCGTACTGCTATATAAGGAAAGAACATCTGAAGCCTTTCGTTGGATTCCCAATGAGACTGGCATTAGGGTGGCGTCTGAACCAAGCGATTCACTCAGGAATAAACTTTGTCAGCTTATGGATCCAAAAGACTGTCAAGCAAAATAATTTATCTAATGTAATGTAATGACTGTGAGGCAAATTACATAGGCGAAATTAGTCGACTGAGTTCAGTTAGGTTGTCAGATCATAAACATTCACCTACATCTACATTGATGACCCCACTTAATCTCGAAGAGAGCCACACCAATGCTATGCATAAACTTGCATGTAATTACTCAGTAGCATGGGACAGGGGAAAAATAATAACAATTATTGTAGCTAGGTGGAGGAAGAGGCTAATTAATTGATCTATGCCCATCCAATTAATACCAAATACATATAACAGAAATGACGCAACACCTATTCCGAATGTATGGAAAATGACATTAAAAACGACGGGGAATAAAGAAAGTTTTTAGGGGATGAGGGTGTGTTGACGTTCTGGATAGTACGATGTAAATTAACGCAACATCTTATACTCACAACTATAGTGTTTGTTCCAAGTAGACCGAAGACAAATCAAAAACACCAAACTGATCGTCCAAAATACTACGTATATTTCGGGACCGAAATTGTAGTGTGAAGATGATTGCGTACCAAATGATATCGATGCTTAACCACATACCTTCAGTTCACCAAGTCGACTTCATTGATGAAGGTTAGCATCCAGTGTTGAGTGATGAATGCTATAGGCTAATAATTTTGGGGAATTATCTACCACTACAGCTCACTGCACTCTAGTGGGCATGTGTAGACCCTAAACAGAAACCAGGCAGAATTAAAATCCTAGTGGTGGCACCATTAGTAAAACTCTTCTGATGGGTTTGATGGCAGTGAGTTATCTACCTGTCGTTTACCTATGCTAATCTGGTATACGCACATAATTTCCTTGATGCTCGTCCGCTGGATCTCGTGCTTCGTTTGCTTCTTGTCCATCGCCCGTACCACGTAGAAAAGAAAACAAGAATGCTGAGTACCTCGTCTAGAAAAATGTATCAAAAATAATAGCTGAATCAGTTTATACATATACCATACCAAAAAGAGAAATCTAGAAAAAATCACTGAGGAGTTAATGATTATTATTATTTCCTTTAATTCCTAGAGGAACATAGGGCTTCAGCTGCACGTCTCCATTGAGTTCGGTTCTCTGCTAGAGTTTTCACCTGGCACCAAGTCTGCTCACATGCTTTCTTCTCCTCTTCACATGACCTCCTCCAAGTCACCCTTGGACGACCAACTCGCCTCTTCCCTTTCGGGTTCCACTCGAGCAATGGCTTGTCTAGTGATGTCACTTGATGGTTTCCTCAGAGTATGGCCAATCCATTTCTTCCTGCCTATTTGTTGTCCAATCGGTTCCTGGTTGATTCGCTCCCAGAGATCTCTGTTGCTGATCTTTTCTGACCGGCCATCTGATCTTGAGTATTGAGCTAGGACAGCTGTTAATGAAGGTCTGTAGTTTGTCTTGTTTCTCCTGAATCCAGCCTGTTCCGGTCGAAGTTTTCATCCAGGGCTTGTTTGATTCTCTCCAGGATGATTCGGCTTAGTATTTTGCTTGGGATGGACAGGAGCATAATACCACGCCAGTTCTTGCATTGGCTTATGTGTCTTTTCTTTTGTAGTTTGAATAAGTATCTTTTCTTCCAATCCTCGGGTACTTTGCCCTCTTTACACACCTTCTCCAGTATTGGCGTCATCAAGTCCGCTGTTGTCTCTGGGTCTATTTTCAATGCTTCTGCTGGGATTCCATCTGGTTCTGCTGCTTTTTTAGCTGTTAGAATCTTGATTGCCTTCAAGACTTTTTATGTAATGTAGAATTCATTGATAATAATCTATATGAATTAAAAATGTACCATAAGCACGTTGGTCTAATTCTGTTATATAATTACGAAGATGCTTTGGGCGTCTCATGGCTCGTCCAGAACGTGTTTTCTTTGATTCTCGGCTGTAGTTTTGGTTTGTGGTTGTTTCTTTGACTACCAACGGGTATTCGGTCAGCTGTGTATCATTCGGAACGGTTTGCTCGAGGCTCACTGGATTGCCTCCAAAGTAGGATGGTTTCAGACAGTTGATTCTTAAGGAGTCGTCTCAGCGTTTTTTGTCTAAGACGAAAAACTATCCATACGTCTAATGACTTTATACGGTCCATCGTATAGGGGTTCTAGAGGGGGACGTACAGAGTCAAAACGAACAAATACGTGCGAAGAAGTTTTCAGACATGGGTGAACAAAGACGTCTATGGACTGCGGTCGGACGAGAGCGGGTTTAACTGAACACGTCGCTTTTGTAAGCCTACTGAAGTACGAGGCGTGATCTACAGTTGGTGGGAAGCCAGAGAGCTAACCAAACTCACCAGGCAGTCGTAGTTTTGTGCCATATACTAGCTCGTCAGTTTTCAAGGTATTTCATATGCTTAGGAGAACTAACGGTAGTTATTCAGTCCAATGTACATTTATTGTGGCTTATAAGCCAGCTTTCAGCTGTTGGTGTACGGGTTATAACATATCATTAGCTTGAGGATAGTAGGCCTTTGTTCTAAAGTGCATACAGCCAAGGATTCTAGTCAAGGCAAAGAATAAGCCCGCTTCCGAATTTCCATCTGCTATCAGTTGTTATGGGGGATGGGCATCCAAAATTTGCGACTTATCGTTAAACAAAAACGCGTGCGAATGTTTCAGCAGATGCATCCTTGAGAGGTACTCCTTCAGGCCACCGTGTAAAATGGTAAATGCAGGTAAAGATATACGTCTATAGACTTATATCAAGCTTATTATAATGCTGAATTAAATCTCACTAATTCTGAAATAATCCTAACATTCTATAAAGAGTAAATTATGAATCTGTTCTGAAATGGTTTCTTTAATGGCACAGACTAGAACTCAGTGCTGGTTTTCAGCATGACTGGCACTAATTCAGGACCCTGTTCTTTTTCTATGCATTTTCAGGAGTAGATCAGAAACTACTGGGTTCGTTTATCAGCTTAATTTCAGCCCTCTCAGCTCATATTCAGCACGGACTAGCATTACTATAGAACGAAAGACTGCTACTAATTATCATTACCTTTTCCTATGCTGGCGCAATTTATTTAGTTTGCAGAAAAAAATCTGTTTTTATAATTGAGAGAATTTTGTATTTAGGAACTGTAGTACAATGTTACTACAAATCCGTCAAGTGAGGTCTACTGGTAGCATCCTGTAAATAAGCAACATAAAAGATTAGTTGAGCGCAATATTGTGCTCATCACACTCTCAGCATTTACATTTAGAAAAGTGTACTTACAAAGCTGCCACTTTTATATCCTCTGGTATCTCTTTCATTTGCCTAGAAATAACAATCAATGTTGTGATTACTACATGTTGACTAAACGTTGACTTATAAAGGTAAGCAGGCGTTTCACAGTATTACCTGAATTCCTTTCTTCAGGTTACGCCTTTGGACACGACCTTTCAAATTATGAAAGTACGATTTCGTGGCCCTACCCACCATGTCACAAACCTCTCTCAGCGTCATCAGTTGGCCGAGGAACTGAGCCATAATTACAGCTACAGAAATAAGTAATTCATTAATCTGGATATTGAGGTCTGATGCATCCAATTTCACTAGCAGCTACATCAAAATTCATGGAGTTGTAAAATAGACCTTCTCATTTTTCCTTGCATCCCTGAAAAATATGTTAGACAGAAAACGGTACCTACCATTTTAGTCTCCTGCTAGGCATTGGCAACGTGTCATCGTTCGTGTCTACCTTCTTACTGCCTTGACCATAGCTTCCCAAAAGCTCTACACCCTTTTGACAATTCTCATACGTATCTAGAAGGGTGATAATGAAATATTCCAACCTACTAAATTCCTTTAGTTGAGAGAATTTAAACACTTAACATCCATCCCCCAAAAACATAGGCTGGTTTGCAGTGCTGCTGTATGCACATAACCAATTCACACAACCCAAGTGTTTGGGATAGAGACTAAACTATCATCTTCTAGCGAACGGACGACGAGAAATCTTATTGATGTGAAATTCTGCAAAAGAATATGTAATGAATTGGAAATACGACTGCGTTACTTTCATACGTATCAGGTTGCTTAAAAAAATAACAGCATAGATAAACCTACATCTCAAAAACTCGGAATAAACTGTCAGATGAACTTCAGTTAGACCAACAACATTAGCCAGTTAGAGGCAGATGTTCAGACTTTAAAACAACTAGATGATACAAAAAAACTTAGAGGAATTACATATCAACAGTTCAAGCAACCAATATGCAAGTCCCATAAGTTACTGCACAACATATTCATTTAAAAGTATGTAGCAGAGGGGAAGGGGTGACTACTCCTTCATTAGGTGTTGGAAGAGTTCTAAGTCGCCCTTCTGTGGTAGTTTCACGAGGTAACCTTTCCTCCAGTCAGTAGGCACCTTTCCCTCATTCCAGACCTTTTGCAATAATGGAGTCAGCATATCTGCTGTCGTCTCTGGGTCCACTTTCAGTGCTTCAGGGGGTATTCCATCTGGTCCAGCTGCTTTTCCAGCTTTCAGAAGCTTGATTGCATTCAAGACTTCAGCTTTCGTTGGAGGATTGGTGTCAACTTGCAGTTGTGTACGTGCTGTTGTTGGTATTTCCGGACGGGTTGTAGGTGGTGGTCGGTTCAAGAGTCCTTTGAAGTGATCCGCTCATTGTTTAATGTGTCTTTCTTCCTTGGTAATTGGGTTCCCTTGGCTGTCTTTTATAGGTTTCACTTGTGTTGATCTCTTCCTGGATAGAGACTTGGTTATGTGATATATTGTCCTCAGGTCCCTTTTGCCTGCTGCCTTCTCAGCTTCAGTGGCCAGGTTGTCGTAGGATTGTCTTTTGTCCTTCCTAGCACTCTTCTTCATTTCTTTGTCCAGTGCCGTGTAAGTTGAACTCAACGTCTCCTTCTCTTATCCGTCATTGCATTGAATCATTTTCTCTTTCACCATTCTCCTCTCCTCCATTAGCTTCCAAGTGTCCGTTAAGAGCCATTCCTTGCCTAGTCTCTTCTTTCTTCCTAAAACCGTCGAACACGTTTCGTTAAAAATCACCTTCAGAGAGTTACAATGGTCTTCCACGCATGATTCTTCCGTGATGTCACGTAGTGTTTCCTGCTTTGTTCTGACAGTTGCAGTGAAAGTGTCCTTTGTGGTTGTGTCCTTCAGTTTTTTAGTGTTGAACTTGCATCGTGGCCTATCCCTAGCTATCCTCGAGGCTTTTAGCTTCACCTTGAAAGTCCCTTGTACTATATAGTGGTCTGAACCCACATATGCTCCTCTCCTCGATTTTGTGTCCAGTAGGCTCCATCTCCACTTCCTTGAGATTGAAATGAAGTCTATCTGGTTTTTGGTGTGTCCATCTGGTGAAATCCATGTCGCCTTGTGTATATCCCTGTGTTTGAACACACTGCCGCCAATCACCAAATCATTGAAGGCGCAGAAGTCTGAGAAGAGTTCACCATTGTCGTTCATTTCACCGAGGGCCTCACGACCCATAGTGAGTTCCGGTTTCGCATTCATATCACCCATCAGGATTCCGATATCGCCATTTGGGACGTTGTCCATTACTGTTTGTAGTTGTCTGTAGAAATCCTCCTTCTTCTCTTGTTCCGAGACGTTTGTAGGCGCATAGCATTGAATGATTGTAACCTTCCTTCCTTTTGAGTTGAACCTAGCTGTCATTATCCTGGAGGAGATTGGTTCCCACTGCATGAGAGCTTTGGCTGCTGTTGGTGACATCATGATGGCTACTCCCTCGGTGTGCTCGTGATTGTCCTCTGGGTGGCCGGAGTAAATTATTGTCTCTCCATTTGGTAGTTGGCCCCTTCCACATCCGTTCCATCTGCTCTTGCAGATTCCCAACACTTCTATTTTATATCTTCTCATTTCTGCGGCTACCTGGGCAGCCTTTCCAGCTTCGCACATTGTACGAAAATTTCACGTCCCCATCCTTATTATGGCTTTCATCGAAAGGAGGCACATCGGCTGACTGGCTTCCCGAAGGCTTTCACCAGCCTGTGTCATTTCACTTCCCGGATTCGAGGTTTAGGCGTGAATATTGTATTCCTTTGCTTGACTCAACGCCCTTAGTACCAGCTTCCATCTCTACAGGGTTGACACCTTTATTTTTCGCTAAATGCACGTGCTAAACAAAACGCCGAGCTGCCTGGTTAGGCACAACATATCCACTTTGAGCACTTAGTCATTCTATTGTCCCATGCAGCTCTACGTCATCCGTTATATGTTTCACAGAATGAATATTGTAAACAATATGTTCACTTCCGAAACAGTTCTCATATTGGAGAAAGAAATTACTTAAATCTGTCTGAGCAGCATCCAAAAGGAATCTGCTGTATGTGGCCCTCAAAAATAAGTATACTGTCAGGTATAATCTCCTGAAATTAGCGTACAGGGGGATGACAGAATGTTCCCGAGTAGGACTGGATCCAAATATAGGAGGAAAAGTCTACACTCAGTTGCCTTCCATTGGCTAATATCATCTAATGACCGATATTTCCTCTGAAAATCAGAAAGAATGTGGTTCCTGCTTACTTGCAGTCTGTTATTAATATCTGTGATAATTTTACTATTCATCTGCTTCCCTTGCTGTGCTGCTGGACCCTACCGAAGCAGGACTGACTGCTTGACAACACCAAGGTGTATAAAATGCATTAGCTCAAAGGGAAACGATTTAACCATGTCAAGTGGCGATTCCTCAAGACAGGTTCTGTCTCGATGGTGACTTGCTTGAACCTGACCACGGAATGTCTTATCACTTCTAAGGGTATGGTTCCCATTAGGAAGTGTTATCCTACCCTCCAAACGACAACCCATGACTTCGCATTTATCAAAGCCTGTTTATCCTTGGTGGCCAACAGTTTGTTTGACATTAGAACGAGCAGGTGTGTCACATATAAATACTCGAACACTGACAGTCACACTCCTACCCCACTCGTCAACATATAGACCGTTTTCATAAAGATCTTTCAATTCAACCAACAGGCCCCTAGAAACCTCATTAAAGTCATTCGGTTTTTCTCAAACCACCATCTATGCCAATATAAAAAACGTCACTGACGTATGGAGTTGTGATACGACCTAGGAATGGCCGCAATTGCTGCGAAGAACTGTTCGATATAGATAAACCGTCATAGTTGATTTGCAAGCCAATATGTTGAAAAGTACCGTAGTCAACTCAACTATCTAGATAACGCTGTAGTTTTTCCTTCGGTTCAATATGGTAGTAAACACCTTTTCCAAGAAATCTAGGTACACACATGCCGCTGTCTTTTAGCAAACCTCTTATGGTTGTTGGCACATGTGGACTAAATTTACGCATACAGTCCAAAATCTCTTGCGTACCAGCCCCTGCTACATTGGATGATAGGAACAATTCCACAATTGACTTTCTGACCAGCTCTTTGTGTGTCATCTATTCAGGAACAACCTGAAGTCCTATTAAAATTACTTATTAGATAATAATCCATGTTACAGTTATCCTTAATTTGTGAAACAACAGTGACGGCCTCTTTAGTACTATGTATACCCACTGTTCCCTGTACAGTTGAAATTGAAGGCAAAGGTACTGTATTATTCCTTGCCACCTCTTCCCTAGATGCGCAGTAACGTTTCCAGAAGTCCCAGTCACTAAATGCTGCATCACATAACCATTTTTGACTGCGGTAAAATGCAGTCTACCAGAAGATATTCTTCTCTTGCGACTTGTTGCAGAATGTTGAATACCCGTATCTAACATATTATAAAAATGGACAGATAGTATACACCAAAAATCTAACTCACATGCATGATTTATAAATCCTGTAAGAATGGTCTCTGTATGTAAGGAGTACCACTTATATATCTCTAGGCAAACATCCGTTTTTTTAATATGAAAAGGGATGACAGGTGAACTGTGATCACAACTGTTAACATTTTCCTTACAGCAAGTATATGTTTTCATCTGTGAATCAACACAACCTGGCCCCACCTTGTTTCGTTTGGATTCCCATGAGATTCTTGGAGGAGTTCAACCAGATATATATAAATGTGTTCGAAGAGAGCATCTGGGGTAAGACAGGTCCCAAGAGGGCTGCCAGTGTGTCTTACTACTTTTCACCTTTGGCATGCTAGATACGTACGAGCCCATTCCCTTACTTATTTATTAATGGCAGGCCAGCAAAACCGACTGGTTATGATCTTGACAGTAGTTCGAATACTTGGGCTAGATAATCCATGCAACATAATGAAGACGTTACGGTGATAACTTTTAGGCACGAAAAGGAAAGGAGTATTCGTGGAAATGTAACAAGGAATAGTATCCTTACTTACGTCTAGGGGTTTCTTGGCTAGCTGCAGAGTTTAAACCTTCCCATTAGTGTACTATTTCGACGGTGGGATTGTCAATCTATTATTATTATTACTGTATCCTTTAATTCCTACAGGAACATAGGGCTTCAGCCGTGCGTCTCCATTGCGTTCTGTTCTCTGCTAGAGTCTTCACCTGGCTCCATGTCTGCCCACACGTTTTCATCTCCTCTTCACATGACCTCCTCCAAGTCACCCTTGCACTGACGACCAACTCGCCGCTTCCCTTTCGGGTTCCACTCAAGGGCGATTGTCAATCTGGTGACTTCCATTTAGAAGACATTAACCGATGGAGTATTTTTGATGATTGTCTCATTCTAGGTAACTTTATTGAACCTCATGTGGGCTGTGGGTCTAATTCTCTCAAGAATGCATCAATAAGTATGACAGCAGATTAAACCCTGACAACCAAGGCATGTCATCCAAACTGCAGACTACTCATGTTTCAGTGATAGCCACAATGGCTGAACTTACCTCATCCAGTGTTGAACCTAACTCACGGAATTTATTATTAGTACTGCATGCATTGGTGTAAATTACCACAAGGTCTTTTAAAGAGTCAAACTTACTTCTAAAGGTCTTCAAGGTATTAGTTTCCAAGACCTGATTACTTGAAAAGCCAATAGTTTCAGGTTAGTTTCCCTGTTGTTAAGAAAGTGCTACTTTCATGTTAATCCAGTCCTCCAAGAGCACTGAGTATTTGTGTTGGTTAGCAACTAAATTTGTTGATTAGATGAGTCCCGTGCTGCCTTAAGAATTCCACACTACCTGAATGTGTCGCTATAAGCTCTTTCACCTATTCCAGTCAAATTTCGTATGGTTACGCTGAAGAAGTTTGTAGGGAGCATTTTTCGAATAAGACCACTATCTAAGTATAAATCGTGGGAATGCCTTTTAATTGCATCGAAATCACTGAATTCGCCCAACTTACACAAAATTAGATTACGGCCTGTATTGACTGCTTGTTGTAATATACAACGAGCAGTCACCCTCTCTTCGTCTTTTGGTCTAATGGTTATGGCTGTTTTGATCCCGATTACACCTGACAGGGTCGCCTGCTCAGATACCAACTTACTCTTTAAGTGGGTTTCTTCAGTGGTTTGCTTTTTCTCATCTAACTGCTATCAAGCTGGCAGTTCCCTTCTATCTATCCATTATGCTTTATTGTGCAGTTGAGATTATATGTGATCTAGTGTGCAGATTCTGTGCCCGGAGCACATTATGCGTAGATATTACTTCCTCGATGTTTAGAAAATCTACCAGTGACAGTTGAGATGACAGTGATAACTGCAGCCTACATTTCGCTTTCGAACCATTCTGTCCTCATGGAGTTTCATGACTTCTAACTACAACGCATTGCCCTCCATGATTAACACAGACATCAGTAAGCACCATGCCTAGAAAATTCAGGGCACTATATGTTTGCAGCACAGCTTATATGCTGTCAGACCTAATCTGGTACACGTTGCATGTATCCCTGACTACACTGCATACCTTCTGCAGGAAATAAACAAGAAAGTTTACTCATAGGATGAATCGACCACGATGAATATGATATATATATATATATATTTATAAATTTCAGAAAAACAATCACTTCAACTTAATTAAAATCAAGTCAAAGTTGTTTAACAAGTTTTCGGTATGATGAACAAAACAAAAGCAGGATTTAACAGGAATTCGGAAAGTTTCATTTCTTTTTCAAGCAGTGCCCAGGAATTTGTTGTTGTCAAAACATTTACTGATTGGTATACTGAATACTGAGAAAGTCAAAATGGTATTTGCAAATCTGTTGATCTAGAGCGAATAGTATTCATCTGGTGAGCCTTCAGAAACCTGAATAAGCCAATGCATAGTACGAAAATGCCATCCAGTTAACAGATATTTGCAGCACTATGAGTTTTATAGCCAGCCGTTTAGCTAAAAATATGGAGAAATATCGAATTCTAGTAGCCATAACATATACCGTTGCTGTCTCGTAAAAATAAAGTTTGTATGAGATCCATCGTAAAATTCTCCGAATTTCAAGAAGCTAGAAATATGCGTCGAAAAACGACAAACACAACAGCAGGAATAAGTCTTATTGAGTGAGTCAAAGCTGTACTCATGCAGACCGGTTGCATGCTGATCAAAAAATTATGGTTTACTGAAGAACCAGTAAAATTAAAGCAACAAAGTGTTCATCAGACATTTTTGGTAGCATAAGTCCGGCCTTGTTAAAATAGTGAGATGATTGCTAGTTGTTCAAAAAAGGAAGTCCGTGTGAGACCAAGCAAAGGTATTTGAGATTAGTTAGCAAAGTGTCTTTTATGAGGTCTTCAGGATGCTGAAATACATCTCAGAAGTGTGTCTCTTGAAGCAGGAACTACTGTAGTGCCCGGTTGTATCATAGCAACCTTTTGACTCTTCAGTTTGCAAAGAATGAGAACAATACCTCCTCCTCTTAGTGAATCAGCTTTTTTATTGTCGTTTACGCAGTCTAGTAAATGACGGGAATCAACATCTTTAAAATAAGATAACAACCCCTTTTGTATACACTAAGCAGCATCTCAAGGGTAATCATTTTCCTATGGCGACAGAAAAACAAATCTGCAATCGTTTTCTAACATTTACCCAGGAAGGTGAACACGACCTTTCTGGTTGATATTCCAAATTTCTTCCTAGATGATTGACAATAAAACATGGTTAATGTCAGTGTTAGTACTTTTATTACAGGAGATATGATAAATCATCTGTGAATCACTGGCTGGTAGACTCAATTAACTGTCTTGTTCCCACTGTTGGTGTTAAAAGGTTTCCTGAGTAAAACAGAAATATTCAGATTCTTCACCTGAACCCGAAATCAACAAGTAGAAAAAAGAGAATAAGCAAACAGTTCCCTTCCATACTTAGTAGAACGACTGATTTAGAACGTGTGACAGTACAGCCTCCATATCGTATTTTAGGCTGACGTCTAATCACAGACATACAGCTTAACAGTTCATGTGGATCCCAGTTATTACTCTCTAATGGTTCTAGCACTACGACAGCATATAATCTTGTTTTCGTTTGATATTATTATTATTGTTGTTCCCTTGGGTTCCTAGTGGAAAATAGGGCTTCAACTACGCGTCTCCACTTGCTTCTGTCTTCTGCTGTACTTTTCACCTGCGTCCATGTTAATCCATACTGTTTCAGTTCCTCATCACACGATCTCCTCCATGTCACCATTGGACGTCCCACTCGCCGCTTCCCTTTCGGGTTCCACTCGAGGGCCTGATGTGCGATGTCACCCAACGGCCTCCTCAGCTCAGCGAGTGTCCAATCCATCTCCACTTTCTCCTGCATATTTGTTGGGCGACTGGATCTTGTTTCGTTTGTTCCCACAGTTTCTCGTTGGTGATTCTTCCCGGCCATCTGATCTTCAGTATAGAACGAAGACAGCTGTTGATAAAGGTCTGCAACCTCTTGGAAATATTCTTTGTGACCCACTGGCCAAGTTTCTGATACGTATAGAAGAACTGACTGACTTGACGTTTGTATTGAAAATCCGAATTTTGTTGTTGATGCAGGCTGAGTGACGAAGATTTCCAGATTGGTTTCAGGTTGATGAATGTGTTTCTCGCCTTCCCGATTCTCGCTCAATTTGACATCCTCCTCCGTTCCTCCTGTGGTTGAGACAATGCTCCCTAGATAAGTGAAAGAAGTACCCTCTTTCAAATCCCTCCCGTTGATGGTGATTGGCTCTGGATGTTGCTGTTGCTGTCGTTGTTGGTTGGTTATTTTCATAACCTCCGTCTTGTCTATGTTCACCTGCAGTCCTGTCTTTGCTGCTTCTTCGACCAGTTTGCGGGTTTTCGCTTGTAAGTCTTCGATTTTGTGTGACATCAAACATAAATCATCCACACGCGAAATCCAGGTCTTCTAGGTTCTTCATGTGGGTCCAGGATATCCCTGTCTTCTCGTTTCCCACTGTCTGACGCATAATCCAGTTCACCACAATTAGGAATATCATTGGTGATAATAAGCACCCTTGTCTGACTCCTGTGTTTACTAAAAACGCCTCGCTGAGTTTTCCGTTGTGGATCACTTGACATGTGCCGTTGTCGCGCAGCTGTTGAATAAGGTTGATAAATATTTGGGGTAGGCCGTAGTACTCGAGGAGTTTCCAAATTACTTCGCGGTCAACGCTGTCGAAGGCCTTCGTTTGGTATACTGCACACTTATACAGACAGGACTCCAAGTGAACATAGAGAAGACGGAGGTGAAGATAACCAATAAACCGAAGTAACAACAACAACCAGCGCCAACCATCATCAACGCGAGAGATTTGATAGAGGTTACTTCCTTCAGTTATTTAGGAATCATCGTTTCAACTACAGGCACATGGCACGGATGAAAATGTCAAAGCCAGTCAGAATCGGTAAGGCGAGATACGCCTTCATCAACCTGAAACCAGTTTGGAAATCTGCTGCACTCTGCGTCAGTATAAACAACAAGAATGGGATTTTCAACATCAATCTGAAGTCGGTCCTTCTATACGGGTTAGAAACTTGCACTGCGCATAAGTCACGAAAAGGATTTCCAACAGCCTGTTGCAGACTTTCATCACTGGCTCCATACAGAAGATTAAAAGGCCAGAAAGAATGAGAAACTAGAAACTCTGTCTGGGAACAAACCAACCAAGAATTTATTGCTCAACAAATATGTAGGAGGAAATGGAGATGGATTGTGCATATGTTGAGGGGGCCGTCGAATGACATCACACACCAGGCCTTCGAGTCGAATCACAATGGGAAGTGACGAGTGGGTCGTGGGTGTGAGGAGGAGATCATGTCAGGAGATTAGACATTGTGGGGATGACAGAAGATAGGAAAAATTGCAGACGTGTTTTTGAGGCCCAATGTTCCGCTTGAAACTCAAGAGAATAATAATAATACAGTTTTATTTACTCAGTCATATTTCGCACACACTTAATTCTCTTCAGCCACTTCGCAGCAAATCTTCTGATGCAAATGATTCATTTTACACTGACCATAAAAATTTGAATCCATATCCTCTTTTTTTAACTAAGCGTTAATCCATTAAAAAACAACTTCCTTATTGTTTTCGATTACTCAACGTCTCATCACTCATCTCGACATTAATTCTTGGTCACATAGGGCAACTATAGTAGATAAAATTCTATATAAAATTAAGGGGGGCGACGGATTCTGACAGTTAACAGTACTGACGCTATCACACCTGTTTCTGTTTGTTAAATAGTATCCGAGAGACTAAAAGATGCGAAATCCCACCCGATACGAGCTGGATTCGAGAACAGCAAATTATGTGAGGATTAAATTGCAACCCTTCGCATCATCATCGAACAGAGCATAGAATAAGAAAAAGGCACAAACAGCACCAATTTTAAGTCACTCCTTATATATGAGCCACAGTCTTGACCTACAAATACCTTCCAGTGGTCCCCTAATTAAAAACCTTTTAAAAAGGTGAGGTGTTAAGACGGACTAACTATTTTTATTAGCCGTGAAGTTATGACTGATACATGCACTGACATAATACACTGACTGGACAGTTTTTGGTCGATGTATTTTGGAGGATCATCCTGGACACACAATCAATCGGATATTGATTGTCTGTCTATAGTTCAAATTTCCGCAGATGTGTAAACGATAGATATACCATGTATTTCGAATAACAAAGCTGTTGTCACATCTAAATCTGACTTTTGTGTCTAAGTGAGTGTTGGGAATATCTCCAAGTGATCAGCAGGGCATAGTGTCGTTTCTGGAAGCGTATTGTAGTTAACAACCAATAAATCACTAACACACCCTGTAAAAGCATATTTGGCTTTGGGAATATTCAGTTCAGTGCCATCATAACATAATCAAAAGTAATTCTAACAGGCTAGTGCATACTTGAGTCAACAGCGGCCTTTGCTGGCTCCATACTGAAGATCGGGTGGCCACAAAGGATTAGCGACACAGAACTCTGGGAACGAACTAGCCAAGAACCTATTGACCGACAAATGTTCAGAAAACGATGGAGATGAGTCGGACACACGTTGAGGAGACCAGTTGTGTGACATCCTGTGCCAGGCCCTAGAGTGGAATAAGAGTGGAAAATGGCTCAAAATCAATACAAGAGTGCCTCATCATCAAAGTTACTACAGGATGAAGTCCTTACACGCCAATTTCTCTTTAATAAACCCCAGGTAACCACAACCGTACTTCTTTGTACCGATACAATTAAAACAAAAATAAAAACAAATGTCAAAGATCAAATTACTTTTATGCTTCATTATTAATTGTAAATATCACATTGCAGTAATCTAAGACAAATTTATTATGAAATGTACAAGTGACGAAATTCTTTCTTGGGGTGTTAATGACAAGATTCTACGTAAAAAGTAAGTAGATAAAGCTTAGAAGATGTGTACATTATTGATTATGCGAAATAAAAAGAAATACTGTCAACGAACAAGTATAGCGTCAACACCTTCAGTTGCTGTAGACGGTTCTATAGTTCCACTAAATGACTGATCCATATCCTTTAAAAGTAATTTGGGATTAGGATCTCTTCCACGGAAGCGGCGAAATAATTCAGCTGGTGGGATGGCACTTCCATAAGTCAAGTATGTTTCACGGAAGCGCTTGAATATTTCCGATGCCTAGAGGGACAAAAAAAGTGGGAGACTACTTTATGCGTAGTTAGAAATATTCTTTTTATAAAAAATATCTTTAACGACAATCAGAACTCTTGTCACTATTTATAGCAAAAATAGGTTGGTGCAGATAACCAAACACAATCTAGTGACAAAATTAACATAAATGTTTTATATGAGCGAGGTGGTGTCAATTTGGTTGGACACAAGAAACTAGCGTGATGTGTCTAGTCCACTGTTTGGTGCAGACAGAATTCTGTCAGTCTAGCACGAAACCTAGGTCCAAGGATTCCTACCGATTGCCTCCAACCACCTAATGTCAACAATTTAAAGTGCACCGTGATGGCCAGTCGCCTAGAATGACGACCACATTTGCAAATCTGATGGATGATAGAATTCAGTCTACACCAAACAAAAGACTAGACACGTTACACTAGTTTACTGACTAGTGTCCAATCAAAAATATCCAATACAGTACAACAGGAGGTCAATCACCAGTCCAAATAGCTCAGGGGTAACGTGGCTGACTGCAGCACTGGTTGACACGTGGTCTTGAATCTCAGAAGCGGCATGAGTTCCTTCAAGGTTGGATATACGCTTTGCTGACATGACTGGTGATTGAGCCAACTAGCACGAAACCTGATTGCCTCCAACCATCTAACATAAACAAAATGTCAATTTCCACAGGGTTGGTGGTGACTGAGGTATGGAAGTCAAGAAACAAAAAAGGAACTTCACTTCCATCTAACAAAACTGTCTTTCAAGCAAAATATACGCTAATTTCCGTAACTCGTGCCTTTTATAAATGATTTGTAGATATCTGAAAGACAACCAGAGAGGAAACATTTAAGAAATAGGAAAATTTAGGGGGCTACAGCATCTCAATAGTCAGTAAATTCAGTGGAATAGCTTATTTTGCCTCTTCGATACATACAGGAATATAAGTAACACAGAAAATAAGAATTACTTCTAATATTACAACATCAGTTTAGATCACCATACAAAACTTTAGCAAATTAATTATAGTTTACTAGATACCACAAGCTTTTTGTCACTACACATGCTGATTCCTTACATAATTTAATACATGATAACTACTTTTTTAAAAATTATGATTTGAACACAACCTCGGTGAGGATTAAGAAATCCCCATTCAATCGTATAACAGAGAAGACTTTCAGTGAAGAGTTACTCCACTGCTTCAGCGATATCATTCTCAAACTGAACACAATAGCATATGTATGAAGAGTTCGAAATTTAACATGTGAATCACCACTGCTTCTGAGGTTTGAAGAAGTTTGATCCGTACTCTTTTAGCAAGATTTCCGAGTAATATGCAGATGATTTGCAAGTTGGGGGTTAGCTCGGTGTCCAGATTGGATCAGGTGTTCCGGGATAGAGCTGCACGGGAATAATGCAAGGGTAAACATTCGATGTTACGTTAGGATAGTGAACGTTGGGTACCACCACCAACAAGCCTAGCTCCAGTCGAGCAGGTGAATTGAGAGATACACACCGATGAGGCCAGCAGTGGTAGCTTATCTTCCACGTTCATGCAGACCCCCCTATTAAATTTCTACCTCCTTATTACCAGTTTACTCTCATTCAATTTTAGCCGAATTCTACCCAATCCCGTCAACTATACTACGTCACTTAATTTACTTATTTAGTCGTTTTAGTTTCTACCCGATTAACGCTTTCCACATTATGTAATTTGTTATCTAAAACTTACAATTCTAATGACAGATCTTGGAAAATATTCCTTTTGTTGTTCAGATAGTTAAATGTATATGCATGAGATTGTACAGCCTGAGAATGATATTGCTGAAAAAAATAACTCTTCGCTGAATGTCTTTTCTTTCATATTGGTGCGAATTCAACACCGAGAAATGTCACATAAAAATTGTAACAGTAAAAGCAGAGGACAAAAAGCATGGTTAAAAAAATAATGAGCAGGTGAGCATTTCTATAAAGCATCTTTATGAGAATACTCGTCACTTTATGTTACTTCTAACTGTTAGAAGAAAAAGAAGCAATGAAGTATACTTGGAAGTAACTGCAATCCCTTCATCAAAACACCTTACCTTATGCGATTCAGACAGCCAATTAGCATCTTGTAGTGAACACAATACATCCTGTAAAAGAATTCTACGCCAAATTCGATAATACAATAAACCCGCTTGTGAATTAGGCCCAAAAAGTTCAGTGCATGAGCACGGCCATTGATCATCTGGATGTAGAGGATATGGCATATGCATTTTCCAGAAATCTTTGTGTAATGTTGACCATTTTGTTTCTGATTCTTTATTCGACCAAAGGGCTAAATCAAATCTAGACTCGTACAGTTCTCGAAGAATATACAAAGACATAATACGTTTAGGCGGAGTTCTTAAACCAACAGCGGCTAAATAAAATAAAATAAATAAATACACAAGAAATAACTATTTTGTATGTATAAAAGCCATGAATACAGTTAGTTAGCTTGTTAAATAGAATAGGCATCATTGGTGCACTCACTGAATTATGAGTGTACTGCTTTATTTCAGTAATGCTTGACTGGTAAACATTTGACTGACTAAAATTTATTCCTACTTTCCACCAGTTTGTCTTTAACTAGTACTTCGGATTGAAGCATTCAGGAGTGTAGTATGAAGAGACTTAGGCAGCTCGCTTATATTCTTGAGACATTCTTTTTCTCTTTGATTGATCACTTAACTTGGAATCTTTGTAGGTAAACATTGCAAATGAATTAATTTAGTTGATGAAGCAACGAATTCTAGTCGACTGTGGATAGGAGAACAATGTTGACTAAATTAAGATTTAAGTTGACGAACAGTCAATGATAAATTATAGTAAAGTAGTGTAGCACTGATTCATGAAGTCTCTAGCCGTCGGAGAGTTATGTAGGGAAGTGGCATAAGATTAGACTGTAAAAGAGCTAATTGGGTCATTAAACCAAAACTTTGAATCAGTCCACTAACTGACTGACTGATTTCAACATCGAAGTTTGCACACAAGTTCAGCAGTTCAAGTTGCCACATTCCATGTAGCACACAAAGGGAGATAAAAGAGAAAGGTGAGGAAGAAAGACTAGTAATATGGAAGACCAAGGGAGTTTTATTGGATATGGCAAATCGCAAAAGAGTGAATACATCATTGAGAACAACTTTGAGCCATAGAATAAATGGTTTCCAGCCATTG
This sequence comes from Trichobilharzia szidati, assembly GCA_944472155.2. Taxonomy (NCBI): domain Eukaryota; kingdom Metazoa; phylum Platyhelminthes; class Trematoda; order Strigeidida; family Schistosomatidae; genus Trichobilharzia; species Trichobilharzia szidati. The sequence continues at coordinate 144,115,892 of OX235279.1, forward strand.
GTTTTTACCATCTCGAGGACCAAAACCAGGAAGTCTTCATCTTCCTACGTGGCTGGCTTAAACTATATGTTGTTGGTTTCATTGACTGATGAAGCCATGTTTTGGTTTGACCACTACTGACTCTTTTCCAACCTGATCCATCGTGTGTCAGCTAACAGTACCCGTCGAGGGAGGAATCAGTTTATAGAAAACTTGACAGCTAGTCTGAGCTACATAGGGGGTAGTAGGCCTCCTAGTTAAGGTCCTCGGGATTCTAAGAGCCAATGACAGGAGACTATTGGTGATATGGCTTGAAATCATTCTCAGTGGCAGAGATGTACTCACTCTTTGTGATCTGCCGTATCCAATAGAACCCTATTGTTTTTTTTTTCATTTTACCATTCTTTCTCTCTGACATTGCTGCTCATAGTCGTTCATTCGCATCTCTTCTTTTCCGCTCTTTTGTCTTCCTTTGTGTGGTAAGTCGAACTGCTGTACTTTTGTACAAACTTCTGTGTGGAAATCAGTCAGTCAGAGGGTTTACAATACTAACTAGTCACCCCGAGAATGAAATAGTTTGAGCAGGGAGTTGAAATAATGACCCATTCGGTTAATGAGCCACATCACAGGGCAATTGATGATTAACAACATTTGAAAAAGGAACAATAATAATAAGCATATTGTGGTTAAAAGATTAAATTTTATGGTTTTTTTTAAAGTATGCAGAAACCAAGCGAACAAAACAAAAAGCTTCAACAACTTACATGGTTGAAAATGAGCCTTTTGATTATTTGGCCCACGTTGTTGTCGTATTGAAGGCAATGCATTATTAACGCCTATGCTATAGCATAGATCAGACATTAGGAAACGACTATCCAATGCCATGAAATGAGGAAAACTATACAACTCATGATGTGGTACACGGCATGCAACATATTGAAGGCACGATCCAAAGGAGGACATAAATGAAAGTAAAGCCTAAAAACGTGAAATATTAATTGAAGTATGAGTGGACATACAAAAAATGCAAAACATTATACACAAACAGAGAAACGCTTAAAGTGATTATGTGTAAATAGAGACCACGTAAATAAAGCTGTTTGGCTGGTATTGAGAATCTAGTATGCATGTTTTGTCCTACTTGGGACTTAATATCTGGAGGTGAATATATGCCAACCAGACAACCAGTCTCAAATAGAACAAAACGCGCGACCTATCCTTAAGTCAATAAGATAGGCACTATAATCTTATTACTCAATGTTGCTAACTGATGGCAACAGTTTATTTCCTGTTTTCCGTAGATGAGAGTAGGTAATAAGAGGATAGACAATAAAATGAGTTCATAACAAAGAATAACTTCAAATACTACTATCTTTAAAGTATACTGTTCACTTTCAACAGGATGTTTACAGTTACCTACAAAGTTCAGACTAAAAAAGCATTTTAATATGCCATATTGATATTAGATTGTTGCAGGCAATCGGTAGGAAGCCTTACTCCACCTAGGTTTCATACTAGTTGGCTCAATCACCAGTCAAGTCAGCAAAGCGTATATCCAACCTTTAAGGAATTCATGTCTCTTCTGAGATTCAAGCCCACGTGTCAACCACTGCTGCAGTCAGACACGTTACCACTGAGCTATTTGGACTGGTGATTGACCTCCTGTTGTACTGTATTGGATATTTTTGATTGGACACTAGTCAGTAAAATAGTGTAATGTGTGTAGTCCTTTGTTTGGTGCAGACTGAATTCTGTCGTCAGTCAAGTTTGCAGTGTGGCAATCTGCAACACTAGGTGATGCGGGTTCCAATCTAAGGAGGGACATGTGTTCCGTGAAGGTTGTAGATACCCCTTGCTGACGAGTAGCAACTAGCACAAAACCTAGGTCTAAGATTTCCTGACGATAGCCTCCAACCATCTAATATCAACAATTCAAAGTGCATCGGGATGGCGAGTCACACAGAATGGTGACCACACTGCAAACTTGACTGATGACAGAATCCAGTCTGCACCAAACAAAGGACTAGACACACTACGTTAGTTTACTAACTAGTGTTCAATTACATATGCCTTAATAAGAAATATTTTTTCAAGATCTAGATTATATTATATTATTATTGTTTCCTTGGGTTCCTAGTGGAACACAGGGCTTCAACTGCACGCCTCTACTTGCTTCTGTCTTCTGCTGTACTTTTCACTGGCATCCATGTTAGTCCATACTGTTTCAAATCTTCTTCACAGTATCTCCTCCATGTCACCCTTGGACGTCCCACTCGCCGCTTCCCTTTCGGGTTACACTCGAGCACTGGCCTGACGCGCGATGTCACCCAACGGCCTCCTCAGCTCAGCGAGTGTCCAATCCATCTCCACCTTCTCCTGCATATTTGTTGGGCGATTGGTTCTTGTTTTGTTTGTCCCCATAGTTTCTTGTTGGTGATTCTTTCCGACCATCTGATCTTCAGTATAGAACGAAGACAGTTGTTGATAAAGGTTTGCAACCTGTTGGAAATATTCTTTGTGATCCGCCAAGTTTCTGAACCGTAAAGAAGAACTGACTTGACGTTTGTATTGAAAATCCGAATTTTGTTGTTGATGGTGAGGAGTGACGAAGATTTCCAGATTGGTTTCAGGTTGATGAATGTGTTTCTCGCCTTCCTGATTCTCGATTTGACATCTTCGTCCGTTCCTCCTGTAGTTGAGACAACGCTGGCTGCCTAGATAAGTGAATGAAGTAACCTCTTTCAAATCCCTCCCGTTGATGGTGATTGGCGCTGGATGTTGCTGCTGCCTTAATTTAAGTCGATGAATAAAAAGTTGTAGTTACATCTATCACTCTTCGTCATCTTCCAGATATTGAAACTTTTGGCTAATATTCATCTAACTGTTGACTCACATGTACATCTGCGCTCATTACAGTTTCGCAACGTGGTATGGATTCAGCAAACAACACACACACTGGGTACTAAATGAGCGCAACGGTGATGAGATAACAACAGGTGTTTTCACTAGGGAATACAGCAGTCATCTTCTCTGTTTTTATGCGCGATTTTGTAAAGTCCGACAAATTGAATTAAGTGCCTATACTGATCACCTAATCTTTCGTTGTCCAATGATGTTAATAGAACACGTAAACGAAGATTTGAAACCAGTAACCATGATGCTTTTTACAGAATTTATTATGTCTACCAGTGGAACAACAACAACAGTATTAGCAATTACACACATATTGTATAAACATGTCCACATTACTGAACAACCCTCAATATTGATAAAGAAAAGAGTGAATAAGGCGAAAATAATTGCCTGGGGGAAACTTACACCGAAAGAAATACCAAGTGTTTCACTTGATGGATTCAAACTGCCTAAGAGATAAACAATTGGATATTGAGAGGATCCAGAAAGTATACAACTATCACTTGCAGATAAATTATTTCTTGCTGCCACTGGAGCAAATATATTACCTCCGACAGGAACTGAACGACCGTTTCTACAAATTAAGGAGAAAAAATAGAACTAAAAGAAGAAGAAGAATGATACAGACAATTCGGATACAGTTGACCTCAACGATTATACACTCCGAAAATCTTCAGAAGTATGATTTTTCAATACAAATGAACCACCTCCTAGCATAATTCACCTACAAAACAAACAACCTGGTAAAATCTAGTTTTCCACTTTCTTCAAAGTTCAATTTTAAAGAGGAAAATCATCATCATTCATCATTTGTACACTAAGGAGTCAGGGATGAAAATTCAAGATAGTTTAACATAAGAAAATCAAACGAATCAAAATATAGAATATGTGACTTAATTGCACTGTGTATCAGATATGGTGTCAAGTTGGATACACATTATGACCTGAAAGCTTTCAATTTCCATTCGAAACTTTGTAGCTTACAAATAACGCCACTAATTCTATGCATTACCAATTTCCTCACCTATCTAGGCAGTATTCAAGGCGTTTGAAGTGATTTGACATTCTAAAGTGTATCCTTCAGCAAAAGATGATGATAAGAATGACTCCAAATGAACGAAAGAGCCATCTGGTTCTAAATCAATTCGATATAGCTAGAAAACACTACTCACATCTATCAGCAATTCGTTTTTATTCATTCTTTGAGTTTCGAGTGGAACATAGGGCTTCAAACTTTGAAGTCTAACTAGCACTGGTCGTCTTCTTAGAGCACAGGGTAGCTCGACTGGCACTAACATTCCTTCTTTCTTGGGCTTACTTTGATCTGGTAAAACAGGCAAGATTTAGAAGTCGGCCTCCAGTCGAGTTCGTACCGCCTGCGCGGTTGCCAAATATTCCTACCACTGAACCGTCGACGCATTTGTGGTATGTACTGTCTTTGAATTACAGTTTAATTCGGAAAAATATTCCGGATAGTTTGCAGGGAATAGCCTGCTTACCAACTACTACTAAGCTCGAAAAGGATCTGGCTATATATCTTCTCGTAGCCAGCAGGAATGAGAGCCACTCTATCTGGCATTTGATACGAGGATACAGGTACATCTCATTAAGTATTTGCGTCTTCAGTAAGTTTCAAATCTAGTACATATATGCCATATATGTCAGTCAACTGAGACCTATGGATCAAGTCTGTAACCATGACAATACGCTTTCGACTTGGCGCTGGACAGTTTATGACAATCAAAAGAAAATCATGTTTGTAGGGAACCATGGCTTCGTTTAGTCAGTCTTTCGGGATTGCAAAGCTGAACTTCTTATCACAAAACTTATTTTAACTTCCAAGTTTGCCCACAGACTGATATCAGTTAGGGAACTAGCGTAGAATCGGACCCTGGATGGGTGGCCACATTTCAAACTCGACTGATAGAAATTCGTCTACGCCAAACAAAGGACTAGACGCATGATACTGGTTAATTTCCAATCAAAGCAGATATAATTGCAAGACAGAATATACTAGTGAATGATATAATTAGCCAAAAATAGCTCATGTCGACCAACAGTGTTTGTTAGCCAGATCTAGCTGGGTCTCAAATGAACAAAACTGTTGTTCAGTGTTGGGGTTGCTTAGATCTGGCTAACAAGTACTACTTGGTTGACGCGACTGGTTTCCTATCAATCATGTCAGTTAGTTATGCATGATGTAAGAATTTCAATAATAACAGCATAGCAAACCTTTGATGACTTTCACGTAAAGTGATAAGAATTATCTATACCATATACCATAAAGGCATATAACATATAGACTACAACTCTGTGCAGGAATCTATACGCCAACTTGTCTTATATTTCCAGTAGACTGTAACAGGATACAGAAAACATGACGTACTCACCTAGAAAACGGATCAATAATTATTTCACCAAGCAGTGTACCATCTGACATGTCTTCGACATGATATACCAATTTTTCAACAATATATGACATATCATTTTCTGAAGATCTTGGTATTTCAGTAGTCAACTTTAAATGGAACATTTCTGCTAGCTCAGAGAAGACAGTATGCAGGTAATTCAATAAAGAGCCGTTTGGTGGACTGACCAGTGTTTCAAAGCGTGTATAATCAGCAGCATAATTATATTGTTCCAATGCATAATCTACATCCCAAGCTTCTAAAGTTTTGCCTTTATAAAAATAAACGAACAGATTAATAATTAGTAATTGCAGAAAGTTAATGCTATATTCACGAAATAGAATCTATTCAAGTCTCTTAGTTTCGTGATGGTACTTATTATAATGCAACTTAGTTATAATGTGCAATTTTTTTTGACTTATTATACTACGCCGCATACCTGATAGATACGCAAGGGCTTATGACAAATTTAACTAATTGAGCCGAAGTAAGTAGGTAGATAGGATTGGATACACGTTGAGAAGATCGTTGAGTAACACCACAATACACGCCAGACCCTTCCTGAATGGAACCCAAACGGGAAACGACAAGTTGGGCGTCTGAGGGTGACGTGTAGGAGATTGTATGAAGAGACAGTCTTGGAGCCAGCCAAAGAGGACTGCAGAGAAGAGGATGGAATGAAGATGTACTGTCGAAGCACTATGTTCCACTCGAAACCCAGGGGAATAATAATAAGTAATTACACATAATCCGAAAACCTGAGTCTGATCTGAGAATTCCATATTAATTTGTTGATTAGATATATCACACAGTGAAACAGTATTATTTACTGGATGACGTTTCGAACACAATGAATAGTAAATTGTGTTCGAAACGTCATCCAGTATATAATACTGTTTCACTGTGTGATATATCTAATCAACAAATTAATATGGAATTACATACTGCCACAGTGCCCAAGTTTAACTGATCTGAGAATAATTGAGTTTTCAATGTAAAACTTGCACAGAAGTGCACCAATTCGAGTTACCGCTCTACACATAGCACATACAGAACTTTAATGAACGGAAATATACAGGAGAAAGAATAACCCCAAGAGGAAAACATGATTTGATAGATGTCGGAGAATACAAAGAGTTACTGCGTCTGTACATTTGAGAACAATTTCCAGCCATATCAACAGTAGTTTCAAGTCATTGGTTCTTAGCGTCTCGAGGACAGCAGCCAGTTAAGCAGTCTACACCTCCCTACATGGCTGACTCAAACCTATAGTCAAAGACTTGATGGACGCAGTATTATTTTTTGGTTTGACCACCACTAACTCTCTTTCAACCCAATCCTGTGTCGACTAACATAGCTCGATGACGTAGGCAGTGGCTGGGTATGCGTAGCACATGTCTTAACCATCTCAATGGATGCAGCTTTACAACTCCATAGAACCAATTTCCCTCTTCACCTAACACTGTATGCCTGACGTTAATGTTACTCACCACTTATTATACCAATTAACACTGAAGACAGAACGCAAACATCTGTGGTCAAAGACAGCCAACTTCTTTACCTATTCCACTTTCCACGGCCAAATCTTACAGCCATAAAGGAAGACGGAGCGAACTGCTGAGCACCCCACACGTCATATGGTCTTTAGTCGAATATCACGTCTACACAAGAGATGACGAAGCTTTGCAAATACCAATAGCTTGGCTTATGCGATTTACAATTATGAAATGCTAATGGGAATGATATTATAACTCAGTACAATAACCTCTTATTCCCAATGACTGCAGTAGCATAGTCGAATATAACAAGCTACGTGTAGATAGGAAATCATGCTTCTCGGTGACTGAGTGACTTATCCTGATGGGTAACAACATAAATAAGATCACGGCCATCGGAAATTTTTCACAGATAGCAACCAAACACTTAGAACCTTTTGCACTTCGTTAAATAAAAAAGCATATAACTGACAATATGGACTTGACTAACTCAAACTTCAACATTTTAAACAATTCACTCTTGATATGAATGGTTTGGGGATTAAATGCCAACAAGGTCGAAAGGAAGTCAAATGGTAAATACCAGATATCCAAGCATGAAGTGGTTGGAATTTAATCTTCAGGACAAAACCGTCGGAAAGGTTTTCCCGACCCACTCCACACATTTTATATCTACACAAATATTAAAATCCAGTCTGAATGAAAAGTAACCGTGCAAAGAATTCTCTTCAGGTCCTTACAGTTACCATTTGTTATCATTATAATAGCATACAAGTATACGACACACACCTTTTCTTTACTTAAAATGAGTGCGGATTGAAAATCAGTTCAGCTGCAGATTGTAAACTAATAAGCTTATTGATACAGATAGCTGCTATCAGACAAACACAGAATGTGACTTAAAAATCTAGCAACTGATGAACAGACAGCACAAAACGACAGTCTGAACAATAATGCATTAGTTTAGTTACAATCTAAGCTAAGGGATCTTCGTACTAGGTCCTACGCTTATACACATCTGTCTGTCATTAGGCGACGGTAAACTGTTTAGGTTAATTAGCCATCAATCCAACTGGGAACTGATTAGAATATAGTCACAAAGGAGATTCATAGAGTATACATTTTGAGATCTATAAGTTTGGTGACTTTATAGCATTCTTTTTTTCTCTTCTACAAGCATAAAACAATCGATTTTAAGAATTTTATACTCCCTAATACCAACAGAAGTGTACCATTTGTAGTATTACTATTATTCATCCTTTGAGTTCCGAGTGGGACTTAGGGCTTCAGTGGCGAATTGTGATTCCACTAGTTTCTCAGTCATCTCTTTCAAATGGATCCACATCTGTCCACAAGTACTCAAGGTCACTACACTGCTATTTCCATAACAGCATCCAATTAGTTTGTTCCATCACAACATACACAAGACATTAGACTGAGTGTGGTTTTTTCGCAGTCGGAAAATACACATGTTAAATCAGAGAGTACAGTAGTATCTTTCCAACTGAACTACAATGACTACAACTAACCTAAATTATCCTACATGCCACACACTCAAATGACTGACAGTAATTGCTTAAGTAACTCCTATAACATGCACTTCATCATAACAAACACGCTTGTATGCCATTCCAATAAAGTTACCAAACATTTCTATAGCGAAAATCAATCAGAGACCTGAAGATTTATTCATAGTTAAGGAAGATGACGGAAAAGTCTTAACGAATTAAAAAGCAAGTACGATCAAAATACAATTAAAACCAATTTTAAAATGCGCAACGCTTTACCAGGTAGATCTAGATTCGCATTTGCCCATTCTCTCAATAATTTGAAGTCACGTTCACCACTTTGTTTCAAAATGGTTCTGAAAGGCTCAAGAATATCATTGGTCAAACTGTCAGGAGATGATGGTGAACATGCATAGGGTGAGCTCCAAACTACAGATAACCAATCTTTACAACCAAGATGTTTCGCTAAAGATGCTCGTAAACGGCGAAGGTGTTGTATGCGGCCATCATTAGATGCATGTAAACCAGTTGATGGACCAAAATACCGATCACTTGCACGCCGAACCCAATATTCCCATACCAACCGACGTAACTGTGAGAAACAAATTTCGAGTAAGGCGATACGGATTAGGCAAGTATACACAATTCATATTAACTACGTGTGGTTAAATAACGAAAAAAGACACCTGAACACAGAATTATGTAAACGAAAGTTGTCGAACTGTGAACTCACCTCACTATTGCTACAATGTTTCAAGAATGTACTGACTATTTCGTTCGAAGATAAATTGATATGCATACCAGCTATATGTCCACCGTCTTCTTTACCACCCAGAACTGCAGGCAGCCAATATGGTGCTGATGGAGCTAAATCTGACTCAGCAACTCTTATATCTGTAGCACCTGTAAGAACATCTAAATATGACGGTGTTGATATACGACCAGAAAACCTTGAACTTGAATTTTGAGGTGTTGATACTGAAGCTGAGGATGCAACCATTGCTTGAAACTGGACCTCTTCTTTATCTATATTTGTATGTACATCGTGTATAGCTTCTAAAGACTTCGGAGAGTGTTGTGAAATAGTGTTTGAGGATGATCTAGAGTTTCCTATTTCAGAAGCATCTCCTTTGAATTCGGAGAATGAAGGTTTATTAGGAGGAAGTAATAATTCAGTACCCATTAACCAACATTCATAGATCCATGCATCCAACAAGCCTGAAATGAAATAATTCCCCTTTGAAATAAAGAGATGTCTTTCAAACCAAAAGGATAGTGCGGCATTTCACAATTCTTAATCTTTACTACGAATCAAAATGCATGATATATAAACCTCATGATTTCATTTCTTAAGTGAGTATCACTGTATGATGAACTTACCTTTAGTTACAACCATTTACCAAAAATATCTAACAGTCTCACAGTTCACAACTAAAACTAAGCCTAAAGGATCAAGTTTATCTAGTATTAATTCAATTGGAAAATAAGCACAAATTCTGTCAAATGTACTGCCGAAACAATCGATTTTTTTGAAAAGAACAATAAATTGTAGCATAGGATGAAACCTGGAACAAATTGTTCGACATACCAACACCGTAGAACTGTGAAGCATTAATTTAGGCAGTAGACTGACTGGTTTCAACATAGAACTTTGCACTGATTTGCAGCAGTTCGAGTGACCACACTTCACTTAGCACACAAAGAAAGAGAAGATAGTTAAGAGATTCAAAACAGAGATAATAAACGGCAAAAAGAATAGTAAGAACAACATAGTTTTATTGGATATTATGTCACAAGGGATGGATGTATCTGCGCCATTATTGAGAACGATTTCGAGCCATAGCACCAATTGTCTCCAGCCATTGGTTTTTATCATTTCGAGGACCAAAACCAGGAAGTATACACCTTCCTACGTGGCTGGCTTAAACTAAATGTTGTAGGTTTCATTGACTGATGAAGCCATGTTTTGGTTTGACCGCTACTGGCTCTTTTCCAACCTGACCCATCGTATGTCAGTTAACATTGCCAGTCGAGGAAGGCGTCGGCCAGGCATACGTAACACTAAGGTAAGTAATGTTGACGTTAGGCGTAGAGTGTTGGGCAAAGAGGGAAAATCAATCGAAGAGGCTATAAAGTTACATAGATTGAGATGGTTAGGCCACGTGCTGCGCATGCCTAACCATCGTCTCCCCCGACGGGCATTACTAGCTGATATAGGTGCAGGTTGGAAAAGAGTAAGTGGTGGCCAAACAAAAACATGGCATCAGTCCATGAAATCCTTGACAGTTAAACTGAGTCAGGTAGGGAAATGCAGACTTCCGGGTTGGGTCCCTCGGGACTCTAAGAATCAATGGCTGGAGACAATAGGTGACATGGCTCAAAATCGTTGTCAATGGCGCAGATGTATTCAGTCTCTTTAACCTTCATACTCCTTTCTACCATTACTCATTCTGTTTCACTCTTACATTTGTCAAAACTCTATTGATTCCCTGCACTCATCTTCTTGTCTACCTTTGTGTGCTATTTGGAACGTGGCAACTCGAACTGCTGCACTTCGGTGCCAAGTTCTATGTTGAATCCAGACAGACAGACAGACAGATACGTAACACATGTCCTAACCATCCCAATCAATGCAACTTCACAGTCTCGTCGATTGATTTCCCCTCAATATTGCTCACCCTGTTATACCACTTCACTCGGGAAATATAACGCAGGCAGCCGTTTCATGTCTTTCAATCTCAGTGGCCAGATCTCACACCCATAAAGGAGGACGGAGCAAAATGCTGAGCAGTACACCCGCCCTTTGGTCGATAGCCAGCTGGATATCACGTCTACGCCAGAGAAGGCGTAAACTGGCATATGCGAAACGAGCTTTCTGTATCCGTGCAGAGATCTCGTCAGTGATTAACCCCTTAGGACTGATGCTACTAAATGACTACTAGAACATAGGTCCGAACCCAGCTATGCCTGGAATTAAGAGCAGCCAATCAGGCAGTAGCACTACTCTTTACACATGAAGCTCACTGAAGAGTGCACTAAAATGCATGTGGTTTCTGAGCAACGTTTCATTTTATCCCACATCTTAACGAAGATAAGTAAAACAGAAGTTACACAATATAAAGAATGAACAGACAATGGGTGACTGACTGACTTATAAATCAAAGTAAAACTTTTCGTATACGTTCCATCAGTTCAAGTTGCCCTATTTACAAAACACTACATGAGAAAGGGAAGACCATAATTGTTATAATAATACAACGCATAAAAATGTGAACAAGAGGTGATAGTTTGATGAATAGTGACAAAGATGATAAATGCAAAACACTTCAGCCATTTCACTAAGTTTTCAATAACTCACTCCTGGTATCCCAATACATCCAGTCAGCCAAACTACATATACCTAGCTGGATCGGAACAACAGTTAAGGATTCGTGCCACAGAATACCCTCCAACTCGACTTTGATTCATCTCAGATGACGTCCTGACCATCTCAGTCGTCAAGCCTAGCTATACGGTGGACTGACTTATCTTACTCAGATTTTTAGCCTCAATATTACTTATCATATATTTTATCTCATACTGGCAATAGAAAGAAGACACCTGTGGTCACAAACCTGTTATCCTTCGGCGTCTTCCACTTTCATCTATCTTGTTGTAAAATCTCAAGTTAAGACAAAGCAAACTACTGTGTAGCCGAACATCACACCTATAACGAATACTGTGGTGGGTTCTATCACCTACCAGTTTATTCAGTTGAATGTCAATAGTTGGCAGACCTGGTTCATTGTAGTGTAACAGCAGAAGGCAAGACACAGAAGCCAATGTATATTCATTAGTCAAACCGCTGTTTATATATATATATATATATATATAGTTTATATTCGTTAACCAATCACTGAGCATTTGATTTTGGTTTACATTAGACAACATGAAACAGAATGTTCAAATATACATAGTATTCTGTTGCTAACGCAGTGTTGAACTGTATGAAAAGTATTCTGTCTCTAACAGCAAATAGAATGTTCAAATAGACATATCGTACTCTGTTGTTAATGCCGTATTGAACTGTGGGAATATGTGAGAATAATATTCCGTTGGAACACATTGTCCGTATCACACCACCACAGTAAGAGCACGCCATGACATGCAACAATAGGAAACCAAAATCTTAGTCTAATGAACAACACGGAGTAAACTGCTTAGAAAGGATTTTTACATACTGGGTAAAGCTCAGACTAAATGTGTGAATGTTTACTAGACTATTTGGTTGTTAAGGTTAAAGTGAAGCGCGATTCAATAACCCACACTTCAATTTTTAGTGTAAAAAACCCCCACATAACTGAACGATTAAAAAATCTCAAAATGCGTTTCGTCTTAAAAAAGTTAATTATACTACACTTTGAGTGTTATCCAAACGTGAACTCGTTGCAAGTACTATTAATGAATAAAACATTTTTGAGCGAACATATATGTATATATATATATATATATATATATATATATATATATAATGCACAAACTGCAAACAAGAAACAGATGAAACCTTTCCTTCAAGTTATTTATTTGCAAGTCTATAATCCTAGAAGAAATTTATGCCCACTGTCTATACACATTAACAAACCATCTGACTGTCCGATAGGAGCACTTTGTTCATGTTCATTTACTGAAAACAAACTGCATACATTATGAGCGCCACACGGCAGTAACAGACCAGAAATGTAAGCAAAATTATCAAAAGCACTCAAAGGACAGTTCATTACTTCACATTTCTTCTATAAAGAAATGAAGGCAGCAAAACAGCACTATCGCCACTGATTTCGAATCTCAACCTTATCTAATAGTCTTGAGCCACCTGATTTGATTGGTTACCCGGACCACATATAGGGTCACATGCATTAACAGATGCTAACCCTTTATCCCATAACCATTGGTTAACCATCCTTCCGCTTACTTCACCCAATCCCAGTTAGCAAACACTAAACGGTATGGGAGCGAAAGAGATGAAATTCGCAGCACATGCACAAATTGCAAGAGCCGATTTCCTATGATGACGTCACTTACTGAAAGATGTTTTCTTCATCCACACATTTAAGTTCTGCGACTGGGTGAACTTTAGTGTACTAGAGAATTATCCAAAATGTCATTTTCGCATGCGAAGAATGCATCATCTATAAATCTATGGTGAAATACCAGCTTTGTGATAAGCTTAATCACATGATTTTATCAGAACGAAGCTCAAATATTCTCCTCATACATTTATCTCTCAATTAATATACACGCAAGACGTAAAAATGGCCGCATTGTATTGTAGTGGGGATTTCTGAATTACAAGATTTAATATCTTGTTAACGTTTCAAGAGAGACGCTGCTGTTATTTCAGATGCAAACAATACCCGTAAAACTGGTAGCAAATCACCACCTAGTAAGCTAGCGATTCCATAAATAAGCTTCACAATTAATAATTATTGTAAACCATGACTTAAAAACAGCGGCAAATTGTAATGGAGCCGCAACTAAGGCTTTTCGAATGCTATGGGCGATTCGAGAGGCTTTCAAAGGATTAGACAAGGGTATTTTCCAAGTACTCTATGCAACATATGTAAAACCACATCTAGAATACTGCATACAAGCGGCGAATCCATGCTTCAAAAAGGAGGTACATATTCTGGAAAAAGCACAAAGAGTAGGAACCAAATTAGTTAGTGGTATCTCACACCTTCCTTATGATATGAGGATGGAGCATTTAAATCTCTTCTCATTATCATACTGAAGCAGGAGAGATAACTTAATTTTAGCATACCGTATATTAAAGGGTGATTTAGAGATTGATCTTTCATACCTTTTCTCTCCCTCTAGGATACATTTACGAGGTCACAACAGGAAGGTGCTCAAACCGAGGACGATTAGAATACGTGTGGAATTTAGATTCTCCCACAGAGTAGTCAACGAGTGAAACTCCCTACCTGATTCATTAGTAACATCTCCATCGGTGAACGCTTTCAAAGAGAATTTAGACCTCTGCAGAGATATATTTTGCAAGGATTAACACAGGTAAAAAGAGCCTACTATCCTTATCATCTGAATCTGAGAATGAGTAGAGATGAGGTGTAAAAACTATTCAGGTCATAGTTGTAAAGTGCAAAATACATACGTACTATACACAAGTAATCTTGACTACTAAGACTGGCAGATACAATCTCATTAGATTACACCGTAATATCTAGTTTGTATATTACCAAGACATATCCTACAATGAGAAGCTTAATCCAGAGACTTTAGCAAAGACAAGACTGAGGAACTCTCTAATTCCAAGTATTGAGACCTAGTAATTGCAAACTAATTCAAAAGAAACGACACTTTATATTCAACTAATCACCTTTTTCATATTCATCCATACTGGAGTTCGTACGTCTAAGTGTTAGAAGAGCTTCATAAATAGAAGAATCACGGCAAAGATATTCACGTCTGGCAGCTTTCAATTTCTGGTACAGGCGTGACACTACCAGGGTCCAAATTGGGTCTTCTTTTACACTGGTGAGACAGTTTAGATTGCAGAAGGCCTGCTCAACAGGAAAAGATGCTTGCTCAAGAGCGGATATGATGGTGGTATCATTTTTCATAAGCTTGCCACTCTGGATAGAGTCTGATAACTTTGATAAGGAAACTTGATAATTCATAATTAGTTTGGAAATTCCTCCGAACACTCTGTCAGGTTTCAGGTCCTCTAAACTACTCGTGTTAAGGAAAAAATGCAAACAAATTTTACTTTGAAATGCTGAGTGGCTTCAAGATATTTTGCGATACATACGATTCGCAAGGTATCTCCGGTATAAGATAGTATGATGGTCCATGTTCATTTTTGTAGCTTCCATAAGGACTGTAATTCCTGAGATGTGTAACGCTCCTCCGGAAAGAGTGTCGCAAGGTCAGCAGACGGGCCACCATACTTGGCGCTTTCAAACAATAACCTAGACTTGACCTACAGAAATCTCAACTTCAACTGAAGCAATAATATGACTAAAGTTTCTTTATTTTGAAAGTTCATATGACAGAAAGGGGAGCCAGATTTCCAAGAATGTGTTTCAGTGAAAAAAGTTTTCTCAGTTAATGATTAATTTCCTTTCCAGATCTGGAATGTCTACAGAAATCCTCAAATGTATGCACATTTGTTAGGCTACTTTCTGTTGTATAACCTACAGATTTAA
Source organism: Trichobilharzia szidati (assembly GCA_944472155.2). Taxonomy (NCBI): domain Eukaryota; kingdom Metazoa; phylum Platyhelminthes; class Trematoda; order Strigeidida; family Schistosomatidae; genus Trichobilharzia; species Trichobilharzia szidati. Next base: position 144,131,401 of record OX235279.1, read on the forward strand.
TGTGCAGATGTTCTAAACTGCCCATCGTAGCCCCTTCATACTCCTTCTGAACATCCATCACAAAATTATCTGCATACAGATGACGGAAAATTTAAAAGATCTACATTCACCAACATGAAACGAAGCTTCTAGATTACTCAACCAAGGTTCACCTTTACCAAAAGTGAGTATCTGGTCTCTTTTTGGGTTATTCTGGCCAACTGACTGACAAAACTCCACGTTGGTGTTGTTGTACACCTTCCATGACACCGAAGTTGAAGGAGAGCTAAAATTAGTAGACGAAATCAACCTAACATTAACTTAATAAACATCTGGCTATCTTGAGAGTGTTCTAGGAGTATTAAGTTTCGTTTCAGGCAGTCTTGGATGTCACTTTGCCTTTCTCATATGTGCAGTTTACACACAGAGTCTTAGCCTGTAGTTTAGTGATACTCACGAGATAATTTTTAAAATGTTTTCCCCAAATACCCTTGACTTTCATTCTATTTAATAATGCTGTTCGACAAAGCAAACTGATAAATATCTGAGTTCTTTTGATTTGCGTTTCGTTACCAGTATTCAAAAATCAGGTGGTGTACTGATTGACTGGATGGAAAATGCTTATTACGTTGAATAAGGTTTATTAATTGTGCCATGTCTACAGGCTAATTTATTCATCTTGTAAATTTTAATGGTTGTACTGCTTTTAATTTTTGCACAACAGGACTTTGCTATTTATGTGTGTCCCATTTTATAATCGTAATCGCTTCATTTTAATTAACCTTTCATACAGTGGCTGATGACTTTCTTGCAACTTCCCACCTTCTAAGCACATCAACCATCTCCATGGCTCCCGCATGTGGAAGCCCACTTCGCTCTGTGAGGTATCTGCAACAATTACCTCAGATGGCACAAGGGATTCCTGCACGAAATATGAAGTACGGGCACAATAAGCACTAACATTAAAGCGACAGAAAAGAGGAAAACCCAGTCTCACAAAACCAGAGATAGAAAGCTGACGAAGATTTCGGCACTTTTCCACAGGTCACCCATGATGGAGTTAGCAGATATATCTCACAATTACCGGGGTATTTCTACAGCACCGTCCACTAGCTCCCATAGAGAACTTTCCCCTACCAGTAATTCGTCGGGTTTTGAAGAGTGACTTACACGACAAAAAGGTATTGAGATCTGCGCAGTATCAAGAAGGAGACTCGAGTACTTCCTACAACCGTGCGTCCTTCAGCTGCAGTAAACCTTACTCAAAGTTCTGGAGGAGGCTATCGAAATTGTATCGTAGATATTGTGGTGCCACTGCTCAAAGATGTAGTCGTCCATGCACCCTCAACCCTAGTCAGCAGAGAGCTGTGTAAACCACGCGTGATGGCAACTAATATCGCTGGAGGAACTTTGCCTCATTTTTCTTCTATGTTATCGATAAAATCTTTAGGATGATACTAGAGCCGAAGCTAGAGAGATTCACCCTACAGCGGAGGGGGTTGGCGACCTACATCTCTAAAACCACGTGCTGCCTTTTTCACTCATTACAATATATGGTAGAAGATGACATGACCTTAAGATCAGATTTCACCGTTCATTCCCCTGGGTTTACATCGTTCCCACCGGCATTATTGTTATGCATCTCTTGTAACATCAGCATTCGCGGGTAGAGGCTGGCAAGATTAAGATGATAGATTCTACCTCACGACTATCCACCATCCAGGTTTTCACTCATAGCCTCTCAGCCTGGCGTATTGAAACCCCTGCCACTTCAACTCCTTGCCCGGTCCTACACACAATACTTGATGAAACCCTTAGAAAGGCACATCCGTATTCAGCAGGCGTGATCTGATACGTGCATATAACCAGATCTCAGTACATTTTGAAAATGTTCTGAGGACAGCAGGGTTTTGATCTGTTTGAATTTCTTCTCATGTCCCTCGGTCAACACCGCAGAGACATTCCAGTGTTTCGTTTACAAAATCTTCCGTAGACTAGACCTAACCTTCTCATATCTGGATGACCACCTGATGGCCAGTCCAAATGAGAAAACCCATGATGATTATCTACAACCGTTTTTCCATCAAATCTCAGAGCACTCAATAACAGTTAGCGTAACCAATTGCCATCTTGGCAACAAATCCTTGACTTTTTTGGGGCACGTGACCAGTTAACAGGGCATTCGCACTTTAGCTGAAAAGGCGCAAGCGGCTCGAACATTTCCAGTGCTAGCGTTCCTGTGCACGTTTCTCAGTATCATAAGTCACTACCACCGGTTTATTCTTCAATGCGCGCGTACTTCAACACCACTGACCAATCTTTTAAAAGGTATGTGTAAAACACCAGCTTTTACCCCAGAATAATATCTCATACTTCGTATAATAATAATATTATATTCTCATTTTTTACATGAGTGACGCCAGTTTACAGGCATCATCAATATGATAAATTACATATACGATTAGTAAGCATATTTAATAATAGTAATTTAATAATAGCAATTTAATAAAATACATTTTTTTCCTACCTGTGTAGGACACACCAGTTGTACAGGCATGGATACGTATTATTTAAATTACATAAATTTGGTTCATGGCAAAATTATAAGGTTGCAGTCATTTTGTCTATGGAAACAATATGATAACTAGTCATTCAATGGAACACATCAGGAAATATAGAAATATTGTCTTCGCATTAACAAAAAAAACCAAGTATGTTTTGGATGGATTACAAATACTTGGGAAAAAATAAAGCTTGAAGTAATTCCTCCATATAACTTTGGTGTGTACGGCATCGAGTCTTATTCTTGATTTATATCCAAATGCGATAATAATTTAAAATAAGTAATCCACTTGTATACTTTTGTCAGCATTTTCATCGTAACATCACAAGTGAATTGTACTCTATGTAGATTAATAATAATGACAGTCTATATTTTCTTGTAAACAGGTGTTTTCAAGAGATGCAAGCTATTTTTGCAGGTATAACCAGTTATGTTGTAAGTTACAATCATGAAGTATTATAGATCAATACTTTTTTATTGGTATAAAGATATATTTCACAACTGTACTCCAGGCTGCCTAATGCGTAATTCACGAGGGAAATGTAAGATATGGAATCAATAATGTTTGCAGATCATTTGTCATTGTAAATGGTCGAAAATGTAGATTCTTTACAGCACTACATCTACGTGTAGTGCTGCAAACATTTCTGGAGGCCGACTTGGCAATAGATTCAGCCTCCAACCAGTCTTGTCTCGCAAGAGCCACACATTTTCAGTGCCATCTCTCAAGAAAGATCTTCAAGATTTCGTCACCGTTTGCTTGTGACATGTTCGTGGTAACCATGATTTTGAATTGCGTATTTGTCATTTCATCGCGTTCAGAGGACACTTGTGGGAACATTTGTGAAGTACTAGCAGCTGGTGTTGAGTTGCTGCAAGGTGGCGATGACTACCCCGGTTTCCATGGTCATGTTGTCAGTGCTCACTGAAGGTAGCAGGTGTAACAGCCTCCGTTAACGTCGACATAACCGAGATCTTGACCAGTAACCGCTCATAGATACGTTTATACCTTCTGTTAAATGTACTCATATGGCAGTTCAAACATTGGTTATATTGACGTAATCTTTTCATACTTAGTAAAGGGTTTTTACAGTTGGACTAGGAAAAAATTATAAATGAACCAAAGCGACCACTTACCTGCATTGTGTACAGTTTAAAAATGCGCGCACAATGGGTGACTGTAATCTAACTAAACAAAACAATTTGTTACGCTGCGATTAACATGGACCACTTATGTTTCATAAACTCCACTGATTGGTCATATAACACTTTCTTTGTTAAACGATGAGTCACATGAGTGACATCATTAGCAAGTACACTGACCCCTTATATCATCATAGTCAAAGTGACAATAACAGGTCACAGGTTGATTTCGTAGTGTGACCGCAATCTAATGCTGTTGGCCACTATTCTTAATGTACATTCACGTGTATGCACGCATACATACATACACATCTGTGTATGCGTGTGGGTCTGTCGTGATTAGTGTATGACGGAAAACACTTAAGTTGTCAGGTCATTTCTACTGCCATTCTGACTTTTAAGTGTTAGTGCTTCCTTCTGTGCTCTGCTTGTCAGATTTTGTGAAAAGATTCAACAGGAAACTGTTGATGCAATTAAATTAAGAAAGGCGCATCAGTTGAGGTACTGGTAACGTAATTTCGACAGAAAAATTGAACTAATTACAATTTATCAGTAACCTCCCACGTACAGTAAAATTTTCCATAGTTTTCCCTCACTGGCCCATTTATTCGGATTATTTCCGCCCTCTGAGACATTTTACCCTCATTGTCCCATTAAAAGATTTTTCCAACTTTGAAAGAAAATAGCCCCTTTTATTCCACACATTTGTCTGATAAGGCGAGGTTGGTATCCCTAGGGGTTTCTTGATAAAAAGATTAAATTGTTTTCAAAGTCAGTAAATATATCCATATCTAGAAAATACCTAGATTTGGAGCTTTTTACGACCACAACAGCCGGTGACTTACCAATTAGTCACAATTTAAAGTAGATCTGCCGAAGACAGTGTGTTCCTAACTTCTGGATATCATAGTGTGCTGTGAAGGAAGGACGAAATACGTAGGTTAATAATATTAGACGCCGAAGATTGAATAAAAGCATTTCACTTATACAAGATATATACAGTAATGAATGCACTATCAACTCACCGCGCTCAGCCCTACATCGCTCTATAAATTTTTCTTGTTTGAAAATGAAACATGCACATATATTTGGGTCACTAACTGCAGATACACATTAACTTCTAAATTTCATATGCCTTCGGTCTCACTACTCCATATAATAGCGCTCTGATAGTTATTTACGAATGCAGTGAAAAGTATTTCATGGACCATGAGTAGCACTTCGTAATGAGCAGAAATACGGGCACCTAGTGAAAGTATTCTCGAGAACTAATACGACGAGGTTAGCTATTTTCTAATATATACGCACCTATCAATACAATGAAAAGGTAATGACGAATTGTTATCACAAGCATTGTATTTACTATCTAAGGAATGTTATTACAGGCAAACTTCACAGCAACATGTACAAGTCTTACATGTCATTGCAGCAGCAATATAAAAATACTAATTGTACTACCGCCCGATATGAATCACGTCAAGTCTTCGTAACAACATCAGCACTGTTGGATGTAGATGTATTGAAAGACTGTTTGCAGACACTATGTATGACGACATCTAGTAGAATCGCTGGGAAAACTGAGAGCCTGCAATTAGGAAGACATAAACGGAACAATGATGTAATGCATATGATACGTAAGCTTGATACAGGCATTTTGATATGGTTGTGTTCTCTGAGCTGCATAGTTAATTCGCGAAGCTTTCATCGACCTACCAGGCGACATCCTCAGCGCATACTTCAATTTGAAGTGGGCTTTCGGATTTCTCCACGAGTTTATTGATCATCTCACCTGGTGACCTTGGACTTGGTTGGTTGTTTTTGTGTGTTTTCACACCTTCTAGGTTATTTGTATTGTAATTCATTGTTTCTTTGACTTGAACTTTGACCCTTTGTGTGCGAGGTTTCTTTCTTATCGGTTGATATATTTTCTGTATCTCGATGTGTCTATTGATTGATGATTTACTGGAATGCCAAGCTTCTAAAAATTCTCTAGCATTCTTGTTGTTTCCTCTGTCTAATATTTGAACGTTGTCCCGGTCGAACTGATGTCCGTGGTTGTCTGTATGTAGTGATATGAGGGAGTGGATATCATGTCTTTTGACAGCTAGCTTATGTTCGTGGATACGAAGACGAAGGGGACGTCCACTTTGGCCAATGTAGTGTTTTTCGCAGTTGATACAATCTATTTTGTAGAGGATGTTGGTTTTATCTTCCTTCGCTGTTGAGTCTTTTGGTTGACATAGAATTGAGTGAAGTGACTTTGTTGGTTTGTGTACGACGTCAATTCCTAGAGGTTTGAAGAGTCTGGTAGTGATTTCTGAGATGTCCTTCATATATGGTAAGGCGATTTTCCTTGTGCTTACCTTGGGGGCTTTTGGTATGATATGTTGGCTTCGGGGTAAATGTCTTTTGATGAAATTCCGTGGATATCCATTCTTTTGGAAGACGTCCATCAGATATCTTTCTTCAATTTTCCTTAAGTTTGGAGTGCTGCAATGAGTCCTGGCTCTCCTGAATAGTGTTTGTGTACAATTCCTCTTGTGTGCTATTGGATTGTTGCTGTTGTAATTCAGGCTTTGGTCTGCGTGAGTTGATTTTCTAAAGACTTGAGTTTCTAATTCCTCTGTGGTTGTTCGCTTGACTACGACGGCCAAAAATGGAATTTGGCTCCCTGATTCCTCTTCTCTTGTGAGTTTGATGTCGTTGAAGACGTTGTTTATCAGGTTGTGAGCTTTATCTAACTCGCTTCTTTTGATAATTACAAATGTGTCGTCTACGTAGCGTATCCAAATCTTGTGTTTGTTCTTTGGTAGAATTATGTTTTCGAGCCTTTGCATCACTGCTTCTGCAATTAAACCTGCTTTGGCGATCCCATAGGTGTTTCTCTGACTTGTTCACATATTTGGCCGTTGAATTGGAAGCACGTTGTTAGGCATAGGTTTATGCATTCCATCCAGCTTGTGCGTTGCATTTTTGATTGTTGTGGAAGGTGTTCGTCGTTGCTAAGTAATGGCTCCATGGTTTCTTTTGCTATTTTTTGTCCGATTGAGGTATACAATGCTGTGACGTCGAAGGATATCATTATCTCTTGTTCATCTATTTGGATGCCTCTGATTTTCTGTAGGAATTGGATAGCGGAGTTGATGGAGTGATCACAAGATTTCGTTAGGTGTTTTAGTTTTCTGTATAATTCTTTGGATAAATTATATGTTGGAGTTCCTGGGAGTGATATAATTGGTCGTAACGGGATATTTGGCTTGTGTGTTTTGGGTCTGCCGTAGAATCGGGTAGGACTGGTCCACTGGATTTCATGTAGGATAACTCCACTACGGATGGGGTTTTATTTTGATACATCACAGCGTTGTACAGTAATATCAACTCATGACGTTTCGGGCACAAACTACTGCTCATAATCATATCAAGTCACTTATACAACTTTTGCTACTTTTATATACATGAGTATTTTAGTTAAGCGTACTACTCGGATAAAAATATCGCTCATCTCATTCACCACTGTTCACACTTTTTCTTCTGTCAGTGTTACTGAATTTTGGTTCATGGTTTCTTCTTCACTGCACTTTAGTTAGGCTATTCAAGGCATTAGGAAAATGCATACAGTACTTCGGAAACGGCATTAATAATTGTGTGTGCTTATCAATTTACATATGTGTGGAGACACGTACATAGGGAGGACCCATCGGTCTCTGCAGGTTAGGGCTACAGAACACATTCCAAAGTGGCTGCAACAACAAATGAAATCACCAGACACAATTGAAACCCGAAACAGATGTCCAACATCATCTATAGCCAAGCATATTATGGAGACGGGTCATAAGGTTGATTTCAACAATGCCTTTAAGCCCATATATAAAACAAGGTTGGGTCACATACTCACATTCGTTGAAGTCTTAGCCATAAAAAGACTAAAACCTGTCTTATGTGTCCAAAAATTATTTGTTATCGCTTTAAACCTGCCTTGGTAATCCAATTTAGAACCAAGGACCAATTTACTTCCTGATATTTTCGTCCAGTTCTTTGTCTTGTTTTCCTCCTTTTATCTTTCTTACCCACGCCTTTTGTGTCTCCCTACCCATTATTTGTGATCTTGACCTGTGTACAATCTGACCTGTATTGTAATTATTCATGCCTTCTTGCATTATATAAAAACTGTGAATGACAAGTACGTGTGTGATCAGAATGTCTGAAATGTGTTGCGCCAGTACATTACAAGTTTTACATAAACTACGTCTTCTTATTGTGTTGCCGAAATTCATAAAGGGAACTAATTGCTTTAAATAATTGTTTAAGCCAATTAACACCATAATGAGTTGTGACTCAAGGCAGCTGCAGCAACAAACGCTGACTGATTGAGTTAAAACAAAAATCAGCACAGAAAGGCAGCAGTCCGAGTTGTTACATTCCACACTTGGAAAATATTATATTTAGTTGGTAATTAGCAAGAAATATTTTATCAGATATGTTTCGACTTAGCATTTAGGCTATAGGATGAAATAACTAATTCATGAGATATAGCGAGACAGTGCGTGAAAGTTATCTCGGGTAAGAGGAGGAATTATTGTAAGATAAATCTTTTTTAGTTACACAAGAACCAAACGAAAAAATACGATTATCATTTGTTGATATTTCGGTGACTATTATCCACTTTTTAACATTTCATTATACCTAGACAATATGTTATTCTGATCGGCTTTCAACATAGAAGCCTGCACATAAGTGCACCTGTTCAAGCTACCCCATTCCATATTGCACTTAAAGGTAGAGCAAAAAGAAATGGAACTCTGATGAGTATAAATGTGGGGCAAAATGAATAGGGACAAGGACAAACATAAGGGTTGATTGGACACGTGAGATTACTCAGAGTGAATGCATCTGTGTCATCTAAGACGATTTGGAGTCACATCTCTACCTAACACTAACGCCTAACCCCAATAATACTCACCGTATTATACTACGTACACAGGGGATAAGGAACAAGCAACTATGACCAAATACCAGTGGTAATTTCATATCCTCCAGATTCAATGGTCACTTCTCACAACCTGGGTGAACTCTATCATCAGCAGACTCTAAGTTGACGCGACTGTTCCCCTAAAGTAAATGACAGGAAATTTTATTGATATATGTATGATGAAACTTAGCCGAAATAAGGACGACAGTTGTAGAAGTGAGCCTTGCATTACATCATTCTTGGAAATATGAGTTCCATAATAGTTTAGTTTCAGCACTAAGTGAGTAGAATGCAATCTGTAGAATTCATGAAATTCACAAAATGACGTACTGCCTTTTCAAAAAATCCAGTTAGTTTTTCCTCATTGGTCATTGTGGTTGTGTAAACTCAACGGATTTTGAACTGCTGCCAGTGAAAATGCCATCAATTTTCGGAATTATGAGTCATAATTTTATCTTGATTGCAACATTCAGAAATTGTGAAATGACCACTTGATGAACATCAAATCTATACAGGAAGTGCATAAGATTTAGTGAAACACGTACACTTTTGATCTCAATATGAATTCACCTTGCTGAATGTATTACTGCCTACACAGTTCACGAATCAACTCATAAAACTGAAGTGGAAAAACTTCTATCCGTCCTTGCTGAACTTTACATGGAGAGTCTTGTTAAATAATTCCTGTGTTATTAAATTTCTTGTGCAGGAGAGAGGGCAAGGCATTCATAATCTCTTTTCATGTGGAATTACAACGCAACTCGATGCGCAATAGAAATTATACGAATGAACTGAAAAATAAAGTCTTCTTCACCTTCTAAACAACTTGTCTATTTTCCAAATGAGGCAATGAGTTTCTTTCACGTCTATGAAATCGGAATATTGTAGCAATTAAATATTCCTTCAAAGTTTTATTATTATAAAGGCTAATTGAAACACAATTCCACAACAGTGCTACATATTGTGACCATAGTGCTAATGCTTTTTGTCTTAAAATGAAAAGCTGATGGTTATGAGTACATAAAAACACAGGAGATTTAGAAACACAAGTATATAGAAAATCAACGCAAAGAGATCAAATACTCAACTATACTAGCAATAATCCAATTACTCACAAACGAAACTGTGTGCAAACATTGTTTAAAAGAGTTCAAACACATTGTAGCACTCCAGAGATGAAAAGAATGGAAGAAAAGTACCTACAAACGGTCTTCAAAAAGAATGGTTGTCCGCAAAATTTCATCAAAAAGTGTTTAAAGTCGAATCAAAACACCAACAAAGAACCATTATCAAAGAACACAAGAAAGTACATCTCACCATAAATGAGAAGTATCTCTGAAATAACAGCTAGAATGCCGAAACCGTTTGATATAGATATAGCACACAAGCCAGTCAAGTCTCTTAATTCGATATTATGCAAACCGAAAGATTGCACAGAAAAAGGAGATAAAATTAATACCATTTACAAAATAAATTGTATGAACTGTAACAAGCATTACATCGGCCAAAGTGGGTGTTCCCTTCGAATTAGAATCCAAGAACACAAATCAGCCGTGAAAAGACACGATATGTATCCTTCAGTATCAATGCATATAGACAATTATGGTCATCAATTTGATTGAGACAATGTCAAAATCTTAGACAGAGGAAACACCAGAAGTGCCAGGGAATTCCTAGAAGCCTGGCACTCAAACGAAAATGCAGTTAACAAACACGTTGGTATAGACGAAATATACCAACTAATAAAAAGTAAATCAGGTGACCAGAAAGTTTTAAATCCAAGTCAATAGAAAATGGTCAATACATATGTAAAGATAGTTACCAGGAGACACATTTACATCACTCATGAAGAAATATAAATCATTTCACTTTATGCTAAATATTGCGCTGAAGATGTTGTCCAGAAGGACGACGAAAGCTCTGCAAATAAACCAGGCAGCTCAGAGAACACTGTTAACTGGGAATTAAGCTGTGGATACCAGCAACTACAAAACCAATTAAGACAATAGCGTCTCAATAAATCAGCCGTATATATCAGTATGATTCCATGAAGATTCAAAAATACAAGTTTAAATTTTGAACTTCCTACCTGACTTAATCCATCACATCTCGCTGATATCAGTATCAAGCGACATTTCCCAATACAAGTGCACCCGTATTTCAGGTTACACCTAGGTGACTCCTCTCTCCAAACCCTCAATTCCATAAAAGACCTGGGAGTTACTTACAGAACTTAACATTCAGTCAGTATGCGAGAGCACTTGCTTCTAAATGCCGAAGCCTCACAGGCTTGTTACATCGAAAAATGTACACGACTGAGCCTAAGTTCTTTTATACAAAGTCATGGTTCGCCCGGTAATTGAATACTACACAATTGTCTTCGGTTTCATGAATGGGTATGACAGGGTTCGTACTGAAAATATTTAGCGAAGTTTTACACGATGCCTATTACACAAACATGAAGGACTTACTTACGCGGATAGGTGCAAAATATACGGACTTCAGCCACTTTGGTTAAGGCGCCTGAAACTCAAACTTACATTCCTTTTTCGCCTTTTACACGGCTACCTCAAAAGCAGTAATCCAATAGCTTTCAATAATTTAACCATATATACTCTTAGAAATCATGAAAATACTCTATCCATAACCCGGTACCGGACAAAACTGCGATCACGTTTCTTCAAAATACAGTACACTGCATTATGGAACGAACTTCCACTTAATGTACGTAGTTGCCGATCTCCTACTGAATTCCAGCGTCTCCTTAACGAGTTCTTGTCAACAAAAGAGCTTCGGTCTACTTATCCACACTTTACCCATATGGGCTGTTCATCTAACTTTGGTTCTACAGACCCCAGTGCAATACCCCCAATTTGAGGAAACTCATTTGCCCCAGCAACAGTACCGCACCTAAAACGTGATAAAACCAACCCAATTTCTCCCACATGCCTTGATCTAAGGTTCGGTTATTCAGCTTATTGGAGATCTTATCAATATTTCATCAATCGGGTTTATAAACTCATAAGACTATCTATAATTATCCTGGACGTATTATCCCAAATTAATCGTGATAGTTCCTCCATAATATAAGCAAACTGGTACTTTGTAATGTCTAAAGCATGCCATATGAAAAGTGGCCAGGAAAACCTAGCAATAACAAACTCAGCCAACCAACCATTTTCCCCAAGCTCATTTAACCTAACCTTATCTTTAAACGTACCACTATCCACTACACTCTACTCCGTAGATTATAACTTAATTTGCCCAGTACTGAAAACTCTTCTACCTTTTACTTTTAAAGATGTTAATAAAAAGACAATTGCAGAGAAGAAAATTTTCTTTTCGACGAAGTCATCATCTAGGCTGTACATTCGTGTATTTATATCAAATGGATAGGAAAGTCCCAGAATAATTTCTGGTTAGGGGTCAAATTAATAAAAAATTGCAATTAGGAAATAAAATGACATAACAAACAGAGGGGATGGTATACCGATCCATTACCTGAAAGAACTGTTACTACGATGCACCTTCAACGTATATTTTAGTTTCAACGAGGAAATATACAGGCAAGTAGATCGGGTAGCAATGGGTTCTCCCTTAGGACCCCTATTAGCCGACTGCTTTTTGGCTAGCTTAGAAAACAACCCCTTATCATCAACTATCAACGACCTCCATCTCTACAAGAGATACATCGATGATACTTTCATTATTTGTGATGAGAATTGTGATTCAAAAAACCTACTTCAAATCTTCAATAACGCCCACCCAAACATCGACTTCACACTTGAGACTGAATCCAACGGAATGTTTCACTTCCTCGACGTCCAGCTGACAAGAAACGCCAACAACTCTCTGAAAAGATCCATATACAAAAAGCCTACTTGGAATGGACAATTCATCAACTTCCAAAGCTTTGTGCCCCTAAGCAGAAAGAGGAACCTGATATACGCTCTTTCCTGGAGGATTCGGAAGATATGCAGCGAAGAAGTGATTGAAGAAGAACTGCGTAATCTCCGGAAAACCTTGATGGAAAACGGTTTCCCGCCCAGGTTCATAGACAGAAATCTCAAATCTAAGACTAAGACTTCAGAACAAATCCAATCCGTTCCAAAGAAAACACTTCTGCTTAATGTAGAATTCAAAGGTGATACTGAAGCAGAAATCCTTCGCAAACGTCTCTGCAAATCTCTAAGGAAAACATACTTCGCCGCGAGCCTACGACTGACGTTTTCTTGCAAGAGACTGTTCAGCCAGAACGTGAAAGACAAGCCGTCGCATTGGGCCACCTCAACGTGCATATACCAGTTTACTTGCTCTTGTGGAGCTGAGTACATCGGCCGTACCATGCGCCGACTTGAAAAACGCGCTCGCGAACACTACCCAGCCTGGCTAGTAAAAGGAGACCGAAAACGTGTATACAGTTCAGTGACAGAACATCTGGTCAACTCAGGACATTCAGCGCCTTTCGAAAAATCCTTCAAAGTAATATACAAAATTCAATCAAACCTATCAAAGGGAATCAAATCAAGACATCTGGGCATAGCTGAGGCGCTAGCTATCCAAAAGCTCAAACCCACGCTCTGTATCCAAAAGAATTACGTCCAACCCCTCTCCCTACCATGGCCATCATAAACAGGTAAAATTTTTTAGTAATGACAATCTCATCGCCTTTCTTATCTAAACTTCCTGTTTATTCATGTTATTTTAAGTTTTCTTAAACCCTGTTTACACTACCATATTTTCATACCCACTCTTCCTGTTTATTTTGTCATTTTACTATTTCTACATATTTAATCCCTGATTGCATAAACAATTATTCATCATATTAGTTTTTTATCCAAACATCCTGTATATTTTGTTATTTCTACATTTCTAACCCCCAATTGCACAATGTCAATCTTCTTAGTTATTATAATGCTACTTTGTTCGAGTTTTACCCATCCCCCCTGTTTGTTATGTCATTTTAATTCCTAATTGCAATTTTTTATTAATTTGACCCCTAACCAGAAATTAATCCGGAACTTTCCTATCCATTTGATATAAATACACGAATGTACAGCCTAGATGATGACTTCGTCGAAAAGAAAATTTTCTTCTCTGCAATTGTCTTTTTATTAACTCCCATGACCCAATGTGTATATTCCGTGTTTTAAAGATGTTATAACAACTAACTGCGCAGTAACCGTTTAACTAACTCACTGATTTTCTCTTCACTGTAATCTTCAATAAGTTCGTCAGTATAATTATTTCCATAAACAATTACATTAGCAACCATATCTTTTAATATTTTACATATATGCTCAGATTATTAGCACTATTTTTGAGTTGAAATGACTATCTTCAGTCAACACCTACCCATTTTCATATAATTTTCTGAAAAATTCATAATGTTTAAATTATGTAGTATTTCTCCATTATATAATTGATGAGTCACTTTGCAGTGTGTAACGCACACCATATAAAATCGGTCATGAAAATTTAGCATAACAAGTTCTGCTAACCAGTTGCCTTACTCAGGACCACTTTATATAACTTTATCACTAATTGTTCCACTACTCATATCACTCTGATAAATAGAATATAACTTAGTTGCTCTAATATTAGCTATTTTTATACTTCATAACTCTTAAGGGAAACCTAATTTCTTAGTCTTTTGTAGTAACCCACTTGTTCACTAGTATGATGATAATATTGCTAACGATGTCCTCTGGTATTATTGTGCCATGTGACCTAATGGGAAGCACTTGTCATGAAAGCTGTTAATGTGCAGCATACTGTATGATTGGGACCGAGTCAAAGCAATCCAATATTACAACTGCAGTCATTGTAAAAGGTCTCAGAGCTTAATGTCAAAAAAGGAGGGAGGGTGGTGCGTGCTGATCAGCAGATTTGGTAGTGGTCACAAATGTGAATCGCTCTGATCTGTAGGACAGCAACATGCATTATTTTGACAGCTCGAGAAATAAACATGAGTTTAGATACTGAATGTATAAAAAATTAGACTTAAAAAAACTAAAGCAATAATGACTGTACAGTCTTAGCTTGTAAAAAAATAATGCTTTCGCTCCTAACATCTACAAGCCTGCTCAGTTTCTTGTCAAGATGCTATCCCATGGGCCATACACAAGTTCGCCAGACATCCTAAAGGTCACCATATCGAACAGGTTCTAATCCTTCTAGCCACTTCTCCCTGAAATGTCACTTATATACTTCACGATAATCCTTCTACCTAATTACTATTATACTCCATTTTTATCTCAACTTCCTAGGACTTTAATAAAGCTGAAATTTATTTTTTTCTTTTCCTTTTTCTCATTTACACCCTTTTCTCGCGTAAAGTTCGGTTGCTCTGAAGATAAAAAACAAAAAACACTCATGTTTGAGAATAACTATATTTTCATAGAAAGCGCCACAGTTTTCCATGGTAAGACCAATATGGTTAGCATCACACATTGCAAATGTGTATTATCATTTCAAGTACTACATAGCTTCTTGTATTTATCTTGTAGATATACTTTTAATAATGTATTATTCATAATTGCATTTTATACCATTTTACAGCTGCGCCAGATTTTCTTCAGTTCCTAAAATAGCGTTCAAGCATTTGAAGGCATAGCACTCACTCAAATATATGTTGTTTATCGATTGGCCATAACTGTCATCAGGAAATGGAACGAATTTCGGGTTGTCACTCAACTTCGGTGGTGACCTTTGTGAAATATTTACAAATTAACATTTATAAGAATCTGTTCCGATTGCTTGTACTATAACTCAACAATATGAACTTTTTGAAAAAAAAGTGATAATGTATGCTAATTAATAATTGTAATTCGTAACATAATTGATCGTGCCTGTAAAAATGGCATGCATTTCATGTAAACTTACCCGTTTATACGAAATATATATTATTATTAGTTCAAGTACATTACGCCGCCGATATTATGTGAGTAAAAAGTGTTTTTAATGCAAAATTTGATTTAAGAGGCACAGTGGTTAGGACTCTCGCCGACCATGCACATGGTCCGGGGTTCGATCCCCTGCCGGCGCACACCCGATATCTATGGTCAGCCTGAATTTGGGCTACCGATATCCATGCTGAAAATTCCATACTTGTACTGAAAATACGGTGTGGAATCAAGCTGTAAATCAAAAAAAGAATAAAAAACATAAGTTGTTACTAAATCAGCACATTAACGTTACAGTTAGCGGTGATATGCAATTAACCCACTCCTCCTGAGGTTCGATTCCACGTGCCACCCAGTGCAGCAGCCAGAGATTCCTTGCTGACGAGTGCCAAATAGCACAAAACCTAGGTCCAATGCTTCCTACCGATTGCCTGCAACTATCTATTATCATCAAATCAACGCTCACCGTGATGGTGAGCTACCTGGGATGGCGGCCACACTGCAAAGCTGACTAACAGAATTGAGTCTGCACCAAACAAAAGACTAGCCAAACACATCACACTAGCTGCTAATGTCCAATCCAAGACGATGCGCACTCACAGCCCTCAGTCCAAAATCCAAAGCAAAACCAAACCATCCCAAACAGATCTTCATTCAATCTGAGACTGCTACAGACGCTTGTCTGCACTTCCCTGACCACCATTATCTCCGTTTATCTAAAATATCTTCACTTGAGGCAACATTATGTTGTGTTATGAATGAGTTCTTGCGATTGGCGGAGTTTTACACGTCAGTTGTGGGGACTATTGTGCACTTAAACTTATCTAGAAAATCTGTTATATCTTTTTTCCTTTCTATTTCTCTCCACGCAAATTTTACTGCTTGACTCCCCTCATAGTTATTCGAATAATTTATTGCTTCATTCATTACTGTGGAGACATATTTCCACTTACTTCCTTTTATTAGTATTTTTGGTGGAATAAAGGCCATAACCTATGGTAATCTGTGGTGCACTTCAATTTACCTACTTAATCTGAAACAAGCAATTTGAATTCAGTCGGTATTTTCATCCTAAATGGTGAATTACTCCCTAACTTGTTGCAAATTAGAAAGAACCACCGACTGTAATCCATCTTCTGACACATTGTAGTCGCTAACTGAATTTTTAAGCCGTCATCACAGTATTTCTTATATTCCTTCCACCATCGTGTGCCATACCCTTTCCAAATCGCTGCGCAACATATTCAATAAAAATAAAAGCATGTTTCTCGTATGAATGGATAGACTTACTTGAAAAGTTTGCCATTATTACGGCCAAGAGCAAACATTATATAGTTTCAAATAGTGCAGCGTCGACTAATTTGTATTGTTTCGATAGTCTAAATAGGTGCCTTATAACATCAGCCATCAGAACAGGGCCATATTAATCTCTAGTTGTAAAGCTGTTAACACTGTCAAGCAGCCAATGCAAACGCCGTTTATTTCTGGAGGTGATAGTCCTTAAGTGATGACCAGCCGCTATTCAGGCAAATACTATGTCTATGAATGACTGAAACTAATTTCCCGGGGAAAACAACGAATGGAGAAACTTCTTCAGGTATCTAAGAAAAGGCTCATATTTGCCTTAATCCAGAGAAATATGCTTCACTTAAACTATAGCAGTTAGAATCTCTAATAAGATATTTATGAGCACCATTATGAAAAGTAATATTTACAGCTAGAAAAATTGATATATTCCACTGAAACGAATCAGTGCCCCAGATGAGCAGTCAAAATATTTAGATCAAATGCATGAAACATCATCAGGCATCGACAAAACGCGCCGAAACGATGCTTGGGAATATTGGGGGAACGTCCAGCGACCTTCCAAAATAGAACTTTTCTTCTGTCTCTCCGTTAGTATTATTTTGTCTTTTCAATTGTATTATTTTACATTTTCAACCTTCCTGTTCTCTTCCCGCACCCGATTTAATTTCTACACCTCATTACGACTGTTACTGGCTTGACCAACGCTCAATCTCTAGTCATTTGCCTTACGTCATCCAATTTATTTGCTCACTTTAAGATTTAATTTAAATGGCATTATCATATACTCCACCTCTACTTAGTCTGTACCTGTAACTACCTCTCTCGCTATCCTGACCTAAGTTGAAACATTTTAGTCAATGATATCGCGTCATTCAACTTACTAACTCAATCTTACTTTAGTTGCTGTCTAATTAACCTTCTTTCTGTATTAGATCATTCTTGTATTGCCTGATTAATTATCTAAACTTAACAAACCTCATGTACACACAAAAATAATTATATATAAATGCGATTGTACAGCTGTGTGAATGTATTCGCCGGAAACAGTCTCTTCGCTGAACGTCTGCTCATTTTCGTATGACTCGATGGGGATTTTTAAGAACTACTTTCATTTTCAATGAGCGCAGCAATACATGCTACGGCCCTAACATTTGCTCTTTGGTAAAAGACCGGAGCAGTACGATCAGAAGTACCAATGTATATCATTTTTATTTGTGGACTTTTTAAGTGTATTCATGTTGATCACCTAAGGACGTCGTGATAAAACTGCCTCGCACTTCAATTCTGTATGATGGTTTATTGCTAGCTGAGCAGTGATACTTCGGCGTTCCGCTGTCTTTTGTCATCAGTCACACTGAAGTCCAGTTAGTTATTAAGTACCTAACTGGTGTTGTGAGTTCCGGGTAGCTGTCTTCTAACAGCAGCGAAAATTGCCGATAGCGTTATCGAAAGTTTCTGATCTACTCAACTGCCATTCCCTCTATTACGCTAATGATAGCTTAGTGATGTTTCCTTATTGGTGTTTCTCGCAAGGACTGCATATTCATACCCCGGCTGCCATTAATCCTTGTTTTATTTACATTCTTTCACAATCCATTGAGTGTTTTTTATCTGACAGTGCAATCACCTTCTGTAGCAGCTTGAAATCGCCCTGTTTCATTCTTGGATCTTATAATTCCCTCAAAAGTCTTACTGATATCCGCTTTTATTGACCTTTCTCCACTAGATCTACTTAAAGGTGGCAGCATGCCACAAACATGGACGAAACTGAGACTGTCTTCTACAGATTCCACATAGAAGTTGATTAAACGACCATTGAGACTGGCGACAACGATATCAACCTATAAAAGATTCGGAAACTGGGACGTGTACCGTCAAAACATGTTCATATGCTCAAATTGTAAAGTTTGTGCACAACAGTTTTCCATTGGCAGCTCAAAAATAATTAAAACAGTACAAATTTGATGAAATCGAAAGACTGAACAATTACAGTGATATGGGTGAACTCACCTGGTGGCAAAACATCTCAAAACAAGCTAGATAACTGCACTGAACAGTCACGGACACTAGAAGAATGATAAACACGTCATGTATGAATAATCCACACTGAGATTTACAAGAAAAAGTTTTCCATTATACGGTGGGACTTTTCTCCTGGTTTTAAAGTGCTTGATAAATCCTTTGGCACATGCCATGTCACACACATGACAGCAGTATCCCGAATTCCGTATTTCGCTGAATCATCGCAGCAGTTGTTTTTGACCAGTCATTTTAAACCTGTATTTTGCCGTTTTCATCGACTCACCCTACCGCACAGCACTCTGAATTTCACCGCGATTGGAAGACGCACAGACTACACTCGAACTGACTGCATGCATTTCAGTCTTCTCAAGTGCCACATAGACTGAGTTGTTCATTTTTTATGGTGGCTTCAGAAATTCACTCCACAAAATTTGTGGAAAAGGCACACGCCACCTCATGCAGTCTTTCTTGTAAGGGATAGAATGCATTGCTAGGCCTATTCTCAATATATACTGCACAAATTGAACAAGCTTTTCGGGGCCTTTGTAGGCTAACGGAAGTCGACTTCAAAATATCATACTCATCGACACTAGTATGGGAATTCTTCGACAATAACAACTGCCTGATGAAGAGATACTCTCACCCACGTCTACCAGCAGTATTCAGAACTTGACTGGGCTTTCCAAGAGAAAGGCTAACCCCGCCAGGCCTCGTTAATCAGGCACACAATTGTGGACGATTGTATTATGACTAACACTACTACTTTTTGTGAATTACTGATCAAACACTTATCACGTACTTGTGTCGCTTGTACCGTAAGTTTATTAATAAATAAATAGTATATTCTCATTTTTGTACATGAGGGACGCCAGTTTACAGGCATCATCGATTCGATAAATTACACATACGATTAGTAAGTATAGTTAGTAATGGCAATATAATAAGGTATATATTTATTCCTACAAATGTAGGACACACAAGTTGTATAGGCATGGATAAGTATTATTTAAGTGACATATTTAAATTACATGATTTACGGCTAAATAACATGGTTGCTGTCATTTTGTCTTTAGTTTGTGGGAAAAATCTGATAACTAGTGATTCAATGGAACACATCAAGAAATATAGAGATATTGACTTCGCATTAACAAAAAACCCAAGTATGCGTTGGATGGTTTACAGATACTTGAGAAAATAAATCAAGCTTGAAGTTAGTTCCCTCATTAAGCAAGTACTCTGTGACTCTCAACCTAGTGACCTCAACTGCTTTCTCACTTTTCCGTACTGTAATACCAATAAATACGCTGAAACTATCACTAGGCTCTGATAACGACGAACTTTCCATGGTTCTTTCTAAAACTGGCTATTGTTCAACCCGGAACTTATTCTCAAGGTTATCACTCAAACCACCTAAATCTTTCATTATCTTAATATTTTAAAAACCACCTTCCTTCTCTCAAAGCGAAATACTAACCTTACACAATGGTAGTGTCCAGAATACTATATAAGTTCATCGGTCACTAAGTTGTGAATTTCTCTCTTGCTGATTAACTAACCGAAAAAACCAAAACGGTTTTCGTAAGGCTCAGCGAACAACACGTATCCAGAACTCGTTCAACAAACTGCCTTTAAAACCTGATCATGTCCACACAGAATTGGCACTTTACTATGACGCTAGATACGCAACTAACAAGGCATGAACTCCACCTGCTACAGCGATGTTTGCGGAAACCTGCATGATCAAAGGAGTGTGAAGTGACACTCTCCAAAAGCCTCTTGCCTCAGCACCAATTCTCACTGCTATCGCTTTCCACTTATCTGTTTGGTTCCTGTTGTCCGCGAGTTACTCATATTCGCGGATTTATTTCTGGATATATTTGCACCTAGATGGTGACTAAGAATTATAATGTGACATTGTGAATTGGAGGCAGCGCTGGACTGGGAGGGCCGGAAGTGATGTTGTCACGTAGCAGGAACCGCCCGCTTGACAGTGCTTGTTATTATGTGCCACCTTTTGCTGCCCTCTGTTACATGAATCGTTTACTGTTTGGCGAGATTAGTCGGGTACGAGCACAGATATTCTCATAGTACGGTACATGAGGGACGCCAGTTTACAGGCATCATCAAATTGTTACAGAGATAGAACCATATAATTCAATCACAATTTACAGGCAGTAGCAAGATATGCTTTACATGTTCGCTGGAGATTATACATACACTTGATAAATGTTAATTCCAGTGGTATAAAACAGCCTTTTCACTTATACACAATCATTTCTGTGCACAGTTGGAAAAATCTGCTAGACTGTCAGTGACTGCAGCATATCGGGAAATACAGAAGTATTGTCTTCGCATTAACAAAAAAGGTCTTTCGTGGATGGATTATAAGTGTCTGGGAAAAAATAAAGCTTGAGGTCAATTTTCATACATAACTTTGTTGTGTGCAGGATCCTTGAGTTGTAGTTCATTGATATGTTACTTTGAATATTATATTATATATTATATTCAGACGGACATGAATACAGTGAAAATCAAACAGGCGTGATTTCAATGTTGTTGAGTCGGCGACACAGCCAGCTGGACACCAGGTCAATGAGAAGAGCCTACACAAGTTCAGGCCAACAACTTCAGAAAACAAACGTCGTGGACGTTGCTGCTAGGTAATCTGTAAGTAATACTGAGTGTTAGTTCTGTGACTCCAAAAGTTCTTGTTTCATTGAGGCCACAGACAAATGAAAAGAACAAATTAAACCTTCAATCTACGAGATATATTCCGGGATAAGAAACGTATGGCGGTGATGGTTACGTAGCCAGCTATGGTTTGTTTCTGGGAATCCAGTTTTTATTCTGTCAGAATGATTTTGAACTCGTTTGCAGTTGGTTTTGACCACCTATACCATCTAGCCACACTAACTGCTGACTATTTAGCCCGGCGCAGCTAACCTGATGGCCAGGCTGTCCTCAAAATCACTTCATCTAATGGAGGTATGATACAACTCTCGCTGCCGTCCAAAAGTGTATTCAATGACGATGATTTGAAGGGACTGTGGACACACATAACCACACCAAAACGAAGCCGCCGAGCTCTGGTCCGTCTAAAATTATATTGGCTACCATGTGTATCAATCCTCACGATAAACAAATTGATCATCGATGGCGAAGTTCAACTGAGTTGATGAATTTGTTTGATCCCCTACACCCACAACAACCATCGAGCATGATATCACAGTGCGCCGGGTAGCGTAGATGCTTGACCAACCCAAACGGTGAAGATCGTCATCCACTAGCGGTTAAAAAGGCTGCAGGCTAAATTTCCTCTCCCTTCAGCATCGAACAGAACGTCAGCAAAGACAATAAAGGCAGACCATGAGTACAGTTGGAGAATCAAAAAGTTCAAAGGACAACTTTGGTGCGGTTATCAAAAAAGTCAGTGACATTAGAAGAAATCTGTGTGTAAAATCGCTGGAAATTACGGGGGGCAATGTGTTAGAAAACATATACTGGAATATCATGTAGTGATCGACAAAGCAAGAAGGGCTTCACAACGGATTCGCGTAAACTCATATTAAAGTCAACAGTTGTGCACTAAAATGTGCACACATGCGTTAGATTATGTTCCCATAAACAAAGGCAACAACTAGGTCCAGTTTAAAAGTAGTGAAAAAGATTGTCAGGAAAGGAAAAAGACAAACGTAAGAAACACTGCTAACTGCAAAGCAAACATTTCGTGACGAAAAGGTACTCGAAACACTCTGAAAACAATCAGAAGGCTTAAATGCCACCCTAATTGTAACCCCACTGAGAATTTCACATAAGCTCTTTATTGATCTAATTAAGAAATAAACACTGCGCACATGCAGTTGAACAGAGACAACACCATGCCGTAGATGTGGAATGTGTCAACTAACAACAAGATGAAGGGGGAAAGAGAGAGAGAAAAATATAAGTAAGACAAATTGTGAAGCCATGTAACTGAATTGACGTGATAATGAGCAACAATCTATGTTCATAACTTAATTCAGTTATCATTGCTTCATCGCCGTCATTTAAATGTGCCTATCACTATGCAGCCAAACCCTGATGGAAAGGGATGAATGGGTCGTGGTTGGTTGAAATGGAGGAAATCGTTTGAGGATGAGTTGAGAGTTTATAGGTGATCGTGAACCTGGCTGAAGAGGGTAGCACCAAATATAACAAAGTGGTATGTTGTTGTTGAGGCGTTATGTCCCACTCGGAACCCAAGGGAATAATAATATGGAACCAAGTTCTACTACACTGTCCAAGTTCAACACCTGCATTTGCGCTTCTTCCAGCTGTGCAGTCGCGTTTGATGCCTCTTTTGACACCTGAGGTTTTTGGTTTTACCCATAATGCACTAGTCAGGGGTCGCCTGTGTCGTGCGCAATAAGGAATAAAGCATCGACCGAAGTCGATCAAACCCAGAAAACACCGGAGTTGCTCTAGGAGATTGGGAGAGGGATACTGTTTAGCGGTACCGAACTCTCTGGGCATTGGTGAGATCCCGGTACTGTCCGTGATACGCCCCAGGAATTATGTGGTTATTCCCTAAAAGACGCACCTACTCTGATTATCATGTTTTCTTCTAGTGTGATCTTCATGTTTGTTTATATCCAGGTTGACGATGAGTGGATTACCTATCTAAGCTTTAGCGAACTGCGATTCACGCAGCAAGTCATCCGTGAATCTTCGGAAAGCTTATACAGCATTCCGGAGACCAAATTCAATCCGCATAAACTCATATAATCCAAACGGGAATGTAATGTCCGTTTTAGGTGTATCATCCTCCCCAACCGGAATATTGTGGTAGGCGCGAACTAAGTCTTTCAGTTTATACTGTGGCACCTGGGAGACTGTTAGTTAAGTCTTGAATGTGGAATACTTGGAACCTGTCTGGGACGGTCTACTTAATTGGGGCGCCGATGAGTTTGATTTTTCATGGGCACTAAGTATAAGGCGAAGTCCACTGAATATACGAGGGCCAAATAGTCCCCAACTTCAGCATATAGTAAAATCCAGCTTTCGCTATTTTCAGCTTGTCCGGGTCTAGTCTTCTCAGCTTATCGAACGCTGGGGTACCATTTCCCTTACAATTTGAGTGATTATCAAGCTGGCTTTGGGGGTCCGGTGGTTGGTTGACGTAATAGCTGGGAATTTCGCTAGGAGTTTCCGGAACTCTTCTGCTGATGTTGGCCGAGATTAGACTAGACTAAACGAATTATACCCAGTCACTTTTCAGTCCACATACCAGGAGGTTTCTTTCACTGTTAAACGTCTCTCTCGAGTACCCACTGACAAGCCATGTCTTCCAGGGAAGTTATGCCAAGGATCACTAGGTTTAGATCAGCGACAGTGAGAAGCCACGGAGGCTGTCACTCAAGCTCTTGGTCGTGGGCCAGTTCTCTAACGGAGAGTAGCAATCCGGGTTATAGTAGGCAATTGCAGCGTGACAGGAGGTTTGTGTCCATCTGGCTCAGACATTGTTTTTGGTTTGATACTGTATCATCCAGTAAGTCCGTCCCGGGATTTCATCCTTACCGCATAACATGCGGCTATTCAGACACTCCTCAGTAGTCAGTACCTTGGAAGGGGCCAATCGCCTCCATGTTATTTATGGAGTTGTTTGGACCAGGCAAGTGGTTGTGTGAATTTTTTTGACTGTGCGCCAAACTTCCGGTGGTACCAACGGAATGGGACAGTTAATTCACCTCGTCTGAGTCTAGCCTTTGGCCGAGAACGTGCACTATTGGGTGACCTACCTCGTCAGTCCTGTGTTAGCTGCAATTGTGCCAGTTGATATGCTAGTGGTCCAACTTTGGCCACTAGTTCTGAGATAATTGGGTCCTTGCTTATGCTCATGTGGTTCACCTGCCCTTCGCCACTCCAACATCCGATTAGTGACGTGTGCTAACTGTTCAAGAGACGAGTCAGGATCGTGTGTATCCAGTACCTTTTCAGATACTCTGGGAGGGCTTGTATCCAACCTTGCCTCAGTACAGCCTCTCCCAACTCGCTGTCCTCTAAAGGCTGTAGCAGGTGGCACTAGAAATGTGATGGAAAACTATCGCCCATGTTCTCTTTTTGAAACAACCGTTGCATAGGCTGGTTTTCTGACAAAGGCATTTTATCACCTCACACTTAAGCACTGGGTATGGGTACTCGTGTGAGGTGGGGATGAAGTACGAATTCCCACACCTCTTTGAAAATCTCGTAAGGTTACTGAGAACACACGTCCCCATACCTGTTGGTATCAAACTTAATAATATACCAGCCAAAGTAGTGCTTTAGCTGAGAAACCAAAGTTCTAGGCCAAGTCGATCAAATTTAGGCAACCTAACTTAGACTACTTAAGAATCCACCCACGCGGAAGTAGAGTCACCAGATTCATTTTCTATGCTTGGCAAATGAATCATTATGATGTCTATAAAACTGAATTAAATAGTACGTACGACTGGTCAGAATTCCAAAAACAACCAAATAACAGTGAAATGTGGAATTTAGTCAGTTAAAATAAAATAGAAGGCAAGATGTGAACAAAATGGGTTCAGCCACTTACATACAGACATTTCTACCGAAACAATTTTTCAAATTAGCGACCGACAGCTTGTACTGCTATGGAAGAATAATGGTGTTTTTGGACCCCTACTTTTGAAAGCGCTGCAGGGGGCAAGTGAAGCGGGAAGCTTACTGATACACGTGGAAAGAACATTCATTGTTCAGTAGATAAAGGAGGCCTTACAAATCGTAAAGAAGATAAAGTTCTTACTTGGTTATTCGTCCCATCCTTCTGGGCTCCTCAATAGCCCACTACATTTGAGTGGCCATATCATACTATATTTTAGAAGCCCTGAAACATCATAGCCAAGCTATCACCCTCATGGCTACCCGGACTAATGGCTAACTGACTGGTTTCAACTCAGATCTTTGCAGAGATATGCAGTAACTTGAGTCACCACACTCCATCCATGTAGGCCACAAAGCAAGAGGAAAAAGTAAAGAGAGATTCAAAAGAGAGATAACAGTTTACGTTTTGCAACAATAATTGCTAAAATGTGAAAAGAAACTATGCAGCCTACAGTTACCTTTCGACTGTAATCGTATTCGACTGGCTTATTTTTTCCATTAACCAATATTAGCTGCATATCGCATGGAGTGACAGTATCAGAGGGCTGATAGCCATTTGTCAACCTTATTGCGGAAACCATCGAAAGCTTCTTTCTGCCAGCAGGACAGAAACTCTTTTCGAAATGAAGATCTCCATCCACCAACACTATGTTGGATCACTGCTCCTTGAGATCTGGTCCGGAATCGCGACGTCGTCTAATGATCGTGTTGCGTGATCAGTAGTCATCAAGAGGCACTTACCGTCATTGGAAATTCACAGAAAGGTTACGTTAAATTTACTGACCAAAATACGACTACTTTCGTAGCTGAATTTGACTGTAGAGACTGCCATATTTGCTGATTCCCTCACATTAGCTGGCACAGGCGACAACACAGCACCAAATTTGCAACACCTCTGACAAATGGTTGGTATGTGTTTTGCTTCAAGAGGCCGATTGTTCTGGCCCCACTTTCGTATGTTGGTTGGTGGTATTTCTAGGCGGGGGCATCCTCGAAATTCAGTGGACGATATCAATAATGCAGTCAAGGTTCGCTTTCCATTTGTTCCATTTACTGCCTTTACGTTTGTATCACGTTCACTGCAGGATCCGAATTTCAAAACTGCGCAAGTCCTGATGGGTCTTTTTCAGCATCTTCTGGCCCAGATAAAAAGTCTGTCGACAAATTTTCATACCCTGGAACGTGTGAGATTGCAGAAACTTACTCTTGCAGGTCTAGTACGCACAGTAACAATCTCCCATGCGTTTCGACATGGAAGCGTTGACCGAGTAGGTGAGGTCACCATTTTTCTAACTCCCAATTTAGTGCTAAACAGCAGTGTGAACTTAAAATTCATGGACTTTATGTTGTAAAGGGCCAAAAAGGAATAGAACGAAGTAATACTTAAGTTACGCGGCTTGACTTAGTTAAGCATCTCAATGTCATTATTGTGTATTTCAATGAAATATTTAATAATTTTCAAACAATAATAAGATCTACCTTTTTTATTCACTTTTGTGTTAGTGACACTCTGTGTTTTACTCAGCAGTCTATCTCAAGCGGTCTTGTTACGGGTTATCGTGCTCATCTGGATACCGTCCACTTACCTGTACATCTCTAAGAATGGTTGGTTTGTATATTTACATAACACAGATTTTGCATTAGGCTGACCAGTTAACAGAAGAACAGATTGCTGAATTCAAGGAAGCTTTCTCCCTATTTGACAAGGATGGTGATGGAACAATAACTACCAAAGAATTGGGAACTGTTATGCGCTCTTTGGGCCAGAATCCTACAGAAGCCGAGCTTCAGGATATGATAAACGAAGTTGATGCTGATGGTAAGACCAGATTAGCCATGCTAATAGGAGATTAAGGCAATGGCACAATTGATTTCCCCGAATTCCTTACAATGATGGCTCGGAAAATGAAAGACACTGACAGTGAAGAAGAAATTCGAGAAGCATTCCGTGTCTTTGACAAGGATGGCAATGGATTCATCTCCGCAGCTGAACTCCGGTAAGTATATGGTCTTATAGGGAACTTTTTTTGATGCATTTCACTAACTCAGCTGTGTCCAACTATAACACTATTTTCGCTTGTTATGGTTGACATGGAACAACTGAGTACAATTCACATTTACTCAGCACTTTCTTTTTCTTCAAGGTCCTCAAGCACACTAGGTTTGCTGCTTACTTCCGTATTTACTACTTATTCGTTTGGTGTAGTTCCAAACTCGGACATGTTTATGTTGCTAATTGATATCTGGGACTATTGCATCTAGGATTACAAGTGCATCTACTGAGCAGTAGAAATGTGTAACGATAGCAATACGCTTCTGGGATGAACAGCTTAAAACTTTGCATTAGAATGCAGCTGTCAACATTTCAAAATTATTTTTGACATGTTCGAAAATGCGTACAATGATTTACTGGTCCTCACCCTTTCCACATTCCTAATATTGCACAAATCGTGGTCTTTATCAGACTATCAAATTGAGTGGTAATTTCACACATTGACACCTAGTGGTGTACAAGTCTGGACATCTATCAGACGTAGGCAACATTTAAGTATAGCACAGTTTATTACAAGAAATTAAATTGCCGTGATATCATGCACTTAAATATAGAGATGCTTGGTAGCAGAGGGATATCTCCGCTTACTGGTTGACCACTAAACACTCACTACGAAAAGGATTCCTGGTGACGTATGAACAAATATGTATATGGTGCATATATGTGTTTTTTCTTAAGTGGGGAATATTTTTCGCCCATATGTAACATGCCATCTAATTTACACTAGACGACCTTGCAGTCATTTGATTTATTTGATGAAGCAATGTATTTCAGGGACGCTGTCACCTTTTGCTTCGTCTAGCGTTACAAATTGAACACAGTTTCATTGTTAGGTATCAGATATGGGGGTCAGTTCTATGCACTCTACTTTGGCAGTCAGGCATAATAACTGTAGTAGAGCATGCAAAGTTGGAAGTTGTCTGAGCTGATAACAGTTTCTGTAGAATTTTCGTTTTAGTATAGCTTATCACTTTGCATCTTTTGGAGTCGGCAGACCTGATGTTATTTCATCATGACACTGGGTAGTCCGACAAAGTTCTTAGCCTACTGTAGAATAAAATAATGGTATATCCGATCAAACTGTTTAGAACAAAGTAAGACTTTGTCCTGACTTCGGTTCTAACTAACATGAATGCTACGTTTTTGTATTTGTCGGACATCTTGACAGTGATTACCTAAGACGATGTCAACCATAGAAAATGAGGCTCTTAGGATAGTTGGCCAATATAATTTATTGGTTTGACCTGTTAGATCCACCTAAGATGTCCGTGTAGAACTAGTGTGGGTGCACTATAGTAACATTAAAGTTTGTCAAAGAAATGGTGCCGCCATGCGTAGATGCGGCCCATTGGTTTAAAAGCATGGTTCTCAGCTCTTACACGGTAAGCCTGGGTCAGCCTAGTTCTGGACAACTGGGTTTGACCACCAAGACATGTTTTCGACCCATCCTTTTCTAATCCCTTAGCGAACGTGGTTTTTAGTTCTTTCTCATGTTTATTTTTTATATGGCTTTTCCAATTTCCCACCAACTATTCGCTGTGTCCAGATAACATCGATTAGGGTATCTGGACACGGTTTTGTCAGTCTGTTTTATTTTCTCAACAATCATTGGTGTTTCTGTTTAGTAATAAATATGCGAAGATGTGAAGCTGTCACTGGATTTGAATTAGGTGGTATCATTAGCATTCACGTCATGGGTATAGCCACCGTTACTTCATACCCATTTGATGTGTCGAAACTCAGCAACAGTATACTGTAAGAGTGGTCGGATATACATTCTCTTATGACGTTTTTAGCGTAGTAGCATAGTCATCGACTTAAGCACTAAAGGATGCGAATGTATCGTGTTGGTAAGTGTAAATGGTTACTTCCTATCTTCAAAATAGCACTGATCATGTCTTAGTTCCGTAGAAGTTAGTATCAATGCTTCCACTTGGGCTGTACTTCTAGATGTCCAGACGAGCTTAGCTGTAAATTTGCAAATTTTCCCCAAATATTTTCCTTTTTCATTTCGATTGCCTTCTCTCAGTACGTCGAAATACTTAACTCAACATTTTTGTTTGGATTAATGTACAGTTGTGTGCAATATGTAATGTATCGAAACGTGAATCATTATTATAATCATGCTTCAATAAGACTAAAAGTCTGTTGGTGACGGCACTATAAGTTCCGCAGGTAATTTAATTAGGCTTTTAAACTACTTTTGCCTAATCATAACTGCTTTTGTTAGAAACAGATTTTCTCGTGGCCTAGAATACAAGTGGATACCGACCTATGTTGGAGTGTTCTTCAGTTTCTCAAAGCGCAATTCACTCGAGCAACTATTGCGACACTGAGAATCAGTGGCTGAATGTAGTTAGTGACATGACTTAAAAGCCTTCTCAACGGCATGGATGTGTTCACTCCTTATAATATTGCGAATTCATTAAATCCGAGTTACTCTTCACCTAATTATTCTTGACGATCATTTTCGTCCATTTTACTTGCATTGCGTTTGTTCCCTGTTTCTACGTGTGCGTTTCTGAATTTTGGCTTCTTGAGTTAATTTACGTGGATAATTCAGTTTGGTGCTTTCTCACTGTCTAACAAAAACAGCTCCTGCTACCTAGATTTCATACCTATACACGCATATGCATTGGGATTTTTTTGTTGAAAAATTCATAGAAATTAGGATGACAATAGACAATCACCCTGAGTAAGTAGACAAATCGTATCTAGAACAAGTTTTGACAGGCTGGTATTTTCATAAGGTACCTAGGTTGAAAGTTGGTAGAGTTGTAGGCAAATAACACCTATCACATTTCCACTAACAACTGGCAAAGTGTTGGTTGAATTAATAGTTGACCTCTATTTTTAGAAATATTGAGTGAGTGTGAACCTTGTTAAGATAGTCATCTACGTAACCATCGTCACATCCTTTTTCACATCCAAAGAGTACGCCTCGCCACCTGAAGTAGGCACTGTCTTGGGTGATTATGTCACTGGATCTAAGTTGTTAGTGTGACGGCTTTCCCCAACCCCCCTCAATATATTGTTCCTCTTTCATCGTCGAGTACTTTTGGCCGTCAGGAGTTAGGTCCCGACATCAATCCTCAAAGTCTTTAGCTACCGGTTTAAGTCTTGCAGTAGTGTAAAGACTGACCGGAGCCCTTGAGACACTAAGATCCACTGGCTGGAGTTTGTTGATTATAAGACTTGAAGTTGCTCTGAATGACACAGACGCATACACCTTTTATGAACTCCTGGATCTACCAATTGCTCATTCCCCGTGTTCTTATTCCCTCTGTTCATTTTATTTCTTTTAGATTTTTCTCTCTACTTTCGTGTGATAAACGAAGTTTAGCAACTTAAACTAGTGGGCTTTTTTGCGAAGTTTTATGTTAGAAATTCATTTCAGCTTAAGTGTAGTAACACCTATTTCAAATAATGTAGTCTTATTCACTTATTTCTAAAGTCATATAACCGTTTATCATGTTTTCTGGATTTACATGTCTTATCCTTTTTCATTCTTTTGGTTTTGTCTTGTGTTTGAAGCGTGGCAAATAAACCAAGTGCACTGTTTGAGACCTAATGTTTGTTCTAGTGAGATTATAAACTGACTTTCATGTAATCCAACACACTGGATTACCCGAATAACGTAGAATTGTGTGTGTAACCCCTATTTAAAATAATGTGATTTTCATTAAAGTCTAACGCTTTTATATCTGACAGAATCTTTAAAAGCATTTTTTATGTTTCAGTTTGTGGCAATTATTTGTTCTCTTAACAAACATCAACACGTAGTCGCGCTCAGCAACGCGTTAATTATGTATTTTGTTGATGTTTGCAGGCATGTAATGACCAATTTGGGTGAAAAGTTAACAGACGAGGAAGTAGATGAAATGATTCGTGAAGCTGATATTGACGGTGACGGTCAAGTAAATTATGAAGGTAAATTTAGCATGTTTCGTTTCTTAAATAACGTACCAAACTGTCGTAGTTTTTAAGTCCTAATAGTGTAGTGTTGGTAGTTTGTTTATGTTGCTCCTAGTTCATTTATGTTTATATGTTGTGCATCATATATATGTCGTTAAAATTTCGCCATCTCATTGTTGTCTTTTTTACTCTGTGCATCTGCGGTGCGTTTTCGTGTTCACTTCATCCGATTTGTCTGATGGTATTCGCATGTGGTGGCTTCGATTATATCACTACGACCATCTTCAAAATCATCTTCGTTCGTGAAATGTATCAACAGAGTTCGTCAAAATGATGACGGCGAAATGAGAATACTGAAGTAACACCAGAAATAAACATTTACATCACACTCATTCATCTGAATGCTCATTATGAGCAAACAATATCTGTAAAGCAACTTTGTGATTGCCGTGTTAAGTGGCCCTTTGTTTACGCATGCGTTGTTTACGAACTAAGAGTCTGATAATAAAGTTTGAGTTTTTCTGGTGTTTTGATGCTCCCTTGGGCTATTTTATGTTTTTTTTAGAAAATTCAAATGTACGCTCCCACTCTTGCACACAACCTTTTCTTATTTTTTAACCTTGAAAATTGTTTATCGTTATCTCTACAATGCGGAAAAACAATAAAGCCTTTGATGCTCACTCTTCTGCATATGAAATCACGTTTATTAAGGTATTGTATGTATTGTTGAATTAGTTTTATGTTAGGTTTTTGACGAAAAGGTTAACGTTTATTTTATCTAGTAAGCTCTCACAATTTGTTCGTCCTCTCGGGATATATACTTTTGAAATTTCTTAAGTAAAGGATTGGGTCGAATAATGAGTTTTCAATTTATCTGGTTTTTTTTCGGCACGGCTTTATTTATGTTGCTAAATTACTCAGGACAGTAAAAGAGTTTTATGTCACCATTTATCGTACTGGGCAAAGTATTTTGAATTCTAGTCTGTAGGATTAGTAAAAATATCTGTTAACCAAATTAGTTTCTCACACAGTCAAGTTTGAGATACTGACGCTAGACTAGTATTTGTATAGGTATCGAGTCATTTCTGTGCTCCTGCTTTTATTTCATGTTGTCACTTTGTACCACTTTTTTCCTTGCAAATGCATGCCTTTGTGAAATTTTGGTTCATATTTTCACATGAATGTGAATACCTGCTTGTTCGTCCACGTGTTTTGTTGAGCAGTGCAAATTTCGGTAGCATGCAGTGTGTCCTAGTTGTGTGATAGATAAAACTTTTAGGATTTCCGTTGTTATCAATACCTATTCCTATTTTCAGAGTTTGTTACAATGATGACAACAAAGTAACGTGCAGTAAATTACACAGACCATTATCATTCCTGGTATCTGCACTAGAAGAATTGAACTACCATCGTCAGAAACTGTTCGTACACGTTGATATACTTGTCGACAGTGACTTGTAGGAAAGCCTGATTTATATATATATAAATATATACATATGTATACGCATGTCATCCTGTCATTTTTACACGTTTCCTTGATTACTCTTGCTCCCCGCACACATTTCCTCGCTTTACCATCTCACGAGGTATTTGTTCTCATGTTCATTCTTTTGGTACTACATTATTACGATTAATTCTTTTAACAACTTTAGTTATTTTACTCATCAGATGTTTGTGGTGCAGGTGGTTTTCCTTAAGTTTTCCTCTTCAATTTATTTCTCTTTGTTCTCCGCATTCCAATGATTGAGCTTGTTAATGTGCCATGACGTTGTTGGTGTATATGCATACTTCTGTTTTTCTACCTTTAAAATACTCTTATTTTCCTCTTGATATCAAGATAATGTCTGATTATTGCATAATTGGAAAAAGGATGAATAATATGCTAACTGTTGATATGCTCCACAATCTTTCCTGAACTAAGTTCATGAATGAAATCAGTTTGCTCACTTATTGTGTCCGTTCTATAAAGTTTTATTGTTCGTTACACCATTAAACAATTTTAAAGACTAATTTCTGAGTTACTGGGAATTTAGTGTAAAGATTTCAAGAGGGTTTTCGTAGTTGGTTACACAGATTATTAATATCAGTATTATTACTGAAAACTTCATGCTTTTTAGGATTAAAAGTATGTTACTATGCCTAACATGGAGAATGTTTTAACGTGAATCTGAGTAGATTGAGAGATAAAATTATGTAGTATACAGAAACACTTCGCTTTTAAGGATTGCAATATGTCGTGTGAGCTAGGATTCTGTGCAATGCATAGAGACTGTAGACAAATTTTGATTTCTACGAGAAAACGCTGTAATGCGAGCGGGATATTTTAAGGGTTGTAATAATGAGAGACTCATTCATGTCTTTGATGAATATTAGATTTGTATCGGTAGTCTGTCTTTTCATTGGCATTTAAGTGCTACTGATTAGGTAGCATACGGTCGAAAAATTCATTTGTAACATCGTAAATTTTAAGTATTGTAAGTATCTTGGTATCTGTTTATTTATTGTTTCTGAGTAAGCTGGACTACTTAAGCCACTGATTTATGTGACCAGAGTCGAGTAATGTGCTTGAATGCATTTCCGTTGGCTTACAGCATGAATCCCCTATGTTGCTGCATGTTCTTCTTGCCGTAATGGCTTGTTATGGTCTTGCGAAATATTGATTGCGTCCATTTCACCATTCATTTTTACGTATTTATAGTCTATAGAGTTTTCCAGATCATCATATATATCTGTACCTAAGAGGCAACAACATCATACCAAATATCTTTCTCATAAATTCAGCAAAAATAGCTGAGAGACCCACATTTTGATGCTTTTCGGGAAAAAGCTTGTACTGTTTTCTTGAGGGAGTTTTGTAAATGTCCACTATGTCACGGTAGCAGATTGTCCGAAATAAGTTATCTGACCCTTTTCAATAAGCTTATATGTCTGTCTGTTTTCGACATAGAACTTTGCACATACGTGTTTTTCAAGTTTATCTGTCCGACCGACCGAGAAAAAGCGTTCCACAAGCTGATTTAAGCACGGCTCATTTGTCTCTTATTTTAAAGCACTAGGTCATAGAGAGATTACCTCCGTTTTTTTTCAAATCATTCCAAGTCAGACAGGAATGCTCGGAATAAAACTCCACAGAACGGCTTCTTTCAGGAATAACTGACTTACTGATTGACTGGTTTCAACATAGAAATTCGCACCGATGTGCAGCAGTTCGAGTCGCCACACTCCATGTAGCACACAAAGCAAGAGAAAGTAAAAAGAAGTGAAAAATAGAAACAGTTAACATAGATATGATGCAAAAAGACTAGTAGTATCGAAGAACAGTATAGTTTTACTTGGTATCATAAGCCATAAGGATCGAGTGCATCTGCGCCATTGAGAACAACTTTGAGCCATATCACCAATTGTCTCCAGCCATTGGTTTTGAAGGTTCAGAGGACCCCAACCAGTCAGGAAGTCTACACCTTCCTGCGTGACCGGCTTAAACTAACTGTTATAGATTTCATTGACTGGTGAAATAATGTTTCAGTTAGACCACCGCCGGCTCTTTTCCAACCTGACCATATGTCAGCTGACTAACATTGATCGTCGAGGGAGGCGATGGCTAGGCATAAGTAACAAATATCCTATCCATTTCAATCGATGTAACTTTACAGACTCGTCGATTGATTTACCCTCCTCACCTAGCACTCGACCGACGCCTAACCTCAATACTGCTCACCTTGTTATACAACTTAACATGGGAGATAGAACGCAGACACCTATGATCAAAGACAGCTAGCCTTTTCATGTCTTTCACTTTCAGGGTGAAGATATGATCAATACACCCTCTTCCTGCCTGGTTCTCTTGTGTTTGTTGATTCCGAGGACCGCTTAGTCTACGCATCATAAGTGAACCTAGAACTTTAGATACTATATTAGTCAAGCTAATCCCCCTGTGATTATCACAGGAAGACTTGTCTTGCTTCATGTTTATCGGGACAATCAATGACCTACACCAACCCGATGGGACTTCTTCTGATTCCCAGACGCTGCCTAGAACCTCAGTTAATGCAGACAGTAAACTGTATCTACCGTACTTAAATACCTCTGGAGTCATTCCATCAGGTCCCGCTGCTTTGCCTTGCTTCAGACCCTTTTCAATGAGCTTATATACGATGGATGGAGATATAAAATGTTAAATTTTAGTGGTATTTGGACGGTGCATGATATCTGTTAGGAAATTCGGTCCTGCACACAACAAAATGGTTTACAGCGTAGTAGGTCTGAGTCAAGGAGTAGTTTGCTTCGAGCAGGAGTTGCGTGAACCATATGGTACAATAATGAGTGCTATCACTGCTGTTGAGAGAATCTGCACATATCTTTAGCATAAATTCCGTAGCTTCAATCCTAGTAGTCAGGTTAAATTATGTGAATAAAAGATTCTTTAATAAATAAGCTTGGTTCCCAAGGATCTTTGAAGCACATACTTTTGTCACATACACAAATTTAAGATTTACACCTCTGTGTCATTTCAAAGTGGTGAAATGACTGTTGGGTAACTTTTGAGTAAGCCTTAACTTTATTGATAGCTTAATAAAAGGAATTTTCTGGTATTCCAATGGTGACGGCTCTAACCTAGTGCATTTGTGAGGTCCAAGAGTTAACTTGAAGTTCTATTCTAACTATGATTTATTTACAATATACTTTGAAGCGAATCGGGGTAACAAGCTGCATCGTTTTTATGGATTATTGGCCTGCGTAACTTCATAGTTAATTGCTGAGGGTATTGTTGGACATTGTAGGTGGCAGCATCACCTCCGTGTGTGCACAAAAGGTACTTTTACTGTGGAGGGCTGGATATTCAGCTTACAGTGGCGCCTTTTTATAAAGTCGTTTTGTCCACTTATCTCATTCCTGATCAAGTTTAGTATAACGTATTGGTAAAAGGCTAAAGGGAAATATTTAATGTAGTGTTATTTTCGAGGTAGAATAATCTCTTGTTTCATTATGCAACCGCAGTGTATTGCCTGTGAAGTCCGTATATGGTGATCTTCAATAAACAAGTTGTGATTTCCGATTTAGTTAAGGAACAGTGAGGTAGACTTCCCCAAGAACATGGTTTTAGTCGTTTCATAGGCTATCTGCACAGCAGGAAACTCATTCAGTCAAACCTCAGGGTAACTGAAACATGTGGCAACGAAATAACTACTACTACGGAATCTATTCTCCAGAATAGTCTGATGGGGGTGTTTCAGGCTTATTTGTGATTATAAGTCTGTAAACTCAGTGTTAGAGTTATCTATTGTTAATTGTCAATCAACCAGTATGATGCTGAAATCCCACTTTTTATGTAATGTAAAGTCATGTGAGCGGTTTTCACTATCCGATTGGTTTACGGTTACCTCAAACTTACCAGTAATACGAACTGGCATTTCCACTGGGCAGAGAACGTTTACAGGCACTTTAAAGGATATAAACAGATTGGGAGTAGTTAAACCACGATAAGCCATGAATCAGTAGGGGATTACTTCCGAACTTGTGTCGTTCACCAGTAGTAGTCATAATGACACTGAGAATCTTTATGGAGTGAGCGTGTTTTGTTATCTCAGTTAATCCCTAGATTGAATTCACATGTCAATACATTTTAAAATTAATTAAACAATTCGGCACATCGTAACAACTCGCGATTTCAGAAAAAATGTTTATTATTTATTATCGTCATAAGAAAGTAGATAAAAATGTCTACTAAGCATCCATCATGTGATTTTCGAGCATAAGGAAAAATCTGTTGCATTCCGTATAAAATGATTCATTAATTTAATTACTTTTAGAATTTATTTGGGTACACCTTTCCAAACAGCTTTAAAAAAGTAGAGCATATCGCCTTCCCTTGTTGAGAAGAAATTTTTCCAAGCAAATAAACTGCAGCATATTGTTGATGATGATTTATGTATGAGCGGTTTATTAATTTAGATTTCGAAGAGAACTGGTAGATGCATATGTATGTTAACTATTTCGATACCACGTTGGCTGCAGTTATTAATCAATAAGTAAGTAGTGCTGGTGTAACAACTGTCTCAGGAACCTAGTGGTTAATCCTTCGATGCTTGATAGCGAATTTTAGTTTCCGTGGTTACACCACTCAGCCAAGAGCTGCACAAAACAAATGAGCACCTAAGTTCCACTGCCAAATAAATCGCGACCATATTAGATATTTGGAGGTAATCGGCAGAAAGCCTTACTTGACGTAGGTAAAGTGTTGGTTGGCACTCATCAGCAAGGTGTGACTGCAACCTCGAAGAAACTCGTGTCCCTTCTGAGATTCGATTCCCTGTCACCCTGTGCTGCAGTCAGAGACATTACCACTGAGCTATTCAGGCTCCTGAATGACATGTAGGACTGTATTGGATATTTTTGATTGTACACTAGTGAGTAACTAGTGTAATCTCTGGTGCGAACTGAATTCTATCAGTCAGGTTTGCAATGTGACTTGCCATCACGGTACACTCAGAATAACTTTTTATTAGATGGTTCGAGGCAATCGCGATTAAAACTGTAGCGGAAAAATTTATTTCAGTTAAGTATTGTATGATAATTGGTACATTACTGAAACAGTGACTCATAATCTAAAGGAATGTTCAGGAAAAAATATGCACACTGAAATGAGATAACCATCTTAGTAATGAGAGTAGGTTACTTCAGCGTAAGGCGATATAAAACTGGAGCTTCATCACTTTAAAAGTAAAACTGAGTTTTCCTTAATTATTCGTGTCTATCAGTTGTATGTTGTGGAATTCTTGTCATCTAACAAATAGACCAAGAATGGCAGTCTTGTTAGAACTGGGTTCAGTGGGTGTTTTGGTTCTAGTCACTTTCTGGTATAGCAGTACAAGTTTCTGTCTAGGTATTCTGATTGTTAAAGGAAGCGACCAAACATCCCTATGTGATATATTTATATATAAAACAAGTAGATACCCTAAAATTAC
This sequence comes from Trichobilharzia szidati, assembly GCA_944472155.2. NCBI lineage: Eukaryota > Metazoa > Platyhelminthes > Trematoda > Strigeidida > Schistosomatidae > Trichobilharzia > Trichobilharzia szidati. The sequence goes on from OX235279.1 coordinate 144,169,865, forward strand.
CAAGAGTTGAAGAATACTTTAATTCAAGTTTGGAATCATCGGTGGTGAACTACGTGGCGAATGAGTTTTCAAACAGAGGATAACTAATTTAAGGAACAGAATTATTGTAAGTTGCATTTCGACACGAACCGACATCGGTTAGGAAATATTTAAAACCAATAAGCATTTACCAGTTGTTTTGTCCCAAATGAGAGCTCTTCTGCAATGTATGCCCACCAGAGACAGTTCCCTAAACCGAATATGAAGACAGCTAACTATTGGGTGTTGGCTTGCAGGGATTTGATTGGTTACAGGATTGATCACGAGCTGACATCGGTTAGAGAACCACTGAAGGCCAGAAGGGAGTACTGAACAGCTGCTTCGTTCTAGTTTAGGACTCTTCACTAGTACGCAATCACTGGTGCTCGGGTCCAGGGCTTTCGGGTTACGAGGCCATTAAACCGCTGTGACCCCGATATAATGGCCCATGAGTTCCAACTTCTATCAATTCGTGATATGTATTTAGCGCAACCGCCAGCCAATGTCATGGACAAGTAATTGTCCCCTTGTTTGACTCGGACTGTGAATCTCTAACTGACAGACAGCGACCTAATGATTCAATGAGGAGTACCGTCTTTGATGTGACGGTGCTGGTTTCGGCTTCTGACGTAGTCATGGGGGTTTGCTGTTGATTAATCTCAAACTAGGAAAGGTGGATGTCCAGTGTTCGTTGCTTTTAAATTTCTGTCGGCTCGTGACAAAATCTACATTCACACCGCATAACCTGCGTGACAGATATAGTCTTGAATTGAATGTGTGTTTTATGAAGGATTATGAAGCTTAGTTTTGAGAAATTCATACAACGTGGGGGAAGGGAAATCAGGAATATAGTTTTATTTTCCGGTAAGTGGTTAGTAAAACACAACATGAATTAGACGAAAGATGTCAAGAATGAAATAACTGGTTCATTACAGTAATAAGTATGTGAAATAGTTAGATTGGCATCACACGTGAGAGTAATAACAACACTAGTAGTAAACTATCAGGTGTGTCTGGTTCAGCGATAGAATGCTCGCCAACTACTCACTTGGTCCAGGGTTCGATTCCCAGCCTACGCATACCTAAACCTCGCTAGATCAGCAGTAAGCCTGGGGAGGAGTATGGGTCAGGCCTGAGGCTAGCAACCCTTCCTCGTAAAAACAATAACCACTGCTACTAGAACTTCAAAGCTGGAGCTTGAAGCCCTACGTTCCATTTGAAACTCAACCGGAAATCATGATCATAACTAAGTTGTTAACGACGTCTAAATGTTTGGTGAATTCGACAAGATATTTGAAGATTTTTGTAACAAAAAGCAAGAACGAAGAACTAGACATTCATGAGACATTAGTGGTAAGGATGGCATCTAGTGTGTGCTAACTACGGGAGAAGGATCAACATGTCAACTGGGTAAGTGAAGCTCTGGTCTTTTCACTTCCCTCGCGAGCTGATCAAATAAGACTTACGCAGATTGTACGTGGTAGTGTTTTTGACGTATAGTGAACCACAGTAAACGCCAAATAATTACTCTCTCCCTGCTACTAGTCGATGTGGTTGGACAGAAATCTTGATGGATATAACTTAGCATTTCTCTGAAATCACACAATAATGATATCTACATCAATTTCCTTACTTAAACAGGTAAATTGATTAATACATTAAGATGAGATAAGATTAGGTAAGGCGGTTTTAAGTTTTTAGCTGAAGTTTGGATAACTATTAAGGCTGTTTACGTGAGTAGAATATTGTCTGTATAGCTGCGGTCATATGCGATGATTGAATTTCAATAGGGCTATTGCCTTTGAACTGTAATCGTTATAACAGTTTTCTTTTATCTACTGTGCCAAAACTTGTGTTTCTTAAACCCCTCGGAGCATTTGTTTTCATCTGAAATATCTGCGATGTCTTTTATTTCTTCATGACCTACTGTCTGAGTCGGAAAAACCTTCACTGAGTATGGCAGACATTTAATTAGCTTGTGTTTGTACTTCATTAATACAATTGTTTCTGAATATATAGTTTGGTCGCACCTCTACTCATACTCCAGTAACTTAACCATGAACAAACTGGTACGGCTGAGCGTAGATAGACTCCCGCCTTCCTTTCGAAATCCCCTCATGTGTGCACGCGTTCATAGGGGCTGTCATGTAAGTCATATTCTGTGCCTTTACGGGTAGATTGTTCTCACAAAAGTGAAAGGGAGATTGCGAATGTGTGACGTTTATTACGGAACAAAAAACCTTGATTTCACGCACATGTTCTGCGGAATCTGAAAGGCTTACGTGGCGTATGAACCTGGTTTGGTCACTTGCAACCATAGGGACACAAACTCTGACTCCACTCTACTGCCTTGTGGATCTGATTTCAAGTCAAATAGTCCCTGAAAATAACCACCTGCCTCTGTATGGGCATCTGGGTAGTATCTCGGCCTTCACACAAGTGACGTAATGACAACCAATGCGGAATTCTACTTTCATGCACACTTTTATTTTTTTACGTCCCTAGTGCAACATAGGCCTTCAAGCTTGAGCGTTGAAGTTTCAGTAGCAGTGGTTGTTGTTTTAACGATGTGGGGCTGCTAACCTCACACCCAACCTTCTCTCTTCACCAGTTTTACTACCAACTAAGCGGGTTTTAGGTGTGCGTCGATCGGGGATCGAAACCCAAACCACGTAAGTGGTTGACGAGCATTCTGCCACTAAACCATCGACGCAGCCTCATCCACACTACCATGGGATAATTCGTCGATCATATATTCAACAACCTAATCGTTTTTCACCATATTTTTAGTTTTTATGTATAAACTGTTTTGTTTTATTTGTATCATCTGTAAGTCCCTTATTGTCTTTACTTTCATCATCCGTTCTCTGTTTTTTAAAATCTCAGTCTATCCTTGCCGCTTCGAGTTGCTAGCTAGTTTCATTCTAGGAGCTTGCCTGCAGTACGATATCTAACACGGCTATTCTGCAATTACGTGTTACGTTAAATCTCACCTAAAACGTCCGTACTTTCGTGCAAATGGGACAATAGGCAGGTCTGACCAGAACCGTAGAGAGCCTAACTGTTGATGCTTACTGCATCGTAAAGTTCAGCATACAAAATCCCAGTGAATTATTTGGTATATCTCCATCTGCAAGACCGAATAATGTGTTCCATGTAGCATCAGTATCCGGCATAGCGTTGGTGGCACAGTGGTTAGGACTCTCGCCGACCATGCACATTGTCTGGGGTTCGATCCCCTGCCGGCGCACACCCGATATCTATGGTCGGCCTGAATTTGGGCTACCGATATCCATGCTGAAAATTCCATACTTGTACTGAAAATACGGTGTGGAATCAAGCTGTAAATCAAAAAAAAATAATAATAATAATAGCTGTTGCCAGTTTCGCATTAAGCGGTAGAGCTGAAGCCGCGTTACTAGAGGAAGAATCAACCGGTCAGCGAAGCGTTATCTTCCCGTGAATTCTACCTGCGTACCGATGGATTGCATCCTGAATGTAATTAGCAATGAGTTCTCAAACCAGCTGAGTCAGTTTTGCAAGCACATGTGTCTGACACATATATTATCGCTACCTGGGGATTTGGATGCATAAGTCAGTTTCTAGGCTCAGAGGAGAGTCATTTGGGTGATCAGTGAGGACTACGTGGTCTCAAGTCAGATAGTGATAACAGTCCTCGGTAGCTTAGTGCAACCAGTGCCAACTGCTGGCACAATCATCGTTCTGGTGCTCTCTGGTGTCTTTCCTCTACTACTGAAACCTGGATTCATTTAGATCCTATTGCTGTCAGCTATCGATTACGTGAGTGCATATAGAACTATCCCTCCTTCTGAAGCACTTGTCTAGATTCCGATCATGATTTAGTGTGTCAGGTTTATCTGGCGATCTGGTTTTCCTTAACAACGTCCTCAACAGGTTAATGAAAGTTAACTGGTACCACTGTCAAGTATGGGACCGAGATACTATCCTCACAGGTAATGTGGACGAACATTGGTTGTACTTACAAGACGTAGTAAAAATGCGAGTTCAGGCACTCGTGTCTTGAAAGGGCGTTCCGCTGTAGACCACTGGGTTTCTGTGAACTTCGTGCAGCTTTTTGACACCTGTCGGTCCATTCCAGCGGAGAGCTAATATAACAACCTGGTGAGACTTTTACGCATAAGATCAAACAGAGTTTATGTAAGGACCACGAAGTTTGGTGGTCAGAGCGTATGTGTGAGATGTAGTCATTAGCTGCATCTGTCGATAGTCTGAAAGTGTTTCTGCTCACCTGAGCCACCGGCAACGAGACGGTCTGTGAAGTAGATGCTATGTCGACTAACATCCTATAATGACTCCTGAAACACTGGGCAGGGCGCTCTGGGAAATCGTCAAGTTGGCTGACAGTGCCAGTATCCAAAATCATGAATCCCACTTCTGTATGGCCGATCAATATCAGTGTATCTAAAGAAGCAGAGGTCCGAAATGAAGTATAATTACTCAAGCGCTATAAGGCACCTGGCCCAGACAACTTACCCTGACAGATTTTGAAGATGGTGGTAATACTGGTTAGAGAACTAACTAGATTCTTCCGAGAAGTACGTGAGAGTGATACTGTTTCATTAATGTGGAATGAAGCCATTGTTGTGTCTACCTTTGAAAATAGCGTTCCTAAAGCTTGTGATAATTATAAGGGAATTAGTCTATTTCGAGTTGTGTCTAAGATATTTGCTTCCTTGTTCCACAAGCTATGTAAAAGACATCATAAATTGATTCACGGAGAGCGGGACGTCTTTGATTCAGGGTGCGGATGCATTGATTGTGTATTCGCCCTTCGTCAGTTGTTAGAAGGCTGTCAATCGGATTGCAGGCTAAAAATCATCGCATTTTCTGTTATTAGGTCTATCTTCGATTCCCTCGATAGAATTATTCTTTCAGTTGTCTGTTCCTGAGAAGCTTGTTAACATCCTGAAAGCCATATACAGTAACACCTCACGTAGAGTTAGAGCATACAATCAGATATCACTGCTGTTCTAAGCCAACAGTAGAGTTAGACAGGATTGTTCAATCTCATCATTTTTCTTTAACTTTGCCGTCGATGTCATTCTAGAAACAGCTCTGAAAAACTTGTGTGGTAGCGGTGAAGGTATGATGCCTGGAGAAAAACATTTTTACATCAAGTATGCAGGTGATGTCTTGCTGTGCGATAATATGGATGGTTCCAAAATCTCACTTAACCAGTTGGCGATTAGTGTCTATAATTATGCTATTTCCATTTAATTGCAGCGTATTGTTGCGAGGCTGTCAGGAGCATTTCAACTGATCTCGTAGGTGAACTCATAAGTAGTAGATAAGTTCATACACTTAGGTAGTCTTGAGAGCGCAACCAGACGTGTATCGGATAAGATGTCAAAGCGTATATTAAAAGCCAGGACGGCATACGTCAAGCTGAACTGTCAAAGGCTGCGTCACAGTACTTTGTTGCTCGCAGTCTTGCTATACGCGTGTGAAAACTAGCCCCTCCAAGCTGAGGATGTGCATCGACTTTGCGTGCTCGACCGTTTTTACCTATATTGAGTTGCGTGAATCCGGTGTCATTGTCATGTGGGTAATTACAAGGTCTGGTAACGCGTGTTTGGATACACTGGAGATCCTCTTTCAGAGTGTTGCCAAACTGGAACACCGGGTTCGGTGGCTTGGATATGTGCTACGGACATCATGCAGACGGTTTACTTTCCACTAGTCGTGGGGATGGATGGATGATGCGTAGTGTTGCGATTTAGTCTGTGCTAAGTCTTACATCCACTGCATCTTTTAGTCTTTCCAACATGATACAGCTTAACGTTTTGGGGGGACAGGGAAGGGATTTAGCGGCAGTCCTTGCATATGCTTGAGTCTCTCTTTGCTTTGCCTTTCTTCAAACACCTTGTGCAGTCGCGCTATGAGTATGGGTCCATAATCAGTGCTTCTGGGGGGGGGGATTCAAACTAGTCATGCTGCTTTCTCGGCTTTTAGTAACTTCATGGCCTTAACTAAATCTGCTTTTATATGAGGGTAGGCGTTCATTAGTAATTCTGTCTGCCAATGCTATTTATGCATGAGTTGTAAATGGTGATCGGTTTAAGAGCGATTAACCTAGTAAATTCTTTGTTCCGCCTTTCTCCATCTTGTGTTGGCTCCACCTACGTTGTTCTCTACCCTGATTATTTGGTAGTGTTGTGATTTCAGTTTTAATTGGAGCTTGTTCTGCCTCAGTTGTCAGTGTGTCTTGAAAACGTTTTCTTTTTTTTTGTAGCACTCCGCTTCACTTTATTGTTAGGTGGTCTGTTGATTACACTCAGCTTTTCCTTTCGTCGTTCATCTCTGTACTGTTTTAGCTTCTGCTTCACCATCCTTTTCTCGTTTCTCAGTTTGTAGGTGTCCCTAGTCACCCATTCTTTGTCTGAACTATTCCTCTTCCCAGAGGTTTTGATACAGGTTCCCTTCCATGTCACTTTCTTTAAGTTTCAGTGTTCTTCCACAGATTTTCTCGGTGATATTGCCTAATACCTCCGACGTTTTCCTGATAACTGCAGAAAAGGCGTCTTTTGTATCTTCGTCCTTCAGTTTCCGAGTGCTGAACTTTAGTTGTGGTTTATCTCCACCTTCTTTGCAAGCTTTTAATTTGATCTTGAAGGTTCCCTGTACTAGTTAATGATTTGATTCTCCATCTGCTCTTCTCAATTTTGTGTCTGGTCATATGGTCAGGGTCTTGTTCACTACTGTTTACAGTTATCTATGGAAGTCATCTTTCTCCACCAGATCAGGGACACCTGTAAATGTGCAGCACTGTATAATTGTGACTTTCCTACGCTTTCAGTTGGATGCTGTTTTCATGATCTTCGGGCAGATTAGTTCCTACTGTATGGGAATCTTCAGTGACCGTAGTAGATTATTGACTATCCACTTAACAATTTGGACAGTCTATTTCCGCTCCATCTCCTCTCGCAGATTCCTAACATTTCTATATCATATCTTCTGATTTCTGAGCAGCCCCGCCAGTAGGCCTCAAACATGATGGGAGCATTCCATGTTCATACTCTTACTTCCGATTTCATCAAAAGAGGATGTGTCGACCAAGGCTTTCACCCATCGGTGTCATCTGTCATCAAATTGCTGAGTCTTCCTGATTCGTGTTGAGAATAAGTTAATTTTATCTGAGCTCTGAAGGTTCAGTAACGATGTCATTGTTTTCACAGAGGGGGTTGGCTAGCTTACACCCAGTCTTCCGGGCTTAGAATCAGCTAGTAAACTAGGCGAGGTTATGCAAAGGAGAATTCTTCAACCAATTCCTATATCTTGTTCTGTTTTCTTCAGTGTTCTGTCAGTATTATTCGCTACACTTCGCAAGTATTCACCCTTTCTATTCTGTTTTTTCTCCCCTTACGTGATATCCAGGTTTTTTTTCTTCCTAGGCTTTTGCTGATTACATCTCACTTTCCTAATACTTCATCATTATAACAGTTTAACTGATATAAACTTATTAATTTCCTTATGTTTTCTGTTACATTTTGATTATTATTCACAATTTCAACAGGTATTCTTTTGATTTTAGTTTATTTATGATAAGAATGATATCCAGATGAGTTTTTTCCTCTTGTTGCCATGGTTTATTAATTACATAAATCAATACACTGTACATGTCTATCAAACAAAAACTGTTTATGAATGCCACTGTACAGCTATGTGAATGAGCTTATCGAAATAAAAGAGACTGTTTTCTGAACCACTTGCTGTTGTTTTTTTGAAGCGATTGTAGTCATTGAAAAGTATAGATAATTAATGAGTTATTGGCTTAGCAATCTCTCGGTGTTTTGGACTAGCGTTTGCAGATACACTTTGCTGACTGGTGAGTGCCAACATAAGCACGAAACTTTAGTCAAGCAAGGCTTCCCACTGATTGCCCCTCAACTACCTAATAACATCAGTAATTCAGAGTGCACCGAGATCGTGAATCAGCTATCATGCTGACCATATTGTAAACTTCACTGATAGAGTTCAGTTTGCACCAAAAGTAGGTCTAGACACATTACACTAGTTACTAACTAGTGTCCAATCAAAAAATCTCTCGGTGTATTAAACGTCATCAGGATAGACGGTTATTTTATTCATGGGGAATTTCTAAAAGTTCACTTCACTGTGGAGTTAGCGCCGAAGAGGTTCTCTAGAAGGATAATGAAAACTCCTCAATAAAACTACCATCATTCAGCTCAGATAGCACAACAATGCTGAAAAGACACAAATCATTGCCTGAAAATCGAACTGTCTATATATAAGCTTACATATTTTTTGTACGTTTTCAATCAAGTAAACTACAAGTAGCAGAAGAAACGAAAACCTGTCGAATGTGATATTAGGCGGTTGAAGGAGGCAGACAGGAAGCCCTGGACCAAGGTCCTTTGTTTGTCGTCTATCGTCATTAAGGTGACTTTACAATCCTCAAGGGATTGATGTTTCCCCTGAGATTGGAACCAGTGTTACTCAGTGCTTCAGCTAGAGAGACCTTACTACTGAGGAGTTAGGAATGACAACTAACTGGCTGATCTCTACGGTGTAACGAATGTCTCGTCTTAAGTCTTATTGCTTACGGAATTCTACTAGACATATACAAAATGTAGTCACCAAACTTGGTCACTCACCATAGTGGTGTACTTTGAATTAATGTTAATAGGGTGGAGGCAATCTGGAGGAATACCTAAACTTGAGTATTTCGCTCTCGTTAGCACTCGAATTTGTAACACCATTCAGATATCATACAATGACAAGCCATTTACTGTACTCGATGATGCAAGTCATGACGTTATTTTGGCGGGTGATGACAAACAGTAGAATGCAGGAAGCTCGTTTCTTCTTATATGCGGCTTGTCATCTTAACGTATCTGCATGTCCAGTGAGACTCGCATGTATTACTTACCATTTTTAAACTCGAAGGCATCGTAAAATTGTTTGTACTAGAAACCGACATGTCGATATAGGCCGAGCATTTCGTTCCAGAATAATCAAATAAACGACGGGAAATTTGCGATAACTTCAGCAGACAAATCAACAATCAAATTGTAACTAACATCACTACAAAAATATTCCCTTTCAAATCTGTCTCACCGTCAATTTTAAGGCTATTTTGAATTTATAAAAGTACAGAGTTTGTATCAGCTGAATACACATCTTGTTTAGCAATAGACGCAGTTAAATAATATGTATGCGGTCGGTACTCTAATATTCCAAAATGAGTAATGGCCTGTCGACACACCCTCAGCTGTGTTTGGGATTAACTTAGACAGAGAAAAACAAATGGTTCAGCTAAGATATCTTTTCGGTGATTTCATCCTCAAAAGCAGCTGTAGAATCGTATTTATATACATAACTTTACATAAATACAATTACTATTTGATTCTATATAATAACGAAAGAGGAGATTAAAGGTGATAATAATTTCCAACTTGATATGAAAGTTTGAAGGTGTAAATATTAGATTAGAAGGGGTTTAGGAAAAAAATTTCACAGCACTAGAAAAAAGGTTTTTTAACGAATATAGGTGTGAATCGGGATGAGCATGGGCACAACAGTAGTTTTTATAACTGAAATGAAAAAAGTAACGAAAACTGAGGAGTCAAACCGAACTAGATCTATGGTAAATGTAGAGGTTGGACCAGTCTCTTTAGAACACATGGCTCTCGCTTTTGGATGCATATATGGTGAGGGATTCTTCAGTACGAAGAAGTCGGAAACACACTGTCTTTGGTAGATGTTTGTCTACTTTGTGAATGACTGTGAATAATGAGTCAGTTGACAAGGTGTTCAATTATGACGCTTCTGATTGAACCACGGTCTCCTCTTCGCAGTCATGCTTTAAAAGGACCCGCATAGAACGACCTATGTACCTAGATCTACAGGTTCAGGTGAAATGATTTACGCATATTGCAGTAGTCATATGCGGGAGTTTTTCGTTCGCATAGCTTAGAAGCAGTAGGTGGCTAGAGAATATCACTCTTAGAGTTGTTGCAGGACTAGAGATTCTCCTCTTTAAGATATCTGCCGCTACGTCTCCACTGATGTTCAAATTCATATATAGAAGTTTCTTTGGTATTAAAGTGCATTCTTCTCTTTTTGGCTTTGGTTTCATGTGCTTCTCCGCCAAACGTACTGGGTTTCGATTTTGAGCGAGGATATTTTTGAGAAATATGATCTCTTCTTCTAAGCAGTCAATGTTGCAAATTCTTCTAATGATACGGTGGGCTAGTGAGATGATGAGAGCTCTTTTTCGACTCACACTTCTCCAATTATAGAAGCCTGTTATTATGTAGAATTAAATGCTAATTGTATATAGTATAAACTTATGTGTATATCTGCGATTGTACAGCTGCCTTTGAGAATGAAACTGCCGAAAAGAGATATTTGCTGAACCTTTTGTTCTCCTCTCTCTAACAGAACTAACTTCTCCTTATTTTATACAGGATAATTATTTGACACACCAAGCTCTATGAATTATATCATCATTTTAAGTAACCTATACTGAACTAGTTAACTGACTTGATTAATCGAGAACCATTTATTCGATGGTGAGTCTACGTGGTATAGTCTTAATTTAGTAAACTGTTTGTTATTGATGTAATGGACGACAATTGAAAATGGAATGAAGATCTAGATCGAGACAGGATTTGCACGAGCAGCCTCCAAGTTATCGGCCCAATGCTCATTGATCTGCATGACAACTGAGCACTACACGTGTGGTGTCGAAGGGAAATGATAACATAATTAGTGTACTGAATGATGTTTATTCAAATCTCTCCAGACTATCCACTATCTATAAATATCACTCTTAACGTCTCATGCTAGGAATGCTATCGCTGGATTTGAAAAATGCTGAATTTTCACTTGAGATAGAGTAGTGCTTCGGTATTGAGACTAACAACCACACTAATTTTGCGGTTAGAAGTTTAAATTCGACACAGTGAGTGGTAAGTTAAGAAATATCTCAAATGTATAAAGTTTTCTGATAATCAGAAAATCTCAAGTAAACACTACTTCAGCTCAGATAATCTCATCAACAAATGGAAAAAACAAACTACTTGTAAAGTGATTTATTAAATAACACACTGTCGAAAATTTATAAACTGTAAGATATTTTTTGTACATAAACCGATTATAAATGGAAATATATAAATTTCAATTTTGACTATGAAGTGATAACAGTTAGACAACCACTAAAATCCAGAGAAAACTGGAAAGGTGTTTCGTCCTAGTTTGGGATTCTTCATCATCAGCACGCATTGACTAAAGGTCGAAACCAGGAGCTTTCGGCTACAGGTCAAACTCGTAGATCACTCAACCACCACTGGGACCCGACTCAATGGTCAGATCATGAATTCCAACTTCCACCGGTTCGTGATTTTTGAACGACCATCATTCAGTGTCATCCACGCCGAGTATTTTTTTCCTCCCTCCAGACCTGTTGGACCCTACTGGCCACGACTTCTCAATAGAACCGCTGGCAACTTCGTCACACAGTCAGTCATTAGCCACCATCAGACTAATCTTCAAGAGTTTGTTCGTAGGGATTTGATTTGTTTCAATTTTGATCCACGGACTGATATCAGTTAAAGAGCCAGAGAGTACTGGACAATTATTTCGTTCTGGTTTGGAGCTCATCGGCGGCAGGCACCCACCATTCGGGTTGTAAACGATGACGTCGCTGAGTCTAGTCTGAACGGTCTGCGAGCTTGACTTGCAGCCGAGAGGTCTTGAGTTGGAAAGACGGTGTGTACTGCTGCTGAAGAGTCCCAAACTAGAACGAAACAGCTTTCCAGTACTCCCTTCTGGTTTTCAATTATTCTCTAACTGATATCAATTCGTGGTACGCCAAACTTGAGTCAAATCAAGTGCCTACAAACTAACTCTTGAAAATGTATAAATTTTTAAACAAAATCTGTTTTATGTGACATAACAGTCATAAGAGAGTAAGTAAGACTAATCGTTGTTACGTTCACAACAGATGAACTGGTGCGCCTACACACACACACACACAGGACATAAGCTGATAGATAGGCAGACATGTATTAATAAAATGAAAATACAGAAAATAAGTTAGGGAGGAATCGAAAATTTTAAAAGCGAGAGGAGAAAAATCTATTATTGTTTTTTTCCCTAGAATAAATTAATTCCAATACACGTGTAATAAGCAAACAAAGTAGAATAGACTTATATTTATTCCCCTTTATGAATATGCATAAAGCAAGAACAAGAGTTTATGCAGAATGAGATGGTACCATTAATTGCTTATTTCGTTGGCCTCTCACATCAGCTGCCTACAGCCTAAAGAAATCATTAAGTACACTATGTACAGAATCATTTTTAACATATTTACGATTTCCACATGATGTCAGCTGACAGAGAGTTCATGTTTAGACAGAAAATCAATATATGCATACAATGGTAAGGGAGTTTCTTAATAAGGCCAAGAAGTGAGTAAGATAAGGAGTAACTAATAAGTTGAGTAACAATTTAGTGAATTCAACTCAAATCAGAGAAACAAGAGACAAGCAAAGTTACACTATAAGAAAGAGGATTGAGGTTAAGGCCAAAGACTACATAATCAAGTGAGAGAGAGAGCAAAGACATCCAGTTACCAGGATTAGGAAAGACTGATAACTGCTTCTTTCTGAACACATGAGTCGAGTTACAGGAGTTTGATAGCGATTACTTCGGCAAACTTGAGGAGAATTGAACTATTTCATCTATTGATAATTTTAAAGGATTTCACGATGTCCACTTCATGACCTGTATTGTTGAGATGTCTGGTAGTTACACTGGGAAAACAGAAAGAAAGGTGCACCTCCAATTTTCTTAACATGTACCAAAAAGCCTACGTCTCGAGGCAAGTAAGGCCTATAATAACGCCATTGCCAGACATCTCAACAATACAGGTCATGAAGTGGACATCGTGAAATCCTTTAAAATTATCAATAGATGAAATAGTTCAAATCCCCTCAAGTTTGCCGAAGTAATCGCTATCAAACCCTTGTAACTCGATTCATGTATTCAGAAAGAAGCAGTTATCAGTCTTTCCTAATCCTGGTAACTGGATGTCTTTGCTCTCTCTCTCACTTGATTATGTAGTCTTTGGCCTTAACCTCAATCCTCTTTCTGATAGTGTAACTTTGCTTGTCTCTTGTTTCTCTGATTTGAGTTGAATTCACTAAATTGTTACTCAACTTATTAGTTACTCCTTATCTTACTCACCTCTTGGCTTTATTGAGAAACTCTCTTACCATTTTATGCTTACATTGATTTTATGTCTTAACTCGGAACCTCTAGGTATAAACTACATACGTGTATTTTTCTGGGCACTGTTTATTCAATTCAGAGTTTCCTGTCAACTGACATCATGCAAAATTTGCAAGCATGTTAAAAATTGTTCTGTAGAGAAACTTAAGAATTTCTTTAGGTTGTACACTGAGAGAGATCAACGAAATAAGCAATTAATGGTACCATCTCATTCTGCATAAACTCTTGTTCTTGCTTTATTTAAAAAGAACTGAGACTATGAAATATTTATGCATTGCTAGACGCGGAGTAGAGAGAATTCAACCTGTTGACTAATGTACACATTGATTAAAGCTGAATACTAACTAGTATAGAACAGTATGGCAGAGTAAATTATGCGAATATATTCTTTAGAATTCTACCAACATCACCACCACTAACAGTAACAGCAAGTGGTTAAAACAAGCAGTATGCAAAAGACTGCATAAGCCACTACCAGTGGAAACAATATTGAGCTGTAGACCATAATTTTTTTAGGAAAAGTAGTTTGAAAAATTTTAAAGTACACAGAATATAGAACTGCCATTTGTCAGTTGGTATAACGAGTAATAACTTGATCACACTAGTCAAAAGAGCGTGACACTCATGTGACAACAGCACGGAATCAAAACAAAAAATTTAAAACAGCCTAATAATTTATCAGTATCCCATTCAAGCCTATAGAATTAATAACGACATTGAAGCAAATAGTCAAATTTTGATGTATTTCAAGATTGCTCACGGATTCATCTCAGTTAGAGAACCACTGGAGACCAAGAAGTACTGGAAAGCTGTTTCCTTTTAGTCTAAGACACTTCAGAGGCGTGTACCCTCCAAGGTTCGAAAGAAGGACCTTCTGATTACAAGGGAAGCTCGTAGACCATTCAGCCATTGGGACTCAACTCAGTGGCTGACGCATGAATTCTAACTTCTGCCATTTCGTGATTTTAGCACGACCGGCACCACTCAAATAGAATACCAACTAAAATTAAGGAAATTTCTACAAAAAGCTGAGGATCATTCGAACCTAGATGGCCAAGGTAAGGACAATATCTGAACACATAAAGTGGGCTTCTTAATGTGGATCCCAGTGGTTTCAGCAACATTTAGTAAACGAACTCTTAAGGCGAAGTTGAGATTTGTTGGTATGCAGTAAATGACTTTGAAAGCCTCGTTGACATTAATCTTGTGTTTTGTATCCACAAGATGGGATAGAATAGCGCTGCGAATAGATTTTGTTTGTCCTTTACTCAACCACATAGGATGATGTTCGGAAATCCGACGAGAAACACACCTAATTGTACGACCTATGTTACTGGATCCACAAGAGCAGTTAAATTGGTAGATACACATGGAAGAGGCGAAATTAGTCAGTTTTTCTTTTACTCCCGAACACAAAATAGGGATGGTTTTGAGGACACAGCGTAATTCGACAGCAGGGAATGCTCTTTTTACCACATTCCTAAGGCGTTGTGTTAGTATTTCGCTGATATAATCGCCGAGGAACTGGATCTGTAAGAATAAGGCCTTTTTAGGAACTGTTGGTACCTTCGGCTGCCTTGCTTTTTGATTTATATTCTTATCAATGAACTTTTCTGGATAACTATTTTCACTTAACAACCGTTTAATATTATTAAGTTCCTCATCAAGACATTCATCCGAGCAGATTGTTCTTGCTCTGTGAACCAAGCACTTTATCAGACTGCGTTTGTATTTCAGGGGCATGAAGTTGGAAAAATGAGTATACTGACCAGTTGATGTAGGTTTTCTATATACACTTCTTATTGTGCCATCCTCTTTTCTGGTCATAAGGACGTCTAGGAATGAAATACTAGAGTCTTTTTCTTTCTCGATAGTAAAATTTATTGCAGGATGAACATCGTTAAATTTGTCCAGTATATTCTTTGCTTCCTCGTCATTTTTCAAAATCAAAAATGTATCATCCAACCAATGTCATCGACGGCAAGCATCTGTTCTCGCTCCCAAACTGGATGGATCCCATTCGTCACAACTTCTGACTAGAACTCCTGGCACTTTCGTCCTGTAGCCAGTCACTAGGGGTGGGTGCGTACTGACGATGAGCCCCAAGCTAGGACGAAACAGCTGTCCAGTACTCACTGCTGGATTTCCATGTTTCTCTAACTTACATTAATCGATGATCAAACTTGAAAAAAACTGCTATAAACTAACTCTTGAAGATTTCGATACAATAAGTAGTAGCGACTGATTGAAGGTGGAAAGAAAGTTTGAGTCAAGTCAGCTGAGCAGTGAGTGCGATGATAAACGGGTAATAAATATATCATTATTCTATATGTCAGCTGAATATTGTCCACAACTTTTGCGCCGAAATGACGATCTAGTTAGCAGATAGTTGTTATAGCTCAGATGAGAACACGTCGAACTGTTCCATAAAATACATAGAGACATACAATCTAAAACCAAAAAGTCGGCAGAAGGAGGAACGACACTAAGACCTCAGATGAACACACAGGAGTGATTAAGACACCCAACGAACAACGAAGGACAAACACCAATCACCATCAGAGGCAGAAATCTAACGGAAGTCACTTACCAAGACAGAATCTTTTTAGCTACAAATGGCACAAATGACGACATCAAAAGCACGGTCGGAAAAGCAAGACAGGCCGTTAATTACTCTAAAACCAGTTTGGAGGAGATCTACAGCACTCAGCATAACGAACAAGATCCGAATTTTCAACACCAATGTCAAAATCACTACTTCAATATGGTTCAGAGATTTGAACAGATTCGCATCAAAAGCATTTCCAATAGCCAGTTACAGAATGTCATCAATAGCTACTCTCGGTCAACACTAAAGAGCAGATAGCAACAAGGAACATTAAAGACACACTCAACTCACATGATGCACTAGGGTTGTGAGTGGAACCCGAATGGGAAGCGACGGGTTGGGCCTCCAATGGTTACATGGAAACAATCATCTGAAGAGGAAATGAGGGCTTGTATAATCAGTCATGCAACAGTCTAGAGGTAATGGTGGAGAACTGAGTGCAGTAAAGATGCACCGCTGAAGCTATATGTTCCAGTCGGAATGGAAAGAGTAAATAATAATAACACCATACTACTGATTCACATGACAGACTGACACACGCTCCCCGTGGTGATTGCACTGGAATGATGACCTGGTTAGTATTTCGGTCTTGTACCTCATCCTGTAGAACTCCAAACTGGTAGTTCTGAAACCGTTAGTTCGAATTCTGTCTTTTTAAATTATATCAGCAATAGTCTACCAACAGCCTCATCATGATCAACTTAACAGAATTTCGACTGTAATG
The DNA here is from genome assembly GCA_944472155.2 of Trichobilharzia szidati. NCBI lineage: Eukaryota > Metazoa > Platyhelminthes > Trematoda > Strigeidida > Schistosomatidae > Trichobilharzia > Trichobilharzia szidati. The sequence continues at coordinate 144,186,517 of OX235279.1, forward strand.
TAACAGAATTCAAGTCAGTTGAATAGTACTAATTACTTTCAAATATGACAAAATAATTAACATTTAGCCTAAATAAAGTAAAATAAAATAAAATGACACCTACAAGTTGAAAACATCAAAGCATATTTTATCAGTTGGTGTTTCTTTTTTCTCTTCTGAAAACAGGACAATGTTTATTGCATTAAGAAAATGTATTTTCAGTCATGAACGGAACGAACATGTAGACAGAAAAGAAATTCTACTGTTAATATCATTAGGACATTGTGATCAGCGCAATGCCGAATGTTTAGTGGCTATCATACTTTTTTGCGTACTGATGAATTTAACAACGAACTTAAGGATTACATATTTCTTGAAAATGTTATTATTATTATTATTATTAATATATGGTTGAACTGCCTTTCCATTTGCTTGGAATATCTTTGTTCTAACCTCTGCTGGTCTTCTCGTTTTTACACTGTCTGACAAAAAGTAGCTCAGCAGTGTACAGGATGTTAAGAACTGTGAAGTTGTATTTCGGGGAATGATGAGTATGTATATTGGGGTGAGACAGATAAACGCTTAAGTGGTAAGTTCGTGTGGAAACTACACTATCTCGAGCAAATAATTGTATATACTTTGTGGATTATATTGTTATTGCACTTCATCTACCCTGGCTTGTGGCTATACTCTTCGGGTATATTTGACTAAACAATACCAATTGCTGGTGTTCGGTAGATAGATACGCAGCTTTTTGTATGTTTCCTGTACTTTACTTCTATAATTTTTATTCTTAGCAGTTCTTAATGTCAAGTATTCTTAGATTCTGAGTCTATGAGTTCCATTAATCTGTGCATACTTCTTTTCAAACCAACTGACTTTCACCAGTGATTTACTTGATTGGAAAATTATTTCCATGTTCATCATAGAACTTCTCAAAATGTGGAATTCAGATATGCTACATCTATCCTACTGGATGAAGTTACAGAACAGATGAGTGACACCTACAAAGCCTGACTGTGTGTGACTCTCCGTAAAATGTGCTAAAACAAGAAGTATTCAAAGTGACTTCTTTATCTGGTCAAAATCTCTTGATCACCCCATCACAACTGAAAAGATAAGATTGAAAACCTACTGGAAGACAGAAATACTGATTTTAGATTATTCTTTCAACTATGCATGGCTGCCTCAGACCTGCCTCAGAACAGACGGCAAGTTCTTGCTTCAGGCAATAACAACTTAGGCATAAACTGATTAATCAACATTATGGTAGCATTGTTCTACATTTGGGAACACAGCCCGCCGTCATTCATTACCTTGCACTTTCCAACAGTCTATCTATTCGGAAAACGAACAAGCCAATGGTCAACGATGACTGCTGTTACCGGCGAGCACAAGGTAAAAAGTAGTGTATTTCGTGTGTCTGAAAACAAACACAGGAACACAGTTTCTTATAAATACAGTTTAGGAAGTAGGTCCAGTTCCCCCAAAACCTCCTGAACACCTCCACCCCTGCACTGTATTGATGCTTGAAGCAGCAAAGAGATCGTCCATCTAAAAACGTGGAACCAAGGTATTAAAACTTGATTTTAGTTAAAGCACACCATTTGAATAGGGTATTATCATATCACCACGGACGTAACTTTCCCAATCATCGGAATAGTCTTCCTTCAACACCACAAGTTACTTGTTGATTCCAGTCGGCATAGACTTCTAGGTTGCAATCATGATCGTCCTCATAGCTGCTGAAAGGATCAGCCTGGTAGTACCTACGCCAAACTGTACTTACTACAGTGTAGGAATTTCTTGACCTAACGCGAAACTATTACTCATCATCCTCTGTCAAACACATAGTCACAAAGCACCCTCCTAGAGTACCTAAACTTTGTTAGGTAGATCCGCAGAAATCGTAGATAGCAAAAGTGGAATTCGATAAGCTTCTGAAGCTTGGAATCATACGACTATTGCAAATTCCATGGTCATCTCCATTACACATAGTCCTTAAAAAGACATCTAGTGAAATTCGGTCATGTGGAGACTATAAAGCATTGGATTAACAGACGGATGCAGATGAATACCTTATTCGGCACATACACAACTTATTGGGATTTCGCTTAGTGAAAACATTTTCTCCAAGACTGACCTAGTCATATTCATTTAGAAACGAAGGGTATTCTTAAAACTGCTATCACTACTCCTTTCGCATTCTCTGAATTTGTTTGTATAACTTCCGGACTAACTAAGGCGGTCTACTGTTTGCAAATACAACACAAGCTAAACACCTACAGCATCTGCGCGCAGTTTCCTAACAACTATAGGGTTACTGTTAACCGAAAAACGTACGAATTCGGCAAAAAATCACTTCAGTTTATGGGATACGTAGTGAGTGCAAATGATATTAAAAGATTTCAAATTCTTTCCGAAACCTACGCAGATTTCTCAGACTGATCACACTTTATCGCCGTTTTATTCCCGACTAAGCACATTTAGCAAAACCATTGACAGATTTACTGAAAGGCAGTGAAAAGACGCTGCACATGAACAGTTCCAGCGATCAAAGTATTCAATGAACTGAGAGAAACTGTGAGTACATCGGGGGAGTAAACACTGCTTCGACTGTCATGAAAGATGCGTTAAGATGTAGCCGTTGGGGCAGCTCTACAGCAACTAGAACACTGTGAATGGCAGAAACTAGTGTTCTTTTCTAACCACTCAAAACCAATACAATGTCGATACCTTACTTTTAGCAAGGATCTACCACTCATTGCATAATTAGCAGTGAAGCATTACAGGCATGTGACTGAGGGGACTAGCTTTTCAATATACACCGATCACCGAACCCTCAACATGAGCTTTGTATGCTAATCCCAACAAATATGTTCCTAGGGAATTTATTTCTTAAATATACGTTAAGTTGAAGGTAGAAAGAATGAGGTGGCAAATGGTTTATCCCGAATCTAGGTAAATATCTTGGATGTAGATGAGACTGACTTTCGAAAAATGCGGAACTCGCAGGTGACAAACGAAGAGCTCAAAACGCAAGATGAACACTTCTCTGAGTTTTCAAGAGGTCGAGCCGGACGGCTCTCTAACTGTAACTTGCAACGTATTCACAGCAAAACCGCGCTCCTTAGTGCCATCAGAGATGAGATATAGCACTTCTCAACTCGGTATTCAACCGACAGTAAAATTGGTGAGTCACCGGTTTACGTGGCTGAATATGAATCGGGAGCTTAAATGATGGACTAGAGGTTGATTAGCAGTGCCGTCTTCACCCACTGGCAAGTTTCATGATCTTGATGGTATATTCCAGCACACACATATCGATACCGTAAGGCTACTACCGCCGTCTAACAGTTTCACATATATCCTAACGTGCATTGGCCGGTTCACAAAAATGACCAGTAGCCATTTCACAAACCAATGTGGCTGCTGAGATTGTGACAAAAAGTGTAGTCAACCATCGGATTTCCGATTTCAGCGTACCTAAAGTTATCACTACGGATGATATGGGTGCCTAATACAGAAGTCATTTATTTCAACAGCTGATAGAACAACTTGGAATCCAGTGCATGCACACTACTGCTTATCACCCCACATCCAGTGGTATACTGGAAAAATTCCATCATCAGCTGAAACAGCATCACTGAGAGCAGTATAAGATAGCGCCAAAAGGAGCAGTAAACTACCTCTAGTACTCCCTGGAATACTTTCGACAATTAGACGGGATATTGAGTGTTCTCAAGCGGAGTCAGCTTACGGAATTTCTTCACTATTTATAAATGATGAAAAAAATCTATAGCTAAGGTGGATGATATTAGTGTGGTTGTGCTCAACGCGTTAAATGGTTCAATTTCGAAGCTTTTTAAACGATATCTTCAACTCACACTTCAAGAAGACTTCATATTGCATTCATCTGGAGAGTGATTCAACCCAAGCAACTAACTAACAGCATATGAGCGCTTCACAATATAATAAGTGAAACAACCATATGTACCTCTGAATATGCTAGATGGTACTCATATTTTTGTACGTGCAACATAACGGTGTTTAAAAGCCTCTACAGCCGGTTTGTGACAGTCCTTTCAATCCAAGTAATACGTGGAACAGGTAAAATTGTCACCAGCTAACGCAGGGGTTGGGGTGGAATGTAAGCATCGATCACGTAACACCAGATTTCAATATAACCAGAGATAAAACACTGCTTACCACAATCATCAGTGAATATTGTTCTAGCAAAGCGAAATTAGACACACTTTGGTCCAACCACGCACACACACACACACATACAAAGAAGCACGAGGAGGTCGGAGAAACACGTACACTGGCCACTACTTTTCTTATCAAAGTGGAGTGAGTACGCTAATAATGTATAACAAACGAATACAAAAGACGAGTGTAAATGTACAAAATTGTATTGACTGAATGGTTTAAACATAGAATTTTGCACCAATGTGCGACAGTTCAAGTCCCCACACTTCACTTAGTACACAGAGCAAGATACACGAATATTATTAATCAATAAATTGAAAGTGGAAATCTCACAGTTGATCACGTAATCTAAAACGTATTGTTGGACCTTGAATATAATCATTATTATCACAGTTGCTGCTATTATCACCATGCGAGTTATTGGCCTCATAAGCAACCATCAAATCGACATGTTTATCCATTGTAGAATAGTTCAACAGGTTTGTAAATCTAAAGTACATTAGGAATTAAGAAACAAAGCAGTAAGCAAAAAGTTTATATATATATAAACATTTGGTCAAGAAGTAACTTCAGTTAGAAAATCACTGAAAACCAGTGATGGACAGTTGTTTCGTCCTAGTTTGGGATTCCTCATGAGTACGCATCCACCGCCATGGTTCGAACCCAGGAACATCTGGTAACAAGGCGAGCTCGTAGACCCAAATCCCTACAAAACCTATACTTGAAAATTGATATGATGCTCACTAACGACTGGCCCTATTCAATCGGTTATCTAGGGTTCTAGTGGGAAGCTGTGACCAGTAGGGTACAGCAGGTCTGGTGTGAGGACAAATACTCGCCGAAGACATTGGCTAGGGGTCGCGCTATGTCGTGAATCGGCAGAAGTTAGAATTCACGGGCTGGTCAGTGGATAGGGTCCCACTGGTTTAATCGTCTACGAGCTAGCTGGCCTTGTAACCAGGAGGTCCTGGGTTCGAACCATGGCGGTGGGTGCGTACCGATGAGGAATCCCAAACTAGGACGAAACAGCTGCCCAGTAATCCCAGGTTTTCCAATGGTTCTTTAACTGATATCAGCTCATGATGAAATTCTCCAAACGATCAAAAAAATCCCTACAAAACTAATACTGAAAATATGTTTGTTTAAAATGTAGTAAAACTACCAACTGGCTGGGGATAATGTTTTCGCGCATAGTATAACAAACTCAAGAACAAATATTCCAACTGTGTGAAACATAGTTCATTAATCTCCTTTAGAACAGCGAAATGTAACACCTAATATGATTACAGTATTTCTCTAAGCATAAAAAATACAAAATCACATAAGATCAACTAGCCGAGGTAATTCAAATCGTAATTGGTCGCCTCCGTTCTGTTCATTAACAAGCAGGCAAATACATTTATTTCCTTCACGTTCCCTAGTGGAACATAGGGTTTCAAGCTAGTGGCTTGAAGTTTCTGTAGCAGTGTTTACTTTTACAGGATGGGGTTGTTAGCCTCATGCCCAACCTTTCCTCTTCACCAGCATTATTTCTGACACAGCGAGGTAAAGGAGTGCGTCGGCCGGGGATCGAACCCCGGACCATGTGCATGGTCGGCGAGCGTCCTAGCCGCTAAACCACCGACGCACAGGCAAATACATAACAGTGGTAAATTTGTTTTGGCGATAACATATACTCACTCACCCCTGTTAATTAACTTTCATTATTCAGTTTGTATTTAGTTGACAAGATATTGACGAAATAAAATGGATCCGCTTTATCATTGTTTTATTTAAATCTGAATATGCTCAGAATGCATTAACTTATGAGATAATACTACAGGACTGATTTATTGTCAATCCTGATTCAAACACTGGAGGTAAGCCGACAGAATGAGTTAATCAATTCACATTTAATTAAGGAGTTGTGAATCAACTCTCGTAGAAAGGGTGGAAACAAAAATCTGTAAACATACACACAGTTCACAAAAAGTCTTTTTCGCATATTTACTGGTTATCTAAGGAATTGCACAGTTAGTCGAGCAATCGCCTAATTCTTGAGTACACTGTTGTTCTAGATCACATCGCATCCCAAACACATCTCCGAGGTCCTTACCACTATACTCTATGGACAGAACAGCTTTCTAAACAATCCTTATTTCTACAATGGCCTTATGCCTAAGTTATTGCCAATCCTTGCAGTCCCAATAGAGAACATAGGGGTACAGGCTTTAAAATTTTCAGTAGAGGTGTTGATGTTGTTTAGTTTTTACGGGATGCGGCTGTTAGATGCTTACGTCCAACCTTCCACCTTTTCTCTGTCTGCTATCGGCTAATAAAGCCAGGAATCTAATCCAGACCCCCCTGTGTGACTAGTGATAATTTAGAAAAAGATGCTTTACTGTTTCCAAGTAATGTATCTGTTTGCGGGCCAATCAACCTTCAAATTATCATGTATAGACATTATTCACCAATTAAGACGACTATCGGATTAATTATTTTTAACGATTTATGATTTTCTATGTTTTGACATAAGCTTCGATATGTGATTGTTTTTCTCGAGTGTCACTAACTTTTGATGCCTTTTGACATTTTTTAAAAATAATAATATTATATGGATAATATTTTTAACTTTCTAACTTTGTTAAAAAAATAAAATAATTACAAAAAGTTCTTTCTCTTTACTAATAATCTATGTGAATATTTATTCATATCACACGTTAATTTTTTCTCATAGCTTAAAACGTATCAATTTTGGCGGCCGTTTTAAATCAATGGGCTACTGAATTAGTCATTCAATAGAATATATCAGAATATTTAGTCTAAATTTTATAATTTGTTTAATCATCCAGTGAATAAACTTGAATCGTAATCTGTACTCTTGCAAGCATTTTTTCGAAATGGATCTGAACTAAGAAATGAAGGGAGAACATTGTAGGGAGAGTAGGGGTTAGGATTGGATCGGGTTTTGAAATGAACACAACTGGGTCAAATGAAACTGTACAGCTGTCTGCTCCTAGTTTGAAGGCATTCAGCCGTTTCATCACACTTTGTTACCAAAATGACAGAAGTTGGTATTCAAGACCCATATGATTCCGATACGTTCAACTGATTAGTTAAATGCCATGGGGTTCGAGCCCTGCTTGGGATCATGAGTGCATATTGCTGAAGAGTTACAGACTAGAACGAAACAAGTATCTGCTGTCCCATCATTTTCAGTGTTGCACTAAATATGATTCTGGCTCGTGAAAAAAAAATTCACCACAGCAACTAGTACGAATTAATGTACTAATCTTTATTGGGACTCTTCACAGTGCTCACGCACTACAGGGGTTCGGACCCAGGAACTTCCAGGCACAAGGCGAGCTCGTAGATCATTAAGCCAGTACTGGGACCCGATCCAATGGCCCGTGAATTCCAACTCTTGACAAACTAGGATGAAATAGTTGTCCAGTACTCCATCCTTGTTTTCCAGTGATTCTATAACCCATGTCAGCTGATGATGAAATCCTGTAGCCAATCAAATCCATGCAAACCAACACTTGAATATCAATCTGATGCCCACTAGGGATTGGCCCTATTCAAGTAGGTAGTTACCTGGGTTCTAGTGAGAAGTCATGACCAATGGATTACCGCAGGTCGGGTATTATTATTATTGTTCCCTTGGGTTCCTAGTGGAACATAGGGCTTCAACTGCACGCCTCCACTTGCTTCTGTCTTCTGCTGTACTTTTCACCTGCATCCATGTTATTCCATACTGTTTCATCTCCTCCTCACACGATCTCCTCCATGTCACCCTTGGACGTCCCACTCGCCGCTTCCCTTTCGGCTTCCACTCGAGGGCCTGACGCGCGATGTCACTCAACGGCCTCCTCAGCGAGTGTCCAATCCATCTCCACTTCCTCCTGCATATTTGTTGGGCGATTGGTTCCTGTTTCGTTTGTTCCCATAGCTTCTTGTTTGTGATTCTTTCCGGCCATCTGATCTTCAGTATAGGCCAGCGAAGACAGTTGTTGATAAAGGTCTGCAACAGGCTATTGGAAATATTCTTGGTGACCCGCCAAGTTTCTGATCCGTAAAGCAAAATTGACTTCACGTTTGTATTGAAAATCCGAATTTTGTTGTTAATGGTGAGTGACGAAGATTTCCAGATTGGTTTCAGGTTGATGAATGTGTTTCTCGCCTTCCCGATTCTCGATTTGACATCCTCGTCCGTTCCTCCTGTGGTTGAGACAATGCTCCCTATAGATAAGTGAATGAAGTAACCTCTTTCAAATCCCTCCCGTTGATGGTGATTGGCTCTGGATGTTGCTGTTGCTGTCGTTGTTGGTTGGTTATTTTCATAACCTCCGTCTTGTCTATGTTCACCAGGAGTCCTGTCTTTGCTGCTTCTTCAACCAGTTTGTCGGTTTTCACTTGTAAGTCTTCGATTTTGTGTGACATCAAACATAAATCATCCACGCCCAAAATCCAGGTCTTCTAGGTTCTTCACGTCGGTCCAGGATATCCCTGTCTCCTCGTTTCCCACTGTCTGACGCATAATCCAGTCCAACACAATTACGAATATCATTGGTGATAATAAGCACCCTTGTCTGACTCCTGTGTTTACTAAAAACGCTTCGCTGAGTTTTCCCTTGTGGATCACTTGACATGTGCCGTTGTCGTACAGCTGTTGTATAAGGTTGATGAATATTTGGGGTAGGCCGTAGTACTCGAGTAGTTTGCAAATTACTTCGCGGTCAACGCTGTCGAAGGCCTTCTCAAAGTCTATAAAGTTGAGGTAGAGGTTTGATTGCCATTCCATACTTTGTTCGATGATGATGCGTAGAGTAGCGATTTGGTCAGAACATCATTTGCCTTTCCTGAATCCAGCTTGTTCTGGTTGGCGGAGTTCTGTATCCAGAGCGTCCTTTATTCTCTCCAGGATGATGCGACCAAGGATTTTACTTGGCGTCGACAGGAGCATGATTCCTCGCCACTTTCTGCAGAGTCCTAGGTCGCCCTTCTTTGGTAGTTTCACTAGGTAACTAGGCAGGTCGGGTGCGAGGACAAATACTCGCTACGGATGACACTGACTAGTGGTCACGATACATCGTGATATATTCACGCAATTATTATGAGACAAATAGTCTACTACAGAAAGGAAGAGGGCGGAACAAGCCCCACACACATACAAACAAACAACAGATCATTCAATTAAAGAAATATTGCAGAAATATGAGAATAGATAAATTTTGGTGGTGTGGTACAGACAATGTGTGTGTGCCAACGGAATATTATTCTCACATATTCCCACAGTTCAATCGGCATTAGCAACAGAATACGATATATCTATTTGAACATTCTGTTTGATGTTAGAGTCGGAATGTTATTCCCACAGTTCAATACTGCATTATCAACAGAATATTATATATGTATATTTGAACATTCTATTTCATGTCTGATGATGTAAACCGAAATCACACGCTCAGTGATTGCTTAACGAATATATAAACTGTAGATATATAAACAGCGGTTTGATCAATGAAAAATATACCTTTAGCTTCCGTGTCTTGCCTTCTACTGTTACAAAATAATTAAACAAACAAATATAATGGCGTATTCATTTATACTGGATTCTATAAATTCTTACTTATTGTCTCTCTCTCCCTACCACTTTTCGTTAAACTTACACTTTATTTAAACGTGATTTATGCATTGGAAAGCCATTCATATAGATCATTCTGTTGCCTTGAGTGATCAGACTGACCACAAGATTGTATTCACACTGGTTTGTTGTATTGTGTTGTATTGTATGGTGTGTGTCAGTGTTTGCAGAGGACAGGAGTTGTATTATTATCATTATTATTATAGTTTTTTAACACCAACACGAGATTTCAATGCATAAGGAGGAAAAAAACAATAGAAAAGCATACAAAGAAAACATTCAATATATGTATATATATAACAATGCTGATAGTCAGAAAAAAAGATTGGTTAGTATACACGCGAATCGCACTGATATCATTTTGGTGAGATACCAAAAAATAACAACCAAACAAAAGCAAAATGGTACGCATGGGAAGAAGACGATGAAGAAATGGTGGTAGGAGAGATGTGAAGTCAATGGTAGTGTCAGAGTGTATAGGCGTGTGTGTGTGTCAGAGGGAGACGGAGAGAGGTAGGCAGAGAAAACATACGAGGCGACAACTAGGCAAGATCAACATTATCATCGTCATCTAATGCGAATGATCACATTTCATCCCATAGGGAAACATAAATGATATCTTATTAGTTAGTAGTATCTCTATTACAGCTTTGTTTTTTCCTATTTGGTAGAACAAACAAAACCTTGCAGACGATGGATGAATGAGTGAGTTAGTCTGTGAAACCACTAGATAATTCCTTTTTCTGTTTAAACAGCTGAAAAGAAGAGAACTGTGTACTTTTTTCCTAATCATTAATCAGAGTAATAAATAAGTAAAGAATAAATTTAATCTTAACAACTTTTACTATCCAAAGTACATTTTCATTAGTCAGGAAAAAATAGTGATCAAATGTAACCAAGTCACTACACCTAAATGTGTCGATCATGATCTGCTGGTCAGCTGAGAAATATGATCACTGATATAAGTGTGACATAACACACACACGTACACACATACACACTTCCTCGTTAGCTTTAATTTAATCGAGGATGTCACAGTGTGTTTTTGTGGATAGATAGACAGAAATTCATAAGCATAGGTTGTCTCTATGATATTGTGTCAGGTGTAATCTAAACAGCCTAGTCATAAATTCACTAATTGGAATAGAACATTAATTATAATTATTATTGTCATTCCCTTGGGTTCCGAGTGGAACATAGGGCTTCAACAACACATCTGCACTTTGTTCTATTTTCTGCCACCATCTTCAGCTGAGCCCATAATCTCCCGCCTCCCTCTCACCACACGATCGCCTCCATGTCACCTTAGGACGACCCATTCATCGCCTCCCATTGGGATTCCACTCGACTGATGACCTGCATTGTGCGCGATGTCATTCGATGGCCTCCTCAATGTATGCCATATCCATCTCCATTTTCTCCTATATATTTGTTGAGCAATCGGCTCTTGGTTGGTTTATTGCCAGTTATTTGATCTTCATTATGGAGCCAGCGAAGTCAGCTGTTGATAAAAATCTGCAGTAACTTGTTGGAAATCATTTTCATGACTGACACAGTGCAAGTTTCTGACCCACGTAGACGAAGTAACTGACGGACTTCATATTTGTGTTGAAAATCTGAATCTTGTTCTTTATGCTGTCTGAATGTAAAAGATTTCCAACTGGTTTCAGGTTGATGAAGGCGTATCTTGCCCTTCCGAATTTTCCTGGCTTTGAAATCTTCATCCGTTCCGACTGTCTGAGGTGGGAACCGTGCTTCCCAGATAAGTGAAGGAAGTGACCTCTGTCGAATCTCTCCCGTTGATTGTGATTGGTCCTGCTTGTACTTGTTGCTGTTCATTGGTTATTTTCATCACCTCCGTCTTCTCAGTGTTCACCTAAAGTCCTATCTTCGCTGCCTGACTGCCTCTTCTACCAGTTTGTTGGTTTTCTCCTGTAAATCTTCGCGTTTGTGTGACATTAAACATAAACAATCTACACGCGAAATTCAGATCTTCTAGAGTCTTCTTATCGGTCCAAAGTATTCCTGTCTTCTCACTTCCCACTTACAGTCTGACGTATAATCCAGTCCACTACAATCAGGAATATCATCGTGAGTGATAGTAGACAGCTCTGTCTTACTCCTGTATGCACTTCCAACGCCTGAGTTTTCCGTTGTGTATCACCTGGCACGTGGTATTGTCATATAGCCAGCTATTGAATGAGGTTGGTGAAGACTTGGGCACTGCTCGCCGTGGTGTTGAAGTAGTTTCCAAATTACTTCCAGGACAAATCTACGGGGCCATGATTAAAGACTTCCTATAGATCAACTCCTTTCAGTATGTAATATTATTAATATCATTTATTTTTAAGGCGAGCGAATAGCAGGTTCCAAAGTTTACTTGGGATTCCAACAAAAGATTTGCGTCGCAGTTGTGAAACCACGTAGTCACAGACATTCTTGGCTCACGGCGTTGTGTGTTCTCGTTTAAGTAGTGTGGGCTGTTGGATAATGCTGTTAGTGTGGTCAAGCAGTATTCGTGATCAGCACGTCTGTGTCCAACTCGGCGTCCCTATTTCAGTCTCAGCGTATCGCAAAACATAACAATACCTCAGCGTATTATTATGATAGGATATTTAACAGTAGATTCAATAATATGACGATTATCCTACTAATTATAAAGTATTTAGTAACAGTATAAAAAGATTTCATACAGTTATGAAGTAAATAGTAAGTTAGCAGTAAGAAGATTTGTGGTACCACAGTCTAAATGGTTTATACACAGGAAGAAGTCAGAAGCCACATTCAGACTCGAATAAAAGGAAATAGAATGAAATATTAGTCTACAAGTATATCACTGTTTCAATGGATAAATTATGAGAACTAATGCCTGTGTCATTATTGGCTGATTTGTAAATTGAGGCAACTGATACTACTTAGTTGATGGAGACTAAGTAGTGGAAACCAATGGGAGAATTTCTGTCTTTCTACCATTAAACTAGCCTCCCAACTATGTCAGCCAGTTTCTGCTTATATATAGGTCAGAAACATGGCTAGCACATCGTGGAAAGCATTTCCAACAGCCGGCTGAAGACAGTTATCGACAGTTATCTTTGCTGGCTCCATATTGAAGATCAAATGGCCGGTCATAAAGAATTAATATCAAGAAACTCTAGGAACGAAAAAACCAAAAACCTATTGGTCAACAAATCTGTAGAAGAAAATGGACATAAATCGGACATACACTTCGGAGACTGACAAGTGATATCACCTGTCAGGCCATAGCTGATGTGTAACTTGAATGGGAAACGACAAGTTAGGCGTGTGTTCGAGGGTGAAATGGAGGCGACAGCGTGGGGAGGAGATGCGAGACTATGGGCAGTCGTGGAGTCAGTTAAAGAGGACCGCAGAGATTAGGACAGATTGAAGATGTGCTTTTGAAGCCCTATTTTCTACTCGGAACCATAAGGAAAAACAATAATAGTAATAATTTGAAAAAGACAATATCAACTGATATGCTTAGTATTAGATCTTCATATTTACGCGGAATTAAGGGTATATAATAACAAAACTAGAGATATATAACACACACACGCATACATACATACAGGTATATGTGTGGAACTAATGAGTGTAACACAAAGTGCATACATGTACATAATACATGCACGACACTATGAAAAAACAATCTAATTTATGCCTCTACATTATATTAACAATAGAGGTCAGTAGTATCATTCATCCATCATGTGTTGTACACAACACATATTTGAAATAAATCCGCCTAAAAAATCCCAGCCAACCAAAATAACTAACTAACGAACTAGTCATACAGACAAGTCATTGGACAAAATGCAGACAGAATAGGAAAGCGACAGTAATAGGTCATGAAGTTAAGACAACAATCACGTTGTTGTTATGGGTGATGCTCGTTGCTAAGCTAACACTTTTAGGTCACAGGTGGGGTCTACTGACAGGACAAAATAAAACGAGTAGAAAAGAAGAAGGAGAGTATCAGTGTAATATTTAAACACTGCCACCGCTTCCCCCTCCCCCTCTGTATGTTCAGCTCAAAGTAATGTTATAAGACAAAAAGGAAAAGGAAAACGAAAATGGAGGAATAACGGAGGAAAACACACCATTTACATTGAGGTCACCTGGAATAGAAGGGATGAATATATATTTTTATCAAAACATTCTTGTTTCTCTTATTATTTTGTCTTGCTTGTAAATGTAATTTTTTTAAAATTTCAGTCATACTTTTTCTTTTAAGGAAAGAGAAAGGAATTCTGTTGCTAAACCGAAAACAATAACAAATAACAATGGTGATAATGTTACGCGGTTCCCAATAGCAACAAACAAGGATGTCACGCATATCATCTATCGGTCTTTATTTCAATTATCTTTTGTTTGTTTATATCAATTACGTGATTCATCTTAATATGAAGGTATTATGATGCATAAATATATATGATCAGAAAAGTATTTCTAAGGGAACCATTTAGCAATAAACTCTATGTCTCAGTGAGACTGTAACCACAGTGGAAAACAAGACAACACAAGTTTGTAGTCCTGTTTAAAAACTCAGTCGACTGATTGGTTGAATACTCATTTGTACATAAAGGTTATTGATTATTGTACAGATTGGACTTCTCCCTTATCTTCTAGGAACATCTTTTCAGTCATTCACTTGTGCAATGAGTAGCTTTCGCTAATAAAACACTAACACATCATGCACATTAAAAATCAACAACAACAATAACAGCAACAGTAGAAAGCTTTCAAGAGTTAGTTTGTAGGAATTTGATGCGTTTCAAGTTTGATCACAGATTGATAGCAGTTAAGGAACCATGGAAAACGCAGTGACTGGCTACAAGATAAAGTTGCCTGAAGTTCTAGTAAGCAGTAGTGACCGCTGGAGTCCACCCGATCGGCATTAAGGACAAATTCTCGTTAGTGCCAGTTGCTCTAAAATCACGAATTGGTAGAAATGGGCCGGCTACTAAGCTGCATCACAGTGGTTGAATGGTCTACGAGCTTGAGTTAAAACCGGAAGGCTCTGGGGTCGAAGCCGGGTGGTGAGTGCGGACTGCCGAAAAGTCCCAAACTAGCGGGACGAAACAGCCGTCCAGTACTCCTTACTGGTGTTCAATGGTTCTTTAACTGATATAAAGCCATGATCAGGATTGAAGCAGTGGAAAAAATTAATTGCATGAAAGGTCACAAGTACTCCCCTGAAAACCTGTCTCACAGGGAAGAGAAGTCCCCAGAACACTGCAGATATATTATCTGACCACTGACCAGAAACAAATGTTGTTTTGCATAATTCTTAGAGCTGACTGAATCCTATCAGTCGAGTCTGAAATGTGGTCACAAGGCTGGAAGAAATGTCATCGCAGTTCACTTTACATTCAAATTCGAGGTGTGAGGAGCTTTAGAGCGTGAGGCTAGAAATTCCATCTCGTGAAAATAAAAAACCCAATTCTATTGAAACTGGAAATCTCAGAGATTCAAGCTTCCCGCCACTATAGGTACTATGCACTAAAAGGAGTTATCCACATTAGAAATCATCTCTTCTAAGCAGACTGTATTGGATATGGTCATTATGATGTAACCCATATCAACTAAATCCTACCAACGATCTAGCAATAAACCCAAGTGAATTTTCAACTGAGAACTTTGTACCAAAGTGCACCAATTCAAGAAAGGAATGCAAAAGAATTACTTTAAAGGGAAATGTATGTGAGAAAGAGAGAGAGAGAAATAGATACATGGAGGAATTTAACGTATCTGGGAGATCACAATGAGTGAATATATATCAGCCAATGAAAAGGATTTTGGGCCATGTCACCAAAAGTCTCAAAGCACTGATTCTTAGCGTCTTACAGACCCCAACCAAGCAACCTGCACCTCTCTAAGTGCCTGGCCGAGAACCTAAAAACCAAAAACTTTATGAATTCGTACAATGAATGTTTTGATTTTACCATCTGAAATCTTCTCCAACTCAATCCTGTCAGCTTAGCTCCCACTACTATGTGTACTCTAATCTCATACAACACTATTGAGTTCTACAGATTAGAATCTAACGCTTGAAAACGGCCTCACTTCGATAAGATGCGTATGAATTAACTGATATCAGAGCAAATCCAAGTAACTGTGGTGTATTGCATATTTTAAGATAGCCTTTGAGTAATCTATACGAGAATCTGAATGTTTCTCTTTACAATATGTATTATATATATATATATATATATATATATATATATAATTTCAGTATCAATAATAATAATAGCATGAAAGAAAAAGAAAAACTTGACTGAGATTAAGGTCAAAATGCAGAAGTCTACTATCCATATTCTGAACAAGAAGAAAAAAAAGTACATTGTCTTTCATGCCCTTGCTTGTTAACTGACCTAAATTAAATTATCACAAATAGTGAACAACATTGAGTAGACTACCCCCCCCCACTCTCCTCCATACACATATACAGACAGACGAGTACAGACACAACATCTAATACGTGCGCATCACGAAAGATGGTGAAGAAAAGAAAGAGCGAAACGAGAAGAACAATGCACAAGTATAAACTGGTCATAGAATACTATGTACATAATAAAAAACACAATAGTGTTAAGTAGACTAAAGAATGTTATATGACACATTCAAATGAATGAATAGAAAAGTAATCAAATCATATGAATTCTTTAGGGATATAAATCTAAACCTATTTAAAGTTGGGTCCCAGTGGTTGAATTGTCTACGAGCTTACTTTGCAACCTGAAGGAAGGTCCTGCATTCGAACCTCAGGGGGTGCGTACTGCCGATGAGTTCCAGTACTCCCTGAATGTATGTATTTTTGTTTTTTATACAACTGAGTCATGAACTTTATTTTATTATTGTTAGCCATGTTAGTTGTAAAGCGAGCACAACTTACCACTGCTCATAATCAAATCAACTTACTCGCACAATTTTGCAGCTTCGTTTATATGGAATAGAATACATGGAACCATATAAACAAAGCTGCAAAGTTGTGTGAGTAAGTTGATTTGATTATGGGCAGTGGTAAATTGTGCTCGGAACGTCGTCATCAGTAAATATTACTGTGTAACACTGTGCGACTTTATCAAAATAAAGATTTTTCTCCACAGTGCACAAGTTTTATTCTCTTACATCAGTTTCCCATCCAACTTGCTTCTGTCGCTAATTTCGAGTAATTTTGTCTTGCATTCCTATTTTATAATTTGTTTATTTTGTTTTTCTCTTTGTTTAAGGTTATTCAAACTGATAATATAAGATAATAAAACAAAAACAATCAATAGATACATCTGATCAGAGTTACCGATAGAAACAGTTACCCGTTTTTTGTTTACTTGTTTGAAAAACAAGAAATTTCGATTTTTCAGAATCTGGTTGATTTCTTTACCGATTGGCACATCAATTGGCAAACCATTTAAAAAAGAAAAAAGGTGAAACGGACTGCTGACTCGTTCTAGTGTAGGACTCTTCATTGGTGAACAATTACAAGCGCCAACTCTAACTATTTCAAGCCACTTAGATAGAACCCATTGGAACCGTGAATTTCAACTTCTTTCTTTTTTATTCGCAATATAACTCTAACACTATCCAATGTTATCCGTGAGTATTTGTCATGACACTCGATACCAGAGTGTTTGATTTCCTTCACAATCCGGTGGGCTGATTAGTTTAGTTTTAGATTCTACCCTCCTGCCCCCCCCCTGCGTTGGGGTAATGCTAACAAACTACTTAAGAGGAGTAGAGAAGAAAATGATACATATGTCCACTCAGTGCCCATTGATTTTTCTAGATGACATAGCATCATGGTGAAGTTTACAGCCGCCCTTCTCTTTTTTCGCACACATATAAATTGTTACGGAATTAAAATATTTGTTTTATATTTATTTGTCCAGCTCATTTACATTGAAGAATAATGAATAAAGTTGGGGAACAGTTACAGGAATTGAACAGTTGATGTTGTTGTTTTTTCTTCTTTGGAATTATCTTCCAAAAAGATCATTTTCAATGTAGCAATCATCAGTACATGGAACTATTCTACATTCTACACAGTGTATACAAACATTTAATATGTATTTAGGTGAAGGAAATGTACACCAGCTCACAGACACACGTAATGTGTTCATGATGAATGATAACGGGTGGTTAGAGGGTGGAGAGTTAGATTCGAACTATCAACATCCAGAATGTTGATGTGTAACTGAGAATCCACCTGGTGGTAATCGTTTCATCCACCTCACTATCCATTTTCATCATCATCATCATTACAATTAAGACGAAGACAATGAGAACAATAAGAATTATCACAAAAACGGAGAGTAAAGCAGAATTCAGAAGAGTAGAGTAGAGTACAGTAGAGCAAAAAGAGACAGACGGAGGACAACTGCATCTGACAGAATCAGTATGATAATTTTAAGGATGGCAACAAGAACAACGATAAGGTGGTGGTAACTATTTGTTCATCACTTGAAATTTTATTCTATAGAATAAGTTTTTTAAGTAATTTTGCAGTGATAAATTTCTTGTAACTAAGATCAACCAGCATATTATATTTATTGAAGACCTGTATTGTTATTGCTACTACTACTCCTACAACTACTACAACTGCTATTACCGTCCTTGTTATTATTACAAATATCACAGTGAGTGCATTTTGGGTTAGGCAATATAAACTAAGAGATGAACAGGCAAATAAGCAAGTAAGCAAGCAAGCAAGCAAACAAACAGATAAGTAAACAAAATATACATATATAAGGCATCTCATCAATTTGTCACTATGACAACCAAAAACTTAAATAAAAATTTGTTAAACAGATAAGGAAATAATAAATAATCGAATTTGTTGAGTTTCTTCTCGCTTTTTTTGCTTAAAGCAACAACAACAAAAATCACCTAAAAGTTTTAAATTTTGAAATGCCTATCATTTATTGTATTGCTTTGCGTTCCGAGTGGAAGATAGTGGGCTTCAAGCTGTGAAGTTTTAGTAGTGGTTTGTTTTACGGGGTGTGGTTGATTGCCCCTACCCACCCGCCAACCTCCGTTCATGAGTTTTACTATTGGTAAGTAGACTAGGTGATGCTTTAAGAGCAGTGCATCGGCGAGGAATAGAACCCCGAACTATGGCGAGCATTCTACCACTGAAACACCGAGTGCACAGACAGTTAAATGCTGAAGAAAAGTCGAAACTCAAGTGGTAACTGTCGGTGACGTTTGATTTCTCGTGGGCTGAATGGATGTTCTATAAGACCCTCCTCATTACCACAATTTCAGTCCAACTTTCGAGATGATTAACAAGTAATATTTAGATTTTATTAAAATTGTGCGGATATGATTAATTTTGTCACGAATCGAGATTAGTTAGAGGAGCATTTTCTCACTGGACATCTGTTTTGTCCTGTCTATCATTTAGGAGTTATGACTTCAGAAGACATCGGGTCAAAGTTTGGAAAAATTCAATCAAGTTTATCCACTCATACTCCGATGCATTGTAACTTCTGTAAATTCACGATATAGCACCAATGCCAAATAAATTTCATTGATGAGCCCAGTAGATTCTGCCAGTTTCGATTTCTCATTGAGAATTTCCAGGACATGCAGTATGAAGCCAGTCAGTCATGAGCAGAAGATTAACAGTAAGTTTTTGGACTTAGATTTAGACAACAGTCAGAGAACTGTTGAAAACCAAGGCAGTGCGCGCAAACAGACAAAAGGTACAGAATTCATAGATAATTTGATTTCGGGTTCGATCACGAATTAGCATCAGTTAGAAAACCATTGAAAACAAGCAGAGTGTACTGGACAGGTGTCTCTGCCTTGTTTAAGACTTTCTAACAGTAAGCACCCACCGGGGTTCGAACTCAGGATCAATCCAATGGTCCAGAGTCTTACGTTTGAAGCGTACTGGGACGAAACAACTGTCCAGTACTCCAAGGTTTTCCGATAAAAAATCAAACCTGCAGCCAATGAAATCCCTGCATAGTAACATTGTAAAATTTGATTTCAATCCAGTGGAGCATCGGTAACATGATCGCCTAGTAGCCTGAAGCTGCTGGGTACGATACACTAGTTGAAGTTGTGCGTGGCAACCATTGAAGAGTCACAAGCTAAGATGAAACAGTTATTCAATGCTCCTTAATTTTGCAATGTTTCGCCAACTGTTTTCATTAGGTGACAAAGTCTAAATTGAAGCTGGGCTAATATTGTTTGTTTCTAATCTACTTTATCCCTCTCTGTCTCTCTCTCTCTCTTTGTATGTATGTCTATGCGTTATTTCAAATAAAAACGGACTACTTGTCAATGCCTACTTCAGTGTGGACCGCGAACATAAATTGTAATGTCCTAAATGCATTGGGGGAAAAAATGCATTTAAAGATAGTCGGAACATTATGAAATATTACGTCAGCTTGTACACACACACACACACACGGACACGCATAGTCACATTTAAAGTTTATTAAGAAATAAATCAATGAATGCATAAGACAGACATTTTTGAACATACTTTATACTTTATTTTGTGTACATATGTGTATGCATATGATTACGTGGGCGTTAATTAAACATAATTTAAATCTAATTGAAAAGTAATTTTAGCCCATAAGTTAAGGGACATCTCAAAAATTGCAAAATATTCTCTATGCTGATGATGTTTAGTAGATAGAGTTTTTCTAAATAACGATACAAAATATTTGATGCGATTTAAAAGTAGCAATGACAGGATAAAAACACTAATGTAGGAATACAAATTTTGCCTAAAACACAATAAGTATTACAAAATACCATTCAGACAGAAATATAACAGATGGACGAGACGCAGACTAAGGAGAGATACAACACAAATGACATGACACGTCAGACAGACTGTTGAGTGAAGCCTAAATGAGCAGGGATGGGTTGGGCGTCTGTGGATGACACATGAAGGAGATCATGTAAAGGGGAGATGGAAGGCTGTGGACAATCATGGAGGAGCTAGCTAGACAGAAGTGGTCCGAAACACTGGACGGCTGTTTTGCTTGCTTCGGACTGAGCTGATCACCGGTGTGACAGTGGTTTACACTCAGATCAGAGAGCTGAATCAGCTCATACCACTCTTTGTCTGTCTGTCTGGATTCAAAATAGAACTTGGCACCAAAGTGCAGCAGTTCAAGTTGCCACGTTCCAAATAGCACACAAAGGTAGACAAGAAGATGGGTGAAGAGAATCAATAGAGTTTTGACAAGTATAAGAGTGAAACAGAATGAGTGATGGTAGAAAGGAATATGAAAGATTACAGAGACTGAATACATCTGCGCCATTGACAACGATTTTGAGCCATGTCACCTATTGTCTCCAGTCATTGATTCTTAGAGTCCCGAGGGCCCCAACCCGGAAGTCTGCATCTCCCTACCTGACTCAGTTGAACTGTCAAGGATTTCATGGATTGATGCCATGTTTTTGTTTGGCATGGCACCACTTACTCTTTTCCAACCTGCACCTATATCAGCTAGTAATGCCCGTCGGGGAAGGCGATGGTTAGGCATGCGCAGCACGTCACCTAGCCATCTCAATCTATGTAACTTTATAGCCTCTTCGATTGATTTTCCCTCTTTGCCCAACACTCTACTCCTAACGTCAACATTACTTAACTTATTATACCACCTAACGTGAGAAAGAGATCGTAGACATGTATGATCAAAAACAGTCAACTTTTTCATGTCTTCAACTCGTATTGGTCATGTTTCAGAGCCATACTACTAGAATTCTGGCTCAAAAACTAGGACGAAACTGATTCGTGATATGATATACAATAGTTTGAAATTACCGTCAGTTATTAAAATAAATCAAGTGGAAGGAAAACAAATGTGAACAGAGTTATTGTATTCAATTATCTACTCCCACTAGGCATATACATTTCTTCTGCTTTCATGTGCTCTATACAAGTTCTTCATAACTGTTATTATTATTATTACTATCACCATCATCACATTGTCCTGTTTTCAGACAAAAGCGATAAAAACTATAAAACAGAGAGGAGCAGTGGAGAGAGAGAGAGAGGGAGGAAAACAGAAGTGAAGATGCAACAAACACAATCATTTATAATTTTGTTGTGTGTATGTGCGTGTGTATTCGTCCGTGTGTAACCAAAGCAAAAAAAATACAATCTACTTATCAAAATATCTTGAAAGTGACTGAAAAAAAAGACAAACATCAGTTAACCGATTATCGATTTAATGTTGAACAAACCTTTCCCATATTCTTTTTCATTCATTCATTCATTCACAATACGGATAATGGAATATATACGGTCGATCCAAATTCCTATTCTTTTACCACTGTCATAGTTGACACAGCTTCATTTATGTAACACAGTACCACCACTACCGATGCAACCTTATAACAGCGTACACTAACTTCCGTTGATTGTTACTTGATCGCATGTCCCCTTAGAAAGAACACTTTCTGGTGCTTGGAAATAAGAAAATACTACTGAGTTCCAATCTCCGTGGAATGATTAATCCCAACTGAGGTGAGAATAAGTCTAATAGATATTTGTATATTCAAAGCCCGCTGATTAGAATCCTTGAGTTGCATCAATAGATGGTAGTTAACCGATCCGATCCAGGGATATCTCCTCTAGATGGTCTCAGTATCAATAAATACTTTACAAAAGAAGACGTCAAACATAATCAGACGTCTCTTGGCATTAAACAAAACAGTTAGCCAAAATGTAACAAAAATAATTGACTCATCGTAATTCTCTGCAGTCAGTCACTCAGAAAAAAATTGTTTATCGATCGACTACTTTTCTCTCTCTCTCTTTCATTATTTTCAGTTGACTTTATTCACATGATCTTGTTATAAACATTAATCGATTGATTGTCAAGGTAGTTCAAGAGTAGTGTTAGAAAAACAGCAAAGAATAAATAAAATAATAACTTCCTACACAATAAGCAAACCAAAAAGCCATAGGTATTTGGCTGAGTTGAGTGGATTTCATTCACTGAAGAAGGACTCTGCCTTTATTTTCCACTCCTTTGTGTTTTCAGAGGGACATATGACTTCGAACTTTGAAGTCTCAGTAGCCGTGTTGGCGTTATTGTTTTCACAGGGTGAGGTTGCTAGTTTCACGCTCAACCTCCACTCTTTCTCCAGAATTACTACCCTACAGGTTGGTAAGCAAGGTGAGGCTTAAGAGAAGTGAGTCAGTCGGGAGTCGGACTCCAGGCCATATGTGTGGTTGGCGAGAATTCATCCTACCATTGAACCACCGACACATCGATAATAACTCGCTGAGTAAGAAAAAAGTCAGAACAATGAGGCAGAAACGACAAAAAAGGGAAGAAATACAGTAATCTTGTTAATTTGTGTCAATTATGTGGTGGTTATTTCGGCCAATCACTGTGAATCATAATTTCCGACTTCTGTAGATTCCCAGTGTCATAGGTGAGCATACTACCTGTCTTCACACGAAAAGAAATCACACTACTAATATTAGACAGAATTCTATTAACCAGAATGGATGATCTTAGTGTACCTAACTATGAGCCACAATAATGTAATGAGTGGACAGAGAATACTATTCAGCTGTTTAGACTGAAGTAAGTGGGTAGGGGGATCAAACTCGTGACTCATATGAGAGTGAAAGGCAATTAGCCGTATTTTCATAGTAACTTATCAGTAATAAACTGCTAGGTTCTTAAGGGTTTAACTGACTGGCCTTCAGTTCATCTTGGGTCAAGTCCGGGACGAAGTTCATCTTCAAGCGTTGAACACTGATGATATATTTTAAAATTATCATTATTATTACTACATTAAAACACTACTCACCTTAATTTGCTCAATAAAATCACTTAACAAATAGTTATCCACCGACTTCCATGGATCAATACACCAATGATCCCATAGACTGAAACTTTTTCCATTCGGTAAACGCGTATACCGACATACTCCTGGTTGACTGAAAATGAGAACTGGTAAGGCTAAATTAAGAAAGCTATTTCTAGCCTGTAACTGATTAAGGTATTTTTCACAGTCATCTGATGTCATTGATAAAAGTGTCTTAGTCGTTGTTGTTGTTGTTTCAGCAGTGGTTCTGATGTTGGAGGAGGTGGTGATCGGCATTGTGTCACACTGGGTAGACGAATCACTCGGTATATTATTATTATTAATAGTAGTATTAGTGTTTAATATATACTTTAATAATTCTAAGCACACTAATCCTGAAACAGTGGCTGTTGTCGTTGCAATCGCTGGTACAATGCGACCAGCGATACGTTTAACAGTATGCCGAGGTGTTGTCTGTAGACTGTACATCACTGCACGTAGATTCTATAAAACATAAGAAAGCGAAAACATTGAGAAAATTATTATACACATAATACACATATACACAAGCATATATATAGACAGTTATATACAAGCAAGATATATGAATGACACTAAAGATACACTTTTAACTAGTCATGAATAACAATGCATTCCCCTAGCTGTGAAACATGGCCATTGAAAGTGGACAACATGAAAACACTGGCCATCTTTCATCCTAACTCCCATGTTAACTGTTATAATATGGTGAGTAATACTGAACTTAGGCGTCGAGTGTTAGATAAAGAGGGAAAGTCATTCCAATGAGCTTGTGAAGCCATATCGATTGGGGTGGTTAAAACACGTAAGCCTAGTCATCGCCTTTTTGGACGAGCAATGTTAGCTGACATAGAATCAGGTTGAAAAAGAGCCACTGGTGGTCAAACGAAAAGACAGAATCAGTCCGTGAAACCTTTAACAGTTGATTTGAATCAGACACGTAGGGAGGTGAAGGCTATCACAGGTTAAGGTCCTCAGGATTCTAAGAACCAATGACTAGAGACAGTTGGTGATATGGCTCAAACTTGTTCTCAATGGCACAAATGCATTCACTCTCCATGACCTTCCAAAGTCATGTTTTTTTCATATTACCATTCTTTCTTCCTCACATCTCTGCTTATTAATGTTATTTCAAATATCCTTTTCTCTCATTTGTTTACCTTTGTGTGCTACATAGAGTGTGGCAAGTTGAACTGGTGCATTTCTGTGCAAAGTTCGATGTTGAAACTTAGTCAATCAGTCAGTCATTCAATGCATTCCCCATGGTTACTCCAGTGAAATGATCACCTGGCTACTGGTAAGTGGGGTCTTCTCAAAACTCAGCTAATCCACTGTCGGGGACTATTGATTTTGAAAACAACTAGTTCCAATCCTGTCACTCTTATCATTTTCACAATCACCACCCACCCATTATATCAGTACAAGTCTTCCAACTCAGATAGTCTCACCATCAAATTCAAATATATACAAAGCATTAAATTAACTTAATGCTCCAGTGAGTACGCTTCAGGGTATGTCAACGAAAACAAGGGGGAAAGACAGCAAAAGAAAATAAGTACATTTGTATGTGAATGAAACAAAAAACCAATGCTTTCTCGCATAAAATAGACTATTAACAAGAAAATAGGCATGACTGTTGCCCAGATTCCTGTTCACCCTGTGCACTTTATCAACTGAAAAAGCGGGTATAATATAAAATATGAAATCATTGAGTACCCGCATTAAGACAGCTAATACTTTAGACAAAAAACACAATAGAGGAATACTGACAATAAAAACGAAAATGTTAATAACAATGTAGATTAGTTACAAACAGAAATCATTGAAAACTAAGGGAGCACTGAACAAACTAGCTGATCCATACTCATTTAGGACTCCTTAAACAGTAGAAACTAACGAATTCATGAGAGATAGAGCCCATAACCTTCACGTTAGGAGGCCAGTCTATTGACTATTTGGCCACTGAGTTGGACTGCAGTGATCATAAATTTTAACTTCCATCAATCCGCTATGTAACGCTAGCGTCAGTCACGCCATCAATAAACATCCATCACCTCACCATAACATCGTGGAACTCACTGGTTACAAGCAGTCATTGGAACTTTAGGATATACGCCTTACAACTACATAATGAGCTGAAGATTGATGCTTTCGATTTTTGGGATTGCTAGGGGGGTCTTAATCCATATCAGTGTAGATTTAATCAGAAAAATTGGTTGGCGGTGTAGTACTATGTCACAAGTTGACATAAGTTTTATTATTCATAGGTATTGAATTCCGATCGAGTAGCTGGTCTTATAACTTCAATCTCTTGGGTTAGAACACCAACGGAGTCGTTAGTGTGCACCATTGAGTAGTTTTGATTTAGTTATGTTCTCTCAGTTGGTTGGTTGATTTAATTGTGAAGTTTTTCTTGTCCTTTTAGACAACATCTTAAGCGTAGGCTTAAATATAAAGTGAGGTTGTTTGAAGTTTCTATGAATGATGATATTATTGTATCCTCAGACAACCCTTATCGTGGTTGGTTGTCAATTTACGTCTTTATGGATCATTTTTATTGAACTTTCTTGTCACGTGATTTATCTTTCATTAGTTGGTAAATTTGACCTATAGTAGTGTGCTTGTTAACCGCTAATTCATCTGAGTACCAGGTTTGTAGAAATATCGTGACATTTTTGTTTCTCCCTGTTTATAACTTCCACACCCTTCCAACCAAATTGGTATCTGTGATTGTCTACATGCTTTGATACGAAAGAAGACATATCGTGTGTTTCCTCAATTAATTTGCTTTCTTGCATTCTGATTCGAAGGGTAGGCCCACTTTGACCAATGTAATGTCACACCGAAACACTCAATTGTTGAAGAGAACAAAAGAGAAATATCGACTAATTGTCTTCAAGAAGAATGAATACCCTATACAACCAATCACAACCCAAGCGAAGTTGTCGGGAGATACAATTATATCATCGCTCATACAGAATTCAAACAAGTTCACTTTATATTAAAGCCTGCACTGTAATTGTTATCTAGAAGGACATCGAAAGCTTCGCAATTAAATCAACCAACCAGCTCAGAGCACACAACTGAATCAAAATCATCCACCTGAGCTATAAAACTTCTCAATTACTGTTGTATTACTGTATACCTCGACTAAGACAAGGCTGTTGATCTGTGGTCAGCATTTTTCAACAATTCCCTGACTGATTTCAATTCATAACGAAATCCATTCTGAAATCGATCGAATCCATACAGTCCAACACTTGAAAAAAAGTAATAGTGATGGTAATTTATCAGATATATATATATATATATGCATTTAAGTGTATGCCCATTTCGTTCAGTCAATCTTACTTCATATACAATTCCACAACAGACAAAAATGCATACAGAGATATACTCAATGTAATCATGAACAACGAACGTCATCTAGTGGAATAATATATGTTGGCTAGTATGAAAAAAGACAGTATTTTTTTCCAATTATTTTTTTCTGCCAGAGTTTATACTGTTTACAAGTAATTTCAGGCTAACTGTAAATAGATTGACATGTGTTGATTTCAATTCATATTTACTTGTGAACACAGGGATTTTTTAATATTCATTTCAGATATGACTGCACTATTCACATGAACATACTTCAGATAGGTTAATTAATGTATATAATAAAACTAGTCTGTTTCGTTAAGACAGATCTTTTCCAGTAACCCTTATTATTATTTTAAAACAATTTAGCTGCTTGATAAGTCATCAGGGTAGCAGTCTTTGTCGTTCTGCTATTCTACAATTCTTAGTGCTGAATGAAGTGTACCAGTCAAATCTGCATTGTGGTCACTAAGGTAGGGGGCACTTTATCGGCAGGAAGCTTTAGACCTACGTTTCACGCTTACTGACATTTGTGAAACAACGCGTATCTATGAAAGGCATGAGACGTAGATCCTAGGCTTCTTATAGGTTGCCCCGTCTAAGTATTTACGGTCAATCTGTTAAGACGGACAACATATCGTTGTTAGCCATAAGGTCATGATTCATGAGATAAGTTGGTATTATCTAATTATGTGAAAACGAGGTATAGACTCTGGGCAAGAGTAGAGAATAATACAACACAATCGAATGACCTTGAACCAACTTATCAGATCACTCAGCATTACAAATGATTGCTTTTCGTAATCTTAGAAGTTTCACCCTGATTCAAGGTCAAGCTTCTGGTAGGATTAAGCCAGGGTTGTCGTTAAGGTTAGGCTGAAACTTGCGACGAAGATTTGGGTTAGGATAAAACTTACAACAATGATTATTGGTAGCACCCGTTTGAAATGCTGAGCAATATGACTATCATTATAGGGTTATATTCATCATAAAGTCAATTATTCACCAGAATTAGTGGATCCTATGACTGGTACTTATACAGATTGTGGTTTATTTATGGAAAACTGAAACCTCTTTTTGCAGCATATTAGAGACATATAGACGACATAATCCACTTCTGAGGTATTAGTTTGTAGGGATTTTGTTTAAATGGATGGAGGATTTCATCATGAGCTGATATCGGTGTGACCAATAGGGTACAGCAAGTCGAAGGTGAGGACAGTTACTCATCGAAGAAGACATTGCGAAGTGGTCGCACTATGTCGTGAATTGGCAGAAATTAGAATTCATGAGCCATTGGGTCGGGTCCCAGTGACTTAATGGTCTACGAGCTCACCATGTAACCAGAAGGTCCTGGGTTCGAATCCCACTGGTTGCGTACTGATGAAGAGTCCCAAACTAGGATGAAACAGCTTTCCAGTACTCTCAGGCTTTCCAGTGGTTCTCTAACCGATGTCAACTTATGACAATTCACTTCTGTTATACGTATATTCAATAAGCATACTTTTTTACACTATAAATACCAGTTATTGCCTTGAAGCATGTGATTGGCTGCTCAAGGCCACTTGACTGTGGTATCTGTTCTTCACTGTTACTAGACTCTGTATTGTGAATAGAAAAATTGTTGTTGTCGCAGTTGTCTCACGTATATCTAACTTCTGTGTCTATCTCACACTGTGGGGGGATATTTCCGACTGACCGTTTGTCTAAAGGCAGATTGTAGTCAGGATAGAGAACAACCACAAAAATCACTAACACTCCGTTACAACATAGTTGATGACGTGGTATTCAAGTCACTGTCGTCACAACACAACCAAACCCTTTAGGAAATTTGGATTGCATTAGTTTGAGATGAATTTTATCGTTTGTTTGTTTTCCCTCTCTCTCTCTCCCTTTGTTTTTGTGCACACAAAGATGGCTTAATTCTATGAATAGCTATCCATTCTGTGTCTTTCACTATGTACTACTGATGTATTATGTGAAAAATGTTGACAGCTGTTTTAACATCAATCTTAAAATTCATATCAATAACAATGTATATATATATATATATATATATATGCATCTATTTTGTTATGGTAATCTACCACCTGCGTTTATAGACGTTTTGGTGGAAATTAATTGTTTTTCAAGAGCATTTATTCGCATATTGTCTCACACTCAGTCACCTGCAAAACATGATTACTTCTCCCTCCCTCCCTCTCTCTCTCTCTCTCTCTATATATATATATATATATATATGTATATACAAATGTAAATTAACATAACAATGTGGGATATGACGTAATCACTGGTGCAATCCATATTGAAGTTTGTGGTAGAGCATGTGTTTGAATTATCTTCGATAATGATTACACTGATGACAGATTTCAGTCTCTTTTTTCTTCACAAAATCATACTATGGTGATTCAGTTTAAATTTCATTCACATGGGGAATAGGGGAAAATCTTTTCAATGGAATATTTTAGAATTAGTCAGTCTTTTTAAGGAGACACATACCGTGTATACAATGAGGAGAAACCAACAATGGTTAAAAAAAGGAGAAACAATTGTTCCTGAAACTGCAATTCAACGGGGACGTGACTAGTGAAGTCCTATATCTAAGGTTATTTAGAGCCATAAAACGGACTTATACTGCTGCTGCCCATTGTCTGTCATTTTTCAACCGACCAATTATGATTGCTCAAGCGAAAGACAAGTTGCCCAGCTGTGCCGCTTCTATGTGTACTTAGAAATTTAACTGTTCCTGGTGAGAAAGCTATATAGGGCGAAAAATTAGACAGCTCAACAAATGCAGTACTGAACATCTTCCTTCATCGTTCGACAAAGGTCAAACAAAATCTATAGGATGCTCTTTTTTATCTCATTTGATTGATAGCGGTCACCAGTGGAAAGAAGAAGTGCTATCTATCGGATTCCATCGAACCCGCCTTTTACACAACCCTAGTCTTTGCATACAAAAGAAGTTTGTTCTACCTTCGTCTCACCCTTGGTCTAGGTAAGTTCCCACTCTTTCTTACTCTCCATTTATTTCGTACTTTTATGATATTTATTTAAACTCTGATTATCTGTCCACTTCACCTTTAGTATTACGTAACTTTTACGATTTGACCTAATTTATTTATTGAATTGTCTACATATACACACATTACAACCTTCGTTAATCTTGTCGCCGCCTGCATAAACTGCTTGTACTTTTGTTAACATTAACCATATTATCATTATTTTTTGTTATCATTATAATCATTGTTGTAACTGACGCTCAAAACATTTTGATCCACAAATTCACCGTCATTGGTTAAATTTATATTTATAAAGCTATGTAAATTAGAGTAAAGCCTGAAGAAGATCTAATCGAAAACACACAATATTGTTCATTTGCATGTCCTCTTCCAACTTTATGTGTATCTCTATTATTTCAATAGTACCTTTATTATATGTGATTGTCATCTAAAAGTATTCTTGTACATTATACACATTGTAATGCGTAATCTGTTGTACACATTTACATATGCACATAGTTACTGGGGTCTTTACTAAAACACACACACACACACAGCTGTTCCCTCCCTCCTCCCCCTCTCACTTTCCCTCTCCTTTTTCTATTCACTTAACTTTCCCATTCTGTCATCACAGATAGATATCTATACCTTTTGATTGTTCACCATTTTACATGCAACAGTTAGATAGATAGATAGATAGATAGGGAGATGGATAGGTAATTGATTCACTTAACGATGCAATATACACAGCATACGGGCAAACCTTGGGTTAATTGAATACTCCTCTCTCTATCTCTCTCTCTCTCTCTTTTCCCTCTATCATCGTTACTATCTTTTTCGCGTGTCTATATTTTAGTAAACAAGTTCATTGCTTTGTTTGTTTTTATATACATGCATAGAATGCAAGCTACAGTAAGAGAGAGAGAGAAAAAAAGCACAACCAATATTCCCATAGATCCGCATCAATTTGGAAAATGACAAAAGAGACAAATAATCGATAGGCAAATATTAGGATGCCAATAATAATATTAATAATATTGCAGATGATCTCAGTGATATTGTTGACAATACTCTTCTCTTTTCTGCTACATTCATCGTGTAATACATGAATTTAGTGGGAATGTTACTGTGTTTTTATTCCTCTCCTCTCCTCTCTACCTCATTGTTTTTTTGTTCGTTAATCATTTTTCGTCCTGAAAGTGTTATACGATGTATACTGTTGTTGTTGCTTCTAAGATTGGGTTGATACTACTTATTACTTCAGTAGTATCGAATAAAATATCTCCAAAATGAAGGGAAAAAAGAAAGGTGAATTAGAAGAAGTCAAAGTACATAGTTTGAAACGATTTTGCATTGACTTAAGTACTCAACTTCCATGAGGGTTGGAATCCTGCTTTGCCAAAATCAGTTCAAGCGACTCGGAAGTATTATCAAGCCTCATAGAAATCAATGCGGCTGGTGCATGAAAAATGTACTTTGGGTAACTGAGTCACATAAATGATGAATTTAGCTTATTAGTGTGTTAGGCCTTTTACCCATAACCGCATAGATTGACGATATTCATTGACACAAGTAATCATAGAATCTTACAAATAAACATGCACACGAAAGTCAGTCACACTGATACAATTTTAAACTAGAACAACAATCATTTTATAAGAAATTTTTTGTGTGAAAGTATTATAATGCCAGAACAAAGGCGCACTGCAGCACACAGGTAATACGAAAAACTATACAACATGGTCGCACCAAGTGACAATCTCTGTAACTTGATCAGAAGAATACTGAATAACACAGCTACCACAACTTATACCCAACATCACAGATGTCTTGGAAGTCAACTAGGATTTGAGTGGCATATGGAAACAGCGAGTTGGGCGTCCGGGGGAGGAGAATGTATGAGGAGTAGATGGTAGCTTTTGGACAAACGTAAAACTAGTTAAGGAAGAATGCAGAGAAGAGGATAAAGTAGAGATGTATTGTTGAGACACTATGTTCCACTCGGAACCCAAGGAAATAATAATAAACAATGTTGGCCATTGTATACTTTGATTCACCCCCTGTCGCCGTTGCTCCACCGAGAATCTCTAAATATGAACTGATACCAAGAAGACACGATATGTCACGATTCTTGGCTTCAATGTATATCGACAGTTCTAACTGGAAGAATGATTTTAAGGGCGAAAACTACAACCAACAGACACAAAAAACAGTGTCATTGTAGATTTAGTCACACACCAATATGGACCATCGGATCATTGAAAACCTGGGAATACCAAACAACTGTTACTTTTTATTTTGAGACTCTACAACAGCACATATCCATGACCTCACTACAAGTCAAAATCAAAACCTTCAGGTTACAAGCCAAGTGCAGCCAGCCGCTTGAATACAATCCAATGACCCATGAATTCTAACTTCTGCCAACTTACGACATAACCCTACCGTCAACCGATACCATCAATGCGCATCCACTTCACATTAGACATGGTGGACTGCACTGAACACGATATCTCAATAAATAACGGAAAAAAATATACACAGTCTACTTGGTGAAAATAAAAACTATGTATCTATTAATCGATAAATTCACTCTTAATAGTTCGTTTCATCAGCGCCAACATTCCACAGAAAACTCTATCCTCATTATTGATATTGTCTTATTTCATCATTATCTGTGTAAGCCTTCATATGTGTAAGCCTTCTTTAGTATTTTTAGCTCATTTGAGTTGTGCCAGTTAATTAGACTATTGCAAACCAGTTTACCACAGGTGTGTGTGTGTGCATTCATACAACACACACACGTAACAACAGCAACAACAACAAATTACTAATGAATGTCATTTAAGTGAAGAATGGAATATGGTCCTTTCTATATTTAACTGACTGATTCACTTAGTAGTGTGGATTATTACGCGAAACTTATTCACCATTCACATTCACAGCTACATTCCAGAAAGGAAGTGTAACGAACAGACAGAAGTGAAAAGCGAATTTAGTAAACCTTTTCGTGATCTAGACGATGACAACAAATGAGCTATCGTTAATCCCTGTCAATGACTTGAACTGGATTTTCAAAACAGAACACTACTACATGCACAGAAGTGTAGCAATTAAAATTTGACACACTTCAATAAAGCAGACAAAAAACAGAGAAAATATAGAGAAAAAGAAGCACAAATGTATGAGAGGAGAAAGGATTGTTACATGGAGAATATTGAGAGTCCCTTGTTCAGTCATGTTACCAAGTCAACCAACCAGGCAGTCCCCACCTCTTTACGTGACAATCAAAGAAAGACTTCATGCATAGATGCCAGATTTTTTTTGTTTTGACAAACGCTAAACATTTACCAGTCTTATCCTATATCAGTTAATATTACTTTACGAAGAAGATGATGACTTGGCACACGTAACACGTGTCCTAGCCATCCCAATCGATGCATCTTCACAAACTCATTAATGCAAATCAATACATAAGCCCAAGTTCTGTTGATTTATAACATTGTAAAACTAATGTAGTTCAATAATTCAAGGGAAGTTTATGCATTGTAGTATATATATATATATATATATATATTGCTGTGTACAATTCATCTGTGAGAAAATTATAATGCCTAACCAGCTGTTTAAGCCTAAAATCGATACAAACAAGCTTTGGATTTCGCGAACAAAGTATGAAACTTGAGAACATCACCTTCTTTTCATTCACAAAACTTAGGGCAAGTCGTAGGTATATACTTTAAAAAAAAAGAAAGAATTACCTGAGCTTCCTAACTAAAACAATGATGAAATAATGATAGTGATTATTTCAAGTGTGGCCACGGATTGAGAGAGAACCATTGAAAACAAGCAGGGACTACTATACAGCTGTTTCGTCCCCCCGTTTCGGGATTCCTCGGCAGTAGATTCGAACCCAGGATCTTCCATTTACGGGGCAGGGTCGTAGACCATTCGACCACTGACACCCAACTCATTGGCCAGCCCATGAATTATAATTTTGACCAATTCGTGATTTTAGGCTTGGCGCAAACTAGGAATAAACAGCTGTCCAGTACTCCCTTCTGGTTTTCAATGGTTCTCTAACTGATATCAATTCATTTCAAGTGTGACCACGGATCAGTTAGAGAACCACTGAAAATCAGAAGGGAGTACTGGACAAGTATTTCATCTTAGTTTGGGACTCATCGACAAAACACCCACCGTCAGTGAATAGTTGCAGGACGACGTTGCCAGGAGTTCTGTTGAGCAGCCATGATCGGTGGGGTCAATCCCGTCGGCAATTAGGAATAAACACTCGTAACCTATGACATTCACTTAGTGATGGCGCTAAAACCACGAGTTGGTAGAGATTAGAATTCTTGGGCTGGTCATTGAGTAGGCTCCCAGTGGTTGAATGGTCTACGAGCTTGCCTCTTAAATGGAAGATCCTGGGTTTGAACCCGGATGGTGGATGCCTACAGCCGAAGAATCCCGAAATCGGGGGGAGAAACAGTTGTCCAGTACTACCTACTGGTTTTCAATGGTTCTCTAATTAATATTAAACCGTGAACAAACTTGAAATAAACTAAATCCCTGCAAAAAACTCTTGCAAATGTCATCATTACAATTAATCAGAATAAAAATAATGGCAATAATAATAATAATACAGCCCTACGGCAACTTCTGCTCAGGTCATTATTCAGCTGATGAAAACAGTGCATATATATATAGTGACACTGTTCGACTATATTCCCTTGAGTTTTCAATTAATTATGTACTCGCCACTATGAGCTCTTGAAAATGCATGGTTAAACAGAATGCATAATAGGATTGTTTAAAAAAAATGAAAAAATTATTTCAGCTTTATTTTCCTTATCTACTGCAGTATAAAAGTGTTTAAAATTCTCAAATAGAATATTTATGTTCTGACAAATTATAAATAAGCAGTATTATATTATACTACTTATTACGATGAGTAGTAAACTAGCAACCACCTACACCAAGCATTGGTACCACATGTAAAAATTCTGAGGACATAGAAGTGTCTGAGGCTCATTATTCGTTTGAGCACTCACTCAATTTTCAGTCGATACTTTGTGGTTTCGAAATCCACTCCGCCTATTTCATCATCCCGGGTGGCATCATCAGCTGCCAGAAAATATGTGTGATTCATATTCTTGTGTATGGAAAATCTGTTCCGAACTAAAGATGAGTAGGAAAACCACCTATAAACCTTAAGATATTGCATTAAGATATGCGGATACATTGAAATAAATGTGCAGAAACAGTCAGTATTCACAACTTAAACCGGAGTTACAAATTACGTCACAAAACCTTCAAGTTGCAATTACAACCGATGCTCGATTCTTACTTATTTTTAATTCAATTTTGATTTCTCCGTTAACTGATTCAACCGAAATGTTCGACCTCTGCTGAAAGACATTTTGGCTTCCAGTGCGGAAGCTTCAACGATGTCTGAGGATTAACTTGAAGTAATTTGGTAGATGGTGATCAGCGGTGGATTCCAACCAATCAACGGTGGCTCTAGTGACCCAAGGGGCCTAGTGGATAACGCTTTGGCATTTGAAACGACGGGGGCTGAGTTCGAGACCCGGTTGGGATACCATCCCTGACTAGGGAATGCAGGTACATCCAGTTGACGAGTCTCAAATTAATTCTCTATTCTATTGATTCTAAAAATAGTTTTCATTTGGTAAATCATTATGGAGAGTGTTTTATAACTCCTATTGGTTCAGCGGCCAAAATGTTCGCTAACCGTGGGCGTGGTCCTGGTTTGTTTCGCGGATAACACACTGCAAAACTTAGTCTAACTTACTGGCTGATAGCAAAATCAGAAGGCAGGAAAAGTTTGGCATATGGTTGGTAACTTGACCCCGTAAGAACAGCAACAATAACACTAACACCGCTGATGAAGCTCAACAGCTTGAAGCCTCATGTTCCACTTGAATAATCGCCCATGATAGTGGATGGTGAATTAAAAGAAGATGGAATTCACCGGCAATCGAATTGCAGGTGATTTGATCAATCTTAAAGTGCTCAACTCATTAGGGAAGGACCCCTGGTAGAGTTATGACTGCATACCGCTGAAGAATTTCTGAATCTAATGAAACAGCAGTCCAGTACCCCTTGGACTTCAATGACTTTCTGACTGATGTTAAAGTACTGATACAATCTACTCTGATTAGAAAACAGCCTAATTGACCACTGATTAGAACGATAGACAACATGAAGTAGACTAAACAACAACAGGTGTATATAGTTGGAAGAGTGAATTTTACACAAGTTCCAGGTAATCTTTGTTAATAGTTGTGTTGACAAATAAAACACTAAAAACCACCAGACTAACTGAATTCAAATACACTTTGTTTGTTGCTATTTTTTTTTGTTATTTCGCTAACTGTCAACAAATTTTATAAACGTGAGCATTAATAAATTATGACAGAAATAGCACTTACTGCAGCTGATGTAATGAAATCAACATGTGCCAAATTGTCATCATCTTTTTCAAAATTTATTGATCGGCAGTTTAAAACAGCTGTAAAATAACAGAAGACAAAAAATAATGTAAAAATAAATTGGTATAAATATATATGCGCCTGACACTGAAGCTAAAAAACGTGAGACTAAAGTGTATAACGTCTTGAAGATTGATGCAGTAGGATTGAACTCACCAATGGTTTACACGGAATGACTCAGTTCAAAGAGTCAGATCAATTTAGTCGACTCAGACTCTAGTTGATTACCTGGGAGAACTAATGTTACCCAGAACACAGTTAATTGTTTACAAAATAATCAGGTTGAGGCGAAGCTTAAGAACTTTATTTCAATACAAAAACTTAGTCAGTTCGAGCACACTATTGATAAGCATCGTGCCAGATGATCGAAACTAATGTCGGAGACTTAGGTGATTTTCATCTGGCTGGCTAGCACTGTAACAGAATAACTGTGTTCGAAAATCTCTCCTGAATGGTCTGATTACAATATTGTTACTTATTTGGATGTTTCACCTAATTCGGTAATTGTTATCCGTTTTTCTCCTGGACTGTTTATCATTGTCCTGACATTTGAATATCATATGTCGACCTTATCATGACTATTTGCCATTGGTCCTATTCATTCAATCTCTAATTTTAATGCTTCTCTTTGTAATTGTGCGATACATTCATAAATATATTGTTTTACAATGTGATTTTCTTTGAGTGAATGAAGGTGATCCTGACCTTGAACTGTCTGCGGGAAGTATTAGAGTGTGATTCTATAGGACTGAGGTTTTGATCCCACTGCGTTGCTGGGAATATTCTACTTGAAATAATAGAGATTTGTAGCTCAGGTGGATGATTTGCAATTAATAGTGTTCTCTGAGCTGGTTGGTTTAGTTGCGGAGCTTACGTCTTCCTTCTGGACATCTTCAGCGCAATATTTAGCATAAAGTGAAATGATTTAAATTTCTTCATGAGTGATATAATTGCGCTGAAGATGTTGTCCAGAAGGACGACGAAAGCTCCGCAATTAAACCAACCAGCTCAGAAAAACACTATTAATTGCAAATATTCTACTTGATTCTCAGATACTTCTTACAGTTGAATTTTGGTTAACTAATTTTGTTCTATAGTAATTGTTTTTTGTACTTAGAAAGTGACCTTGTCTGCATAGCTGCCTAACGTCACTGTTATGGTAATTTTGAGATTTTTGATGTGATTATTAGTTGGAAAGAACCACATAGGCGTCAGCGGCAGAATGCACGCCAACCACGCATGTGGTCCGGGTTTCGATCCCCGGCCACCAACGCACTCCTTTACCTCGTTAAGCTAGTAATAAGACTGGTAAAGAAGTAAGGTTGGGCAGGAGGCTAGCAGCCGCATCCCGTAAAAGTGAAAATACGCACTACTACCAAAACTTCAAGATTAAAGCCCCATGTTCCCCTCGGAGCGCAAAAGGAATTAAAAAAAGACCTTTCCACGAAAGATAGTCTTTTGCTGTCTATGAAGCGTTTCCTGTCTGTGTGTTTCTCTCAAGGAAGTTTTGGAAAGCTGTACAATACGACACAAAGACTGGTACCCTGAGTTCAGACCACAACGAGTCGGTTTTGATTGTTACTGATTGAAATATTTAAATATTCAAATTATTAATATTAGAGCAAGACATATAAGCGAACAGTATTGTTTTCAATTAGATCTTCTTCAGGCTTTACTCTAATTTACATAGATTTATACATAATAATTTTAACCAATGACGGTGATTTTGTGGATCAAATAATAATAATAATGTGGTTAGTGCTTTGAACGTCGTTAATAACGATGATTATGATGATAACAAAATATTGATAATAACAACAAAACAATTCCAACAGTGGTGTGAACACGGGCAGTAATTTTGCTCAAAATATTACCAAAATCATAAAAGTAAGAAGGAAATGAAAAATAAAAAAGGTTGGGAGGGTTTCGATTAGAATTCACCTAGGTCAAGGGAGAGACAAAGGTAGAGCAAACTTCTTTTGTATGCAAAGACTAGGAGAGTTCTCTCGAATTCCCATAGCTTTGGCTATGTCTAAAAGGCGGGTTCGAACTATTCATATAAGTCAAGCGTATATAAAGTTGAGAGTTGTTGTTCTCACTTTTTCTTATCAAATCAGTTCATACAATGTGGCCTTTCTTTTTCACTTTCCAATGAGACTTATGATGAAACTCCTCCGCCGCCAACCGTTTACTTTCTAAAGAACTAATTGGGTTTCGTCAGAAAATAATATTTGTAGAAAAATAAAATGTAGGGATGTATTTCCAATTGCCTAAAAAACAATAAGTAGTCACTGTTTCATTACGTTCCATTAATTAATTGAAATAGAATATTATATTATGAATTGTTTGTTTTTTAAAGAAAAAAGAGATGAACATTATCAAGATGGAGAATGGATTTTCTGAACAGTTTCCCTAATCAATATACACAGGATTTAGTTGATAAGTTTCTGCATCTCCAGCTTACTACAATCAATTATTCAGAGATGTGTACCGAACGCTGAGTGAACATTTCATTCAATTATATCAAAAATCGATAAACTGTGAAAGTGTCATTAGAAAAAGAAACTGATTTCCATCACCAATTTATCGTTATAATGATTGATTAGCTTAAGGGGACAACACTGTGATATTCGATACGTCGTTCCTTTGGCTTCCCAGGAGAACGAACACAGAGCTTGAGTTTTGAAATTTCAGCGGCAATGGTGTTTATTTACAGGGTGAAGTTGTTCCCGTCTCTGCCGAGTTTAGAACTGGCTATGGCAGGTAAAGGTGTGCACCCGCCGAGAATCGAACTCCTGACCACGTGTATGGTTGGAAAGCATTCTACCGCTGTACCACTGACGCAGAAAGTACGTACGTGTCGGAGATGAGATATGAAAGACATTAATATTTAGACTCCGGCTCCAATGAGAACACCAGAGTTTACTGAGATGAATACACATCCATTTGATGAGTTTCACATAGGAGGTAAAGCGTGCAGAACAGAAATTTCGTCTACCAAACCCCTACTAAGTGTATTACCAAGAGAAGATTAGAGTGTAAGAAAACACATTTTTTTGTTATTCGAATAATGATGCCCTGAAATCTACATGTAGTTAGAGGCAATAGAAAAAGAAAGATCGAATTTAACACTATACTAGCAGTTTTAAGGTCAACTTTTTAACCTTATTTAACTTTTATACGTAGCTGCCTATATTTAACGCTTTAGCTGGTAAGTACGTCTCTCTGGTGGTGTGTATGCGTGTTTGCGCGTGTGCGTATTTGTCACTTAGTTTTCAATCGCCTTATTGTTGAATAAAATTATTACAGTTACTAAATAACTGAGTAAATAAAATGTTAATTCAGTATAGTTTTATCTTAGTAGATAGTTTCAAGTTTATAATTTGTGGGGCTTAGTGATATACTACTTGTTGGTATGAGTAGGCAGTCACGCAGTCAGCAAGTTCAGTTAGCTTGAAATAAATGATTTTCGTGAAAAGAAACCCAATATCAACTAGGCAAACTCGGAGAACCATAGAGCAGTGGACAGTTATTTTGTCTCAGTCAGGGACTCTTCAACAAGCTCCCCCAATGATCCCATGTAGTCACCATCATCTAATGACATTGGTGCTGTGTGTGTACTTCACGAATCAACAGAAGTTAGAATTCACACGTTTTTGGGTCCTCATACTGTGACTGGATAGTAACGTTCTAATAGTCTTATAGTGTTAGCAAATAGATCATTCGGGCCATCACTCACTGGGGAATCCAGGTGCATCCAGTTGAAGAGTCCCAAATAGGACGAAATTCACATCCTGGATCCCACTGCCAGTCACCATTCACCAAATTACTTCATTTTAATCCTCAGACATCGTTAAAGCATCCTCACTAGGAGCCGACTTGTCTGTCAATTGAAGCCGACCACTTCGGCTGAATCAATTAACGGGAAAATCAAAATTGAATTAAAGATAGGCAGTTAGTTTAAACAATTTCATATATAAGATAAAATACTGAACAACCATCAAGTAAGCATAAACTTATTACACTCTGAAATGGCATAGACAAAAGAATAAAACAGAAATAGAGCAGTATGAAGAAGAAACATAGGTGTATGGTATGTAGAAGAATTTTGAAGATGAAAACGAGTCGATCAAGCGTCTAGAAGCATTATTTGTTATCACACTGTGAACGCCAGATAAACAACTTAAACTGACCTACACTAACTCAGATCGATAAAAATAGACTTCATTTAGCCTCCGCGGAGACTTGAGTCACTTACTTAATTAAGCAGTAGACTTTCAGCCAATGGGTTTCGGGTCGAAGTATCTCTCCGCCT
This sequence comes from Trichobilharzia szidati, assembly GCA_944472155.2. Taxonomy (NCBI): domain Eukaryota; kingdom Metazoa; phylum Platyhelminthes; class Trematoda; order Strigeidida; family Schistosomatidae; genus Trichobilharzia; species Trichobilharzia szidati. The sequence continues at coordinate 144,227,383 of OX235279.1, forward strand.
ACTTCAGCCTTAGGAACTAGTTAGTATACAACATTATAGCCTGGTACATGGAGAAACTAAATTCGCGTAACTCAGTTCTATCAGCATTCATAGATTGGTGGCATGTTTCGCTTTGACAACCGCTAGCTTTTTCTGTCCCAGTAAGTAAGCCAATGTTATCTAAGATTACTTGTAGAAAAAGATAGTAGTTTGACATGCATAAGATACATATGCCTGCAACCATCATATTCAGCAAACATTCAATACCTGACAAACTCATTACACTCTGGTGCTTCATTCGATGAGAGATTTTTTTACATTTTGCTTTTTCAGCAAACATATTTCAGTGACATAAAGTAAAATACATCGAATTGTTGTGCGGTGCAGTGCATGTGGGGTCTTGATGAAGAGATAGATATATTCCAGATTTGATCATGGATTAATATCAGTTAGAGAAGCATTGAAAACAAGCAGGGAGTACTATACAGCTGTTTCGTCCCACCAGTTCAAGATTCTTCAGCACCACGAACCCACCTCCCGGCTTCGAACCCATTATGTTTCGGTTATAAGTCAAGCTTGTAGACCATGCAACCACTGGAACCCAACTCAGTGGTTAGCCCAAACTAGAACGGAACAGCTGTCCAGTGCTCCCTGGTTTTCAATGGTTCTCTAATTGACATTCATCAAACTAACTCTCGAAGTTATGACGCAAGCTTCAAAGATGATGTAAGTCATCCGTTATCGAACAAGCGTTCTGTATCCCTGACTGAGTTGAGATTCTGCCACCAACCAGTTCATTAGCGAAGATGCAATCACAGCAAAATAAGTTAACAGTAACCCCAATGACAAGTACGAAACATACACACACACACACTCAAGAATAAAACTCTTATTCCTAACTTCCAACAGCAAACTAGTTGGTTGTCATTCGTTTTATAAGTACTGGCCTATTTTTCAAAGTTAGAATAGTAAATACTACTTCCCTCTCTAATTTCATTAGTACTACTCCTCAAAAACACATTTCTTTCAAAGTATCCCTCCGTTAAATCTGTCATAAATGTAAAAAATGAGGATATTTTGTGCTGACCAAGAATGAGAATTTATCGATTCTATGCAAATTTATTCGCTGATGATAACATATTGTCCTGTCATTTGTTATTGTTCTGATGGAAAGAGCAAAAACCCCATGCTGCCTGTCATACTCTTTGTGAGCATGACAATTTCATCCTCTAAACATTTATGCTATCTAATGCTTGTGAGAAAGATAAGAGTACAATTCAGTGTAATAAGTTTTCATCGCGTCACCATTAATCTCTTCACACTTTGTGATAGACAGCTAGACGAAGAGACATAGAGATGTGGCAAAAGGTTCAATTTCTCAACAATAGCAACACCAACACAAGCCTTGAATCAGTTCAACTTTCTCAACTTTTTAAACAAGATTATAAAACCAGCCTGACAAGAGGAATAATATATGTCCAAAGGAAGAGAAATAAATTATAATGAATATATATATATATATATATATATATATAGAGAGAGAGAGAGAGAGAGAGAGAACTGAAAAATGATGATTGTGTCAAAACTGACAACAAGTTGTAACACTTTAACTGGGAAATATGATATATTGTTAAACTACTATTACTGACAGCTTCCAACTAACACCACCATCTATGCAGACCATGTTTGTTTTTGCTGAGTGACTCAAGTCTCTCGGTATGGCTGGTAGTATTATGATCAAAGTTAAAAAGTAACACAGCGCTTTTGAAAAGTACCCTACCCCATCCCATTTATATGCATTGAAACAAAGTAGGATACTTTTCCTGAAGATGAAAGTGACAAATAATAGCCTATTCATAAATGAATTCCGATGAATTTTATTACAAATAACTGAAAATGACTTTTCACTAACAATAACCCTCATCGGACTGACTGACTGACATAAAAAATTGGATACTACTCACATCAACTAATAAGTAGTACTTGCTAACCAGATCGAAGTGGTGTAAACGCCGGATAGCTGTTGGTTGTCAAGCACTACTACTAGTTGATGCCAGTGATATGCAACTACTCGTATCAATCAATCAGTAGTATATCATTATTTTTCATTCAATTCCTTTGCATTTGCAGTGGAACATAGGCTTTCAAGCTCTGAACTTTGAAGTTTCAGTAGTAGTGCGTTTTTATTTTTTATTTTTACGGGATGGAGTTGCTAGCTTCATGCCCAACCTTCCTTCCTTACCAGACTTATTACTAGCTTACCGAGGTAAAGGAGTGCGTTGGTGACCGGGGATCGAATCCCGAACCACCTGAGTGGTTGGTAAGCATTTTACCGCTGTGCCACTGACGTACATCAAGGAGATGCTGCAGTGTTCTAAATATTTTCGGCTTTCACAGGAAACTCAACTGAAGTTTCAACTCCTCGAACTGTGCAAATTGCAAATAGCGAATTACTTGTTTTCACTAAACTTATAAAAATGAAACAATGTTATTCAGGTGTTTTTATTTGTTGTTGTAAAATCACTTAGCAGTATAACACATATATGCACAACTCTAACAACACCACCCTTCCAAAAGTTCATGTTTAAGCGGATAAACAAACATGCGCAGTTTTAAACGTCAGTATTCTTCAAATTAACTTTGTGATGTAAACATATACAACCTATCCACACCTGTTATAAGAGAAAAACATTATAAGTGAAGTCAATCAAAAATGAAGCCTCGCAAAGCAGTCCGTTGAAGCCAAGGTAGAAGGAGGACTGCTTGTTTGATTTTCGCAAGCAGTAGAATTCTGGTTGTGCGTTTCGTCCTGTCTAGAGATTCATCATCTGGATGTACCTGCGACACAAGTGAGTGAGTGAGTGCTGTTCACACTGAAATCCAGATCCACCAGTCATCGCTTCGAACACCGAAGAGTCACCCCCTCTTTCACAATGGGTATGATATGAGATTATTTTTTCGATGAATACGAAACAGATTTAGCTGAATAGTTACAGTGATGCTAAATGGACAGTTGGATGTCAGTTATTCTAACCACTATCTCAGTAAAACCATCATCAATGATTCCATAAGACTGGGTGATTAGTATTCTGAAAGTCTCTCTGCTTTGGATATTGTCGCAAACGAAATTCCAGTTTTATTAGATGGTTGGAGGCAATCAGCAAGAAGTCTTACTTGACCTAGGTTTTGTGCTTGTCGGAGCACTCATCTGTCAGCAAGGAGTATCTGCAATGTTGAAGGAACTCATGTTCCCTCTGAGATTCCAACCTACTGAGCTATTTCGGACTCGCCATTGACCTCCTTACAGGACTGTATTGAATACTTAGATCGGACACTAGTTAGTAATTAGTGTCATGCGTCTAGTCCTTTGTTTAGTGTAGACTGAATTCTATCAGTGAGGTTTGCAATCTAGCCACAATGCTTATTGACTCGTCATTACAGTGCACTTTGTTGATGACCCCATTGCAAACTTGACTGATAGATTACAGTCTGTACTAAACAAAGGACTAGAAGCAGGATATTAGTTACTAAATGGTGTCCAATCAAAGAAATTTCATTCTGTTAGTCTATGAGTTAAGATATTAAGATGAACAAAAAGTTTGTAAAGCCTGAAGAATTATTCATTCTCCCATGGTATGGGTAAGCGAATGGAAAATTAAAATAAATTACATTTGCGTCTATTCAAAAGTTTAAAAAAAACCAACTCATGAAACAGGAAGGGGAAGTGATAAGGAAAGGCGAAACGCGTAAAGCACTTCCCCAGTTAATTATCTTTCCTTACATAACACATGTAATAATGGTGACAATGTTAATCAATGCAAGTGTAGGGACAAAATGCTGTCAAGACTGTGGTAATGACAAGAGTAGAGGCTAGCTTGTGTACCCAAAAACAATCTGTATTCATTCAACTATGCTCTCTCTCTCTTTATTATTAAGTATTCTCTCATATTTTTACATTTTTACCTTCCTTCTCAAGAGAAAGAAAAAAAAGGGAAACACCTCGATAATATAATAAATGTATGTGTCTGTCACTTCAGTATATATATATATATATATATATATATATATATATACATATACACATATATATTATTTCAAATACTATTGGTTGACTTGACATAGATGGCTTGGTCTGACTGACTATGTATAGAAAGACAGACAGGCGTTAGGCTGTTAGAGAAATGAGTGTAGGATAGACAGTATAATATTGAAATGGTATAATAGGTGATAAAAGCTTTTTATGATAAGCATTGAATAAAGAAAGCAGTGCACGTGCACTGCTCACGTCATCACTCCAATACAAAACTGCTGCTCATATTGGCTAGTCTGTCTTTCCTATCAACAAAAAAACATACATAATTTATAGAGCATATATGACGATGAAAGAAGCAGCAACACGGAGGAAAACAAAACAATAATGAGAATGTCATTATGTATGTATATCGGTGTGTGTATCGAGAAATTTGAGTGTACATATGGATCAACCTATAATATAGTTGGACTATTTTTTATGGACTAAATGATATACGAACATACCGTGTTAATGAATAGCATTTTTATAAAATGTAGATATGATGACAACAGAGAAATTGATTATTTGCTAAAGTCATGCTTGATTTCATATTAAAAATAAAGTGAGTTTTTTCCAAAGTAATCAAACATTACCAACAACAGAAAGGCTTTTGTGAATCTAAGTGCAAACAGACTTATGCAGCTAACTTCTACAACTTCAGAGAGAGAGAGAGAGAGTTAGGCATAGATTGGAGAGAAGTTTAATGGTTAGGTCTTTAAGTTAAACAACGGAGAAAAACAGACCAGTGGCAAAACTTCTAACAATTCATACCTATATATATATATATATATATATATATATATATATATATATATATATATATAGGTATGCAACAGCATTTCTGATAGGCTGAGTAATTTAATCAACAGCAGTCCTCACTGTCTCGACACTTCAGACTAGAAGGCATAGCCAGCAAAGAACTCTGTTAGGGAATTAATCAAGAACCTATTGCGCAGCAAATATGCAGGAGGAAATGGAGGTGGATTGCATATACTATGAAGACACCGTTGAATGATGAAACCTGAATGAGAAGCAACTAGTTGAGCGTCCGAGGAGGTTGACATAGAGATGATCATCTAAAGAGGAAATCCCAGCTTGTGAAAAGTTATGCAACCAGTTGGCTAAAATTGATTACAAAGAACAGTGTACAAAGTCGTAGACTGGGCTATCGATTTAAAAAGTTCAAATTTGTTGACTACGCAAAAAACACCTTGAAAGAAGCCTAGTTTACGCGTACCTTCTAGTCACCAGAAACGCATTAGGTTAAGCAGTATTCTAGCTAGACATGACGTCAGATCCTAGAACTACCTACTTATATACGGTGACGTCACGCCGCCAAATGGAAGCTCAAGGAACCGATGAAGCTTTCTGAGCTATGCTTATCAGAGTACAGTGTTGGTAAACTCTGTATCAAACATATGAAACAACTAACTGATGTAGGTAGAGATTAAATCAGTCATATCGGGACAGGGAGAGACACAACTGATTGATATGAACTGTTTCCAACTACTCAAATAAGTCAGTAGTAATATTAAGCCATACAGTTATGAAGTAAACGAGATGATAAGATAGATTAGTATTTCTATTTTCTATGTTGTTTCACTCGATTTAATTGCAGTGTAAAAATAAAGAGATGAATTGAATAAAGTGGTGTGGATGAGAGCGCAGTGATACTATGAGCAAATGAACTTGAAGAGAATTGATTAAATTATCTATCTCCTTAGGAAAAAAAAGAAGGCAACAACTTATGATGACGATGTTAATAACGATGATGATAATAATAAGAAGGACAAGAATCCTGCTTTTTCATTCACTCATAAACACATATATGCATTGACATGCCTAACTAACTATGCTATTTCATAGCTGGATTACTATTTTTCATATATATATACTTTTAAAGAAAATGGTAGACGACAAACATACAAAAGTGTATGAGTGTGTATGTGTGTTCATCTTGTCTTTAGTGACCTGATTTTTGTTCATTAGGTTTAAACACTTGTACACAAATTATTACACATCCATATGTTGTTCGCCTATTTTTTTCGGATTTACAATTATAGAGATATAAAGTAGAGCATCACACTGAAATCTCTCATCTTTCTCAGACTTACTATCGGTTGGTAAACTAGGCGAGGTTTAGGAGTGTATCAGCAGGGAATCTGAACCGGACTATATGTGCATGGTTGGCAAGAATTGTACAAAGCAAGCACTAACGCCATCTTACTCCGCGCAAACAAGTAATAGGATTTACGAAGGGTTAATAATCCCAGGGGAATGTTTTCGTCAGCAACTGACTAACTGACTTATCACCTACAAATACCTATGATATCGATATCCTCTAGTTTTGCATCTACCGAAGCCCCCCACTTTGTTGGTGCATAAAAAGTTTCATCAAAGGATATGGAAATATCTCAGTCCCATGAGATGGTGGTATTTGAAAGTTTAATAAAAATTAGGGTTGAAGCACGATTCATATCAGTGCCATACGAATTACTGCAATGCATCACTTTGAATTATACATTCAACAATAACAACCAGACTTATAGTGTTGAAATAAAGTATAATTATATTTCAATAGTTTACACACAATGATAAGTTTTGTTATTGGTAATATTTCGAGCAAAATTACTGCCCGTGTTCACACCACTGTTGGAATTGTGTTGAATACGAATCAGTACAAAGTGAACTAGTTGTGTTATTTTATTGTTCAGACTGAACTAGGTGGAGTGGGATTCGAACTCGGGGTTCAAAATCTGAAAGCCTACGGAATGTATCTCCAAATGATAGATACTCAGGGGATGGATGAAAAGAAAAAATAAGTTTCAGGTGAATCACATTTTGTTTTCTAATCAAAGATAAATATGCAGTTGAAACAGACATTGGTGTATGATTCTAATGTACGAAAAACAAGACACGCAAAAAAGTCATTATCAATACAAATAGTATTTCCCATTCCTTTGCGTTCCGAGTGGATCGTAGGGCTTCAAGCTTGAGTTTTGAAGTTTCATGAACAGTTGTCTTCTTATGGAGCAGAGCAGTTAGCCCCATGTTCAACCTCCCCTCTGAACCGGCTTAGCCAGGTTTAGGAATGTGTCAACCGGGAATCGACCGTTTACCAGAGGCATGGTTGGCGAGAATCCTATTGTTAAACCACCAAAGCGACAATCTATCTGAGAGTGATGAATTACACGTCTCGACAAATAACAAGGAGAATAAACAACACGCTAGAATCAAGTCACTAAACAACATCATGTGAATTCGATATTCTGAGCATCATCATGAAGCGCGATTACTCAAAACTAAGTGTCCAGTATGTAAAATAGCTGAGGTGTCCAAGGAGTTGAAGATCACCCAACTCCAGCATCAGTCCACAAGTAGTGTTTTCAGCGAAATCGATCAATATCCCCGAGATCAAATATCCCTGAGATGATATATACATGTGCATAACTTCATCTTTTCACAAATGAGAAAAGAAAGTTTTTTAAATGTTTTTAGGATGAAAACAGACAGGTGGTCATTACTTATTATGTCCCAATTCACGTACATGTATATGCAAAAGTAAATGACAAACCTCCAAACAAACAAACAAACAGGGGAAAAATTTTTCTCCGTATTGTCACAGTTATCAAAACTTATACATAGAATTGCCCTATTATTATCATGATTATGACAGGGAGAATAGATATTAGACAACATTCTTTCAGGTCATTTTTACAAGTGCACATATTGCAGATGGTGAAATAACTACTGGTGTGTGCGTGTGTGTGGGTGCTAGTATATGGCCGTTTATACAGTCACTATTCACCAACGTGTATATTATCGCTCACTCAGTTACACACACACACACACACGCAAACGAACATGTATCTATTTGTACACCTGTGTTATGATATCTTTCTTGTTAAAATATTTGTACATACACGATTGAAAATGACTTCCATGTAAGCATACAACTACACTCTGCATACATTTTACATTGTCTCATAACAACAGAAGGAAGCAAGGAGGCGAAAAGAAACTATTCATTGATTTTAGGAAAAACAAAATACTGCTTCCTTAAGAATAATATTCCCACTAAACGATTCTACAAACGGTAAAAGAAAGCTTTCAGTAGTGTAAGCTGACCATCAAACTTTACAGGAGTTTCTAAATCCTTAACCAATTCACTTCAGCGTGAGAAATCCACACTAACAACAGTTTCATATAAAAGAAACTGAAATTATTCTATGTCATCATAAATATTCACATGATCTGCTTTGACATGATAAATAACAGACGAGTCAAAAGAAAGCAAGTATCCGAACACGATGGTTCAGACTACGAGGGACTGGGAACCAACTCATCATATTAAACGGATCGAAGTGATGTTAAACACCAGACGGCCATTCTCGCTTGTTTTGAGAATCGATCTCATCAGCTGTCTACACGGTTTTCACTCAGCTCATATATATATATATATATATATACATATATATATACATATACATATATATATATGTGAATACACATTGCTGAAGAGTAGTCTCAAACACTTTACTACTATCCAGTAATTCTGCCTGATTCTCAATGCTCCACTGTGTTATTAGAAGGTTGGAAGCAATCGGTAGGAAGCCTTACCTGACCTAGGTTTCGTGCTTGTTGGTGAAGGACTCACCAGCCAGGAAGTTGTGTCCACACAATGTTGAAGGAATTCATGTTCCCTGCTGAGATTCGAACTCATGTCAACCAATGCTCCTGTTGGAGACGTTATCATTGAGCTATTCGAGCTCGCGATTGACATCCTGTAGGAGTGTAATGGATACTTTGATTGGACAGTAGGTAAGCAACTAGTGTCATGCATCTAGTCTTTTGTTTGGAGCAAACTGAATTCTATCATCGTAATTTATTACATCATCACTTAAGAATGGTTTATTTACACTCATCAATGTAAAATTGCCACGAGTTTTGAATACGTAGTCTGAAGCTATTGACTATGAGAGAAAGAAGGCAATAAGCTAGAATAGGGTATTTCACGCCTATATGACCTATCTCGCAGAATTGATTGATTATTTGCTTGCACGTGTATGTGTGCGTGCGTGCATGCGTGCGAGTGGGTGGGTGGTTGTTTGGTTAGAGAAACAGATTTTTCAAACCAACAGCATAACTTTGGTAACGTCTCTTCACCAGTTCGTAAGGCAAATCGATTTTCAGTTATTCATTTTACTAAAAGACTACTGACCTGTTTTCAGGTCAGATAGAAGTAGAAGTTTCAAAATGTTATTTATGCATATTTGCATATATATATAATAATTAGCCAGTAAATATGATAGAATGTACAAATGAAGCAGAAGAGTGGCAGGGTGTGGGGTTTTTTGGTTGTGTGGCATGTGTTACTGATAAGATTTATCACTAGTATATACGGAGACGTTCATCGGCATAAAAATATCAAATAGCAAGGAGATAGATTTGATGTCAAAGAAAGCAAACGATTCAGCGTTGCGAAGAAACATGGGAGAAGTGAAAGGAACACAAAGAAACACAATACAAAAGAAGATCAGAAGTAGCATAACACGGAAGATCTGTGCAAATGTTGATTTGAAGATAAGATGCACATAATTTCGCTACACAACGATACCAAATTCCAAATAAACATTCCTTTACCAAGTCTCTGGTCTTCTACGGTTACAGTGGTTGGCGGCTAGTTATTTATTTAGGTGTAGACAACAAGGCGTGTACAGGTTTCAGTACAGTACAATGTAAAACTGGTATAGGCCAACAGAAGGCATATTTTTTTGTTTGTTTTCAAAAAGAAATGATACATGATAACGGTAAGTTTTTTCTGTGTCGCCAATACATATGTTGGTCTAAGTTTTTGCTTTTCTTGTCTTTCTATCGCTAATCTGTTATCCTATTTTCATGTGTTTATTTGTCTGTTGTCATTTTGCGTACAAAAGAAGAACACAGTGAAATTGTAGTGAAGGGGGAGGGTGAAGCCAAATCAATAATTAGAAGAACACATAGCAGGCAAATGTTTAATGTTGAATGCATATATTTGTTCAGATTATAGGGCTAAAAAAATCCTATGCATATCAGGTCATGTTCGTCAGTTTACAGATTAACAAGATACACACTAATTCAATGCCCTTAAAAATTAATCTGACCCACCTCTATTCTTTCCTTTGATCGATCACTCAGACATCTTAGTTAAAACTGAGACTTTTTCATGTGAAAATTTTCAAATAATTCAGAAGTTTATTTTCTCGCGACAATCCAACCAACATTGATTGTAAGAATTATTAAAAATCAAGGGAGACTGCATAATTGTGTTTCCCCCAAGAAACAAATGAAGAAGGAAATGGAGATGGATGGGATGTGGACTGAGGAGAACTTCAAGGAACACTACACTCTAGATCCTCAAGTGGAACATGATTGGGAAGCGACGGGTTAGGCATGCGAGGGTGATATGGAAGAGGAAACGGAAACTTGTAGGCATTTGTGCAGCTAGCTAGCTGAAAGGCATTGCAGAGAACTCAATGCGATGGAGATGCACGGCTGAAGCCCTATGTTCCACTGGGATGATGACGGTTATCATTTATCCTCCATATTTATAGACACATTTGTTACCAGTAGGCTTTTTTACTTTTAAGTAATCCTTGAAAATGGATGAATAAGTATCAAATGAGTCAAATCCCTAAAAACGAATCTGATGCTCACTGTTAAGTGGCTACAGGATGAAGTTGTGATCAGTGGGGTCCATACAGTCACCAGTGAGGACAAATAATCACAGCCGATGACACTGGCCACTACCGGTCGCACTGAAATCACGAATTTGTAGAAGTTAGAATTCATGCGTCGGTCATTGAGTCGGGTCCCAGTGGCTGAATGATCTACGAGCTCGCCTTGTAACATGAAGGTCCTGGGTTTGAACCCCAGTGGGTGCCTACTCCCGAAGAGTGCCAGACTAGAACGAAACGGTTGTCCAGTACTCCCTGATTGTTTTCAGTGTTTCTCTTACTCAATAAGTATCAATCAAAAGCTTCTAGCTAGCTAATTCGATGACATTTTAAAGACTCTTAGGTACATGAATTAACTTCGACATTTGTGAGATACACTAAACGAAAAAGAAGAAATGGGAGGTACACACACACACACAAACAAACGAAAAAACATACCTTTACATTTATCTGATTGACTTAAAGCCTCTAGAAGATCTGAACACATCCTCAGGAACATTTCATTCAAATAAATTTCTGGTTTCATCTCTGAATCAGTGAAACAAGGATTATTGAAGACAATTTTTCTTGTTGACATTATAGAATTATTGACAGCAGATGTTGCTGTGGTCGTGGTTGTTGAAGGTTTTGTTTCATTTTCATCGATGACAATGTGTTTCTGTGATGGAGTGAATACTGGTGGAGCATGACTGGCTAGTTGTTCTTCAAGATAGCTGGTCATTGTAAAGGATTCATTCTGTGAACATGAAGAGGTTGACGAAGTAGAAGACGTGGAGAAGAAGGGGAATATTGATCGTGGCACTTCAATAGACAACTGATCGGCCAATAGACGTGCATAACTGATGATAAATGTTTGATGTCTATGAAGAAATACGAAAAAAATTGAACAGATAAAGCTAATTAAGGTGAAAACTCAAAAAAAAACTGAATTTTTGTTAGATAGTTGAAAGCAATCAACAGGAAACCCTGGCCCTCGGTTTCATGCTTTATGGTACTCATTAGCTAGGTATATATGCAATTCTGAAACATGGTATGCAGATTTTGAATTTACGCACATACATACACACACGCAGAGATTTGATCAAGTTCTTCAGTGTAGCTTTTGTTACAAGTTCATCAAGATTGTTCTGAGAACCGATGAAAACCAGACAGTACTAAAAAGTTATTTCGTCCTAATTGAAGATGAACAACTGCAAACACACTGGGGATTAAACCCAAGACAATGAGGTTACAAATTCACCCGTTATTATCATGGCTGACAGACCACCTACTAGCAGACTAATAGGGTGGAAATTTGAAAGATCCACCGCTGACACAAGGCCGAGTGAGATATTTAAATTTATCTAGAGTCATCACAAAATTCAAATAAAAGAACCCGTCCTCTTGAGGGTCAGGGCATAATTGCGTTTGATATAAGAATAGAACTTGTGCACTGTGGTAGAGCATAATTCCATTATAAGTAAAATTTATTTTGATAGAGTCTCACAATGTTATACAGTAATATTTGCTGATGAAGTTTCAAGCGCAATTTATTGCTCATAATCATATCATTATTGCGTTTATTACCTCTAGAAGTACTAGTTATCCATGTAATGTATACGATCTCTAGGGAACCGTAGCTGATTTAATGAACCATTCACGGTTTCACTGTTTCATAGTATGTACTCGGACGTGCATGGGTTAATCTATAAGATAGGCATATGACTACTGGTAGGATCAAAAAGTCTATTCAAACAATGACAGACCAATTGACTGGGTGTCCATAGACTGATTTATAGGAGAAACATATTCAAACCTCTCACATGACCAGAACACTATGCAGTGTCATCTTGTCGCACCACCACTCGAGAGGTCTCTCCTTCGGTGGACCATTCGTACCTTTAATACATACACTAAAATCTAGATGAGCACTGTTACTCCGATCAATGATCGTATCAGTCAGTTGTTCACTGCATAGAACTCATCTCGCATACACGACTAGTCAAAAGATTTGTTATGGGCAAGAGTAACAAGCATAGCAAGGCTATACTGACACAAGCCCCAACAGACAAAGCAAGCACCCGTACAATCCAATGAAACCGTTATCTATGCCAACCAATTTAGCATGTGAATAGCCTCAGTGCGTCTACCAAGACTATAGAAAATCATCCAAGATCGATATTAACGAGCTATAAGTCATCTTCTATGTATAGCTTCTGCGACAGTCACTATAAGATATATAGATAGTAAGCATGGCAGCCTAGCTGAGGTATAACGAGCTTGAAAAAGCTTACAACCTATGATCACAAACCATATTATCATTATCTCGCATTCCTGAGTTATTCGGGAGCAATACACCAATTTTCAATTTTTCGAATTTTAGACCCCAAGTTAGGGGCAGGATCAGTTTATTTTATTGAATAATCACTGATACTTCGTGTAAATCAACGTTTCAGGCGTTGATAAAGAATAAAAATTTTGAGAGAATATCATCGTAGGTGTGCATATACTGAGGTGTCCAGAAATTAGAATACCCATGAATCACACGAGTATTTGTCTTCACCCCCAACTTGGTGGGCTCCGTCAGTCCCGACTTTTCACTTGAACTCTAGGCACTCTATCCTGTAGTCAGCAGTAGATTAATTTTTAAAATATTTGTGTTTAGTACAGTATTCACGACTGCATCCGTGGTTCAACGGTAGAATGCCCACCAACAACACAGGTGAAGCGGGGTTCGATTTCCTCAGCCAGTAGCAGCCTAAGAGAAGAGGAAAGGTTGGAAGTGAGCAACTGCACCTGATAGAAAACACCACTAACACTTCAAGACCTCAAGTTTGATGCTCGATGTTCCACTTGGAACGCAAGGAATGATAAAAAGCATTGACAAAGAAAGTTACTTGATGTGATAACTAAACGTCTGCTATCAAATACCAATAGTAATTAAGGATTTTCAAGCAACACATCTGCCTAACAGTTGCTTTGTTCTGATTTGATAATGACTAAACTTCGAATGGAATTTTCAATTTTTGACAGGATTCAAGTTTGTAGTTCGGCCTGAGCAGTTTTACTGAACATATTTTAATTTCATTTTATTCTCTGACAGTTTCACTCAATTTTTGTTTATTATAAGAGCTCTGCACTTGGCGTTGGTTCAGTTCTTCCAGTGCTAAGTCTATCCTCGTAATGGAGGAAGTGACAGATTGTTTGTTGACCATATGTCAGATGGTGACTGGTCACTCACTGTGACTGGCGGATGAATCAATATCTTTTGTCTACTCCCTAGTAAGTGGTACTGATTGAATTCTATAAGTTAACTGACAGTGTAATTACAATTCTCGGAGAATAGCCATCGATTGACACCTTTTGAATTAATGTCATCTGGTAGGAGGCAATCGACAGGAATAAACGGGACCTAGATTTTAGTGCTTATTGGCATTTGTTATCAAACTGTGTCTTCACTTTTGAAGTAATTTTAATTCATCCAATAGACTGACTTATTGTAAGAAAATGATGATACCAGTTAGAGAAACACTGAAAACAAGCAGAGAGTACTGAACAGCTGTTTCGTCCTAGTTTGGGACTCATCGGGAGCACACGTCCACTGGAACAGCCAGGACCTACAGTTATAAGTCAAACTCGTAATCTATTCAACCACTGGGACCTGATTCAATGACCAACGCATGAATTCCAACTTCTACTAGTTCATGAATTTTAGGGAATGAAGACGAATACTCGCCGCGGATGAAATTGCCTAGTGATCACGTGAAAATCACAAATTGGTAGCAGTAGGAATTCATGGGGTAGTCACTGTGTCGGGTCCCAGCGGTTTGACGGTCTGAGAGCTTGACTTGTAACCCGGAGGTCCTGGGTTCCAGTCCCAGTGGGTGCGTACTGCTGAATAGTCCCAAACTAGGACGAAACACCAGTACTCTCAGGTTATCCAATGGTTTTCTAACTGATGTCAGCTCATGATGAAACACTCCAAGCAAGGATATGTATTAAGTGATATTACATTTATGTTTAAGCCTCTGAACATCTTCTATAACGTGCTCAGATACATTAGTTAGTTATTCAGTCAATCAAATGTTGTTATTCTTTTAAATATTAATTTAGTTTCAAAGTTGTTCCAATACTGTTTTCTGTAGAGAGAAAAATTCTTCAAAAGCATTTTTTAAAAATTTTTTATTACAGTTACGCCCGCATACCATCATATATGCGTGGTGGCAACAGCATGCAGTCAATGCTGTTATCTTAGGTAACCTGATGTCTTTGAAACTTTTATTGGCTGAGACAATTGTAGAGTTTATTCAACATTTCAAAGCAGTGTGTTTATTATTTAATTCAATTTTTGAATCTGCACAATAATGACTTATGCTTCCTTGCGATTCTCTATGACGTTATTTACTGAAAATTGCTGAAGATGATGTTTGCCCTGGATTCATATAATTATGGATAATAATAACCCCAGCAGAAGCGTTGAAAATGGATCCAGAGACAACAGCGAACTTCATGACGACACTACTGGAGGAAGTGTGGGAAGAAGGCAAAGTACCCCAGGATTGGAAGAAAGGATACTTATTCAAACTACCAAAGAAAGGAGACTTAAGTCAATGCAAGAACTGGTATGGCGTTATGCTCCTGTCCATCCCAAGCAAAATACTAAGCCACATCGTCCTGGAGAGAATCAAACATGCCCTGGATGAAAAACTTCGACCGGAACAGGCTGGATTCAGGAGAAACAAGTCATGCATTGATCAGATTGCCACATTACGGATCATCATTGAACAGAGCTTGGAATGGCAGTCACTTCTCTACCTCACTCAACTTCATCGACCTTGAAAAGGCCTTCAACAGCGTCGATCGAGAGGTGCTTTGGCAACTACTTCGCTACTACGGTGTGCCGCCGACCATTATACATCTCATCCAACGACAATGCTGCATGCCAAGTAATCCACAACGGGAAACTCAAGGAATCCTTCGAAGTGAGGACAGGAGTAAGACAAGCTGGCTGCCTACTATCTCCAATGATTGATTTCCTGATTGCAGTAGACTGGATGATGCGACAGACAGCAGGCAGCGAGGAAACAGGAATAAAATGGACCCACACAAAAAACTTTGAGGATCTGGACTTCGCCGATGATATATGTCTGATGTCCCACCAACTGGAAGATATGCAAGTGAAAAGCAACAAGTTGGCAGAACAAGCATCAAAGATAGGACTTTAGGTGAACATAGAGAAAACAGAGGTAATGAAGATTCCAGGACAAGAACAAAAACAACAGACAACGACCAGCATAAATGGGAGGAACATGGAAGAAACAACCTCTTTTACCTACCTGCGAAGCATCGTTTCAACTACAGGGGGAGCTGACGCGGATATCAAAGCAAGAATCGGAAAAGCAAGACAAGCTTTCACTACTCTCAAGTCTGTGTGGAGGTCAACAGCACTCAGCATCAAAAATAAGATCCGGATTTTCAACTCCAATGTGAAGTCAGTGCTACTATACGGATCTGAGACTTGGCGCGTCATAAAGAGCATCTCAAACAAACTACAGACTTTCATTAACAGTTGTCTTCGCTCAGTACTCAAGATCAGATGGCCGGCCAGAAAAGATCAGCAATAGAGATCTCTGGCAATGAGCGAATCAACGAGGAACCGATTGTGAAACAAATATGCAGGAAGAAATGGAGATGGATTGGCCATTCTCTGAGGAAAGCATCAAGTGACATCACTAGACAAGCCATTGCTCGAGTGGAACCCGAGAGGGAAGCGGCGAGTTGGTCGTCAGTGAGAGGGTGACTTGGAGGAGGTCATATGAAGAGGAGATGAAAACGTGTGGGCAGACTTAGAACCAGGTGAAGACTCTAGCAGAGAACCGAACGCAATGGAGACGCACGGCTGAAGCCCTATATTCCTCTAGGAATTAAAGGAAACAATAATAATAATACTGTTAAGCCGAAAAGCTAGTGATATAATTTCCGGTAAACGGACTCAATCGAATGGATTCGCAAATTTCTTTTTCCATTCCCTCCTCTCTCTCTTTCACTTTCCTGCGAGCATACCAGCACCTTCCTCCTTCTCTTCTCTCATCCTTTACTTTGAGACTGGAGAACAAACAGGTTCCAGCTTTTGAGCCTTCAGTAGTGATGCTGGTGTTGCTTTGTTCCTCATGTGTATGTATGTGTGGGGTGGAGGGTGGGTTCTAGCCTCACACTCAACCCTTCCCCATTTCCGGGCTTTTTGGTCGAGGTCTAGGAGTGCGTCAACCAAGAGTCGGATCTGGATCACCGTATTCTACCAGTGAACCACTGAAACATATCTACACAAACAAGGCTGCATAAAACACAGACACAACTCTGAAGCAGGAACACCGTTCCCATGATGTACAAGGATACACCTGACAACAAACTGACTAAGGCAGTTAACTGAAACCATCTGATGATAAGGTTACTGGTGGAAACAAAAGTATTTTTCAGGAAGAAAAAACAGAATGTATCATACATTTCATAAATCATCATAGTGATAAAATCTACAGGATGATAGCATTAATTTTGATCGATAAGGAAGATGAATCAATCAATATGTCCACTTTAATAATTTCGTCTCTTCTCTAATTCATTATTATAACAATAAGGACATACTGTTTCATACAGCACAACTGCATGCGTGAATGCTTTATTCACACACACTCACACACACACCATCGATTTGTTTATTACGCATACACATGTAGTGTTGCAATGGTATATATAAGCCGTCATACCGATTTATAGTTTACACCTCTACGAGAATAACTAATACCATAGGATCAGTTGAAATTCAATTAAATGCAGTTCATTCGTAAGTTACTCCCCTACTGTAAAAAACTACAGTTAATACGTCGTCTACGATGACACCGTAACGTTTAAAATGCCTTAAAATTGTAGTAGTATATTCTCTAACAAGTGAAAACTTGTAAAATTCGGTTAACATATAATAAATGCATATACATACATACACATGCATATACGTTCCAACAGCTTATATATAAATATGTATCCATTAAAGGTTTGAACGGAGGATCTATTTAGCAAAAATTCGATCAATAAATCCACTTCAGGTTCCGTTTTTAAGCCACACGCTTAACAACGAATACTCATAGTCATAATAATTTTAATAGCCGTAGTGATAGTGACATGTATGAAAAAAATTTTAAAGGAGTTCACGCATCTCATTTAAATACAAAATGACAGATTTTAAAACATTGGCATTTCCAAATCACTTGACAGCATGACTGCGTATATATATGTTTATATGCGCATATATATTCACTGGTGAAAATAAATAAGGTGCTGGAATGATATGGTATTGCACCTTTATTCAAATTTGAAATGGATTATTGATTTTGTTTTTGATGCTTTCATCCTGAACAACATAACAACATGACTTACGGTATAAAAGTGTCCTAGATTATTGGAAGCAATCAGCCGGAAGCCTTGCTTGTAAAATTAGGTGAGCAATATTGAGGTTAGGCATTGGTCGAGTGCTAGGTGGGGACTGTGAAGTTACACCGATTGAGATGGTTAGGACCTGTGTTGTGTATACCTAGCCATCATGTATCGCCTTCTTTGATCGACGGGCAATGTTAGCTGACATAGGATAAGGTTAGAAAAGAGCCAGTGGTGGTCAAATCAAAACATGGCTTCTTCAGTCAATGAAATCCACAACAGTTAGTTTAAGCCAGCCATGCAAGAAGGTGTAGACTTTCTGGTTGGAGTCCCCGGGATGGTAAGAACCAATGAAGGCTGAGGACAATTAGTGATATGGCTAAAAATCGTTCTCAATGGCGCAGATGCATTCAATCTTTGTGATTTATAATATCCAATAAAACCTTATTGTTCTTCCATATTACTATTCTTTTTGCCTCATGTTTCTGTTTATTATCTTTCTTTTGAATCACTCTTTAATCTCTTCTCTTGCTTTGTGTGCTACATGGAGGCATTGTGGCAACTCGAACTGCTGCACATCCGTGCAAAGTTCTACGTTGAAATCAGTTAGTCAGTCTTGCTTGACCTAGGTTTCGTGCTTGTTGGCGCACTTACCAGTCATCCAAAACGTATCTACAATCTAGAAGGGATTCAATTCCCCTCTACAATTCGAAACTGTGTCACTATGTGCTGCAGTTAGAGACGTTATCACTGAGCTTCTCGGACTGGCATCAATGGAGACCTTGATTGGAAATTAGGTGCTAAGCAATGTTATGCGTTTAGTCCTTTGATTGGTGCGAATATGAGCTCCTTGAAGATTGCAGATATGCCTTACTGACTGGTGAGTGCGCTAACAAGCACGAAACCTAGATCAGGTAGGGCTTCCTGCAGATTGCCTCCAACTGTCTAATAACAGTAACAATATTTATATATATATATATATATATATATATATATATAATTTGAATTTCACTTCCCGTTTACTTTCTAACATGTAGTAATTGAACAGTTTGCTAGAAACGAATATCTAGCCTTGTCAATTCGAGTTATCTTGTTGACCTTTCGCAATTCTGACTGCTGCGTGTCACACACCACACACACACACACACACACACATTCACACAACCTTTCCTACTCCGCTTCCGCCAAAAAATATTTACCCAAAAAAAATAGGTTACACTGATAACCAGATCAGTTATTCGTGAGAATAAAAGGCATAGACGAGATAAACAGCCGAGGAGTAGGAGTTAGGAGGGGGAGGGAAAGGGTGGCATTGGTGTTTGGAAAAGAGACATTAATTTTCAATGACCCTACAAAATAAATGAGAAGATAAAATTATCTTTAACTTTTAAACTTGAAAAAAAGCAAAAAACAAAAAGGAAAGGGAAACTAAGAGATATGCAAAAAATGGTTTGATTTTAAATGAATTACTTTTTTTTTCTTCTCAAAACTTATTTTTTTAGTCTTAGCCTGATTTCTACTCACTTCAAAAACAACACCACTTTATTTAAATATTAAGGTCAATGAACACGCAAGCCAGCGCGCATATGCAATCTCTATGTTCTCACACACACACACACACACACAAACACACATGCACAAAAAAGTGACGTAAATCAGACTGTATAATCATAACAGTTGAATAAATCATGCGTGATTTTAAAAAATGGTGGCAAGATTGTGCGAGAAATTAGACGAATGCTGTGTCAGTTTTGATCTTTATTTATTTTTCATTTTAAGGACAGAATTAATGACACAACTTTGGAGATAAATAGGTGGATAAGCAATAATTAAACGCCATTTCGATAATTCAATTGAAAAGCGTGATAGAATACTAGTTAGTGACTGTTATTCAATCCTTATTATGATTGATGAGAGTATCTGAGACGGTAGATTGATCTGGTGAGACTGTGGAGCAGTCGGGTGGGATGGGGTTGTGCTATCAACTGAAAGGAAAACTAACTTGAAGAGCAGCAAATAAACTTGTCTAAATAGTGCTTTCAGTTGTGTTAACTGATTTATTTAAACTTATAATTCCCCACGGTTATTTAGCGACTGAAATGATCAGCATAATTTTAGTGTATGGATTAATCAATTGAACGGATGCCTCGATACTGCCATGGATTTTAGCTGAATGTTACTTATTTCACGAAGGCTGGTAGTCAAATCAAGGAAGGGAGTTCCATGGTGTTTGAGACTGGTCATCTGGATGCATCAGCATCTCAGTGAGCGACAGTTTTGCAACTGTACCCAGTACTCATAGTTTCAGTAGCAGTAGTGTTATTTTTTACCAGAAGGGGTACCTAGCCTCACGTCTAACCTTCCTTCTTTATCATCTTTACTGACGGCTAAGCGGGGTTTATGAGTGTGTCGGCAGGCAATCAAAAACCCACGTCGCGTTTATGGTTGAATGATTACCAAGAATATTCGATGATGAAAAGTACAGTTAACAAAAGGTTGGTTTTCATGAGTTTGTTTGTAGGGATTTGATTCTTTTCAAGTTTGATCACAGATTGATGTCAGTTAGGGAATTATTGGAAACCAGACGGGAGTACTTGGCAGCTGTTTCGTCCTAGTTTGGGACTCATAGGCAGTACGTACCCATCACCCGGGTTCGTATCCATAGCCCTCCGGCTACAAGAAAAGCTTGTAGACCGTTCAGTTACTGGGACCCGGCTCAATGGAATGGAGACATTAGCTGGTGCCGGTCGTGTTAAGATCGCAAATTGCGAGAAGTTAGAATTCATGAGCTTATCTCGGTGGCTGAATAATGGTCGACGAGATTGACTTGCAACCGGAAAGTTCTGGATTCGAAAAACCGTTGGTGGGTGCGTACTGCTGACTCCCGAATTAGCGGAAGGAAACAGCTGTCAAGTATTCCCTTCTGGTTTCCAATGGTTCTCTAACTGATGTCAATCTGTGAACAAGCTTGAAAAAGTTGGTTGTTTAAATTTCATTTGTGCTGTGATAGACTGAGTTGAGTAATTCACCTTATTGTCATTGTACTGAAGAGTGGTCAATAGCAGAAAAATAATCCTGATGCATTTACTGTTTCAACTATTTCTTAGAAAACCATAAGATTTACATTTGTTTTTTTCTTCTCCCAATCGATTCACGTTGTTATCGCCCACCTGTTCCAACGTTCTTCACTCACCGCTAATTTTTGTCAGTTTTACTGTAAAACAGTGTCAAAGTGAAACGATAACTGGAATATAACAAACCAGCTGATTCAGTTGCTTAATCGGAGAAAAAAAAACAACCATTTGAGACTCTGAATCATGCTCATACCTTTCAAGACTTTAGACAGCTAGATTACACCATTTATCTTCATAAAACAAATGTAAACTATAAACAAGCAGATGGCTAATTTATATTTACAGCTGGTGAGTGATGAATGCAGGTGGACTGAAAATCTGTGTCACGCCAGCAACAGACTTGGATCTCGTAGCCGAACTGTGAGTACAGTGCCCAACTAGTAATTCGGACACCGCTGTTTAGAGTTTCGCTGCAATTCAGACTTCCATTTCACCCTCAATTATCACGAACCCTTATTATTATTATTATTAACGATGATAATGATTCGCTTTACTCCAAAACAGTGCTTACGTTACAGCCTGAAATTCTACGCATTCGACAGAATATTGCATCTAATTTACTCAACAAAATCAAAAGCAAACACTATATATCAGGGTATAGGTAACGAAAATTGATAATAGTGACTTTTCGGCATTAGCAGTAACAATAAAGTCACAATGTACAAAAGTGTGAAGTAATAATACCAGTAATGATAATATTGGTAATAACTAGAATTATAAGATAACTGAAATAGTGTAACCGTAAATTACAGATAGGAGAAGATAAAAGAGCCACTTATTTTGCTAATTGCATGGCAAGTTATAGGTTTCACGCTTAACACTATCTCTATCGCATAAAAAGCTGGCGGGGAAAATAGGGTATCATTGAGTTTCTGTGCTTCCTTGTGTGGACGAGCATGTAATCTTTTATGATGGTTTTTAGTCCTATCTGATGAAACACAAGCGTAGAGTTGTGAATAGAGAGAAAGCTGAGGGCCATACAGTGTGGATTTAGACCATTTCTCACATGAGTTGTCCAGGTGTCTATCGACCATAGCAGTAGCAAGCTGATTTAGTGAAATACCACTTGCCCTATTGACAACCATTTTAATACCATTCGCAGTGTGACACAGTCCTCTTCGAGGAAAGACTAAGTTGGAGCAGTAAAGTACAATAGGTAAAACGTAAGAGTTAACAGATTGTAAAAGTAAAGGATGAGTGATTCTTGATTGTCTTAACTTTTTAATGTAGAAGATTAGACGGGGCATTTTCTTAGAAATCGACAAGATAAGGGATGATGAAGAAAGGTTACACGATAGAACTATTCCAAAGTATCTCATGCTTGACTTGGTTTCTGTTTCAGTTCCCTCCATGCCACAAGCATCATGTGAAAGAACCAGTTTGTGTAGATCACGTTTACGCCTGAAGGTGGAGTCAGTTGTATGACAATTGGAGAGATTTAACGTAAAACCATTTAGATTAGACCGCTGGCTTATTTCCAACAAAAGCTATTAAGTTTGAAACAGTCAGATCATCAGTGTATTTAACGAAGTTGATTTCCTCCGAAAGAGGCAAGTCACGTAAGAAAAAAAAAAGAAGATGAGAGAGAACACCACCTTGAGGGACACCAGTTTCAGTAAGCAAGGCAGAGGAAGATTTGCCTTTATACACAGTATCCTGGATTCTGTTCAACAAATAAGAATACAACCAAGTCGCAGCTCAATACTCGGTTTGTGTCAAGGAAAGCTTATTTAACAAAAGATATCTGGATACAGAGTCAAAAAAGGATGTGTGGTCAAGGAAGGTACAGCCATAACAGTCTGCCAACCCAAGACTATCTCAGATATCCTCGATTTTCACATCGCCTACCAAGGCTGCATACACTGCTAGACTACGAAAGTAATAAATTAAATGAAAACTTACATTTATAACTATGAGTCGGTAGTTTAGTGGTAGAATTCCCGCCAACCACTCATTAATGATCCAGGTTCGATCCTTGCCAATGCACTGCTAAACCATGCCTAGTTTACCAGCAGGCAGTATCTCCAGAAAGGATAGAAGGTCAGAAGTGAAGCTAGGAACATCAACCCGCAAAAATGTCACTACCGCTACCGAAACTCCAAAACTGGAAGCCTAATGTTCCACTCGAAATGTAAGAAGTAGTGACAAGTGTAAGTATGTTTATAGCTAAAAAGGCATTGTTTTAATTACTCGCATTGATGACTGTTAGACTACGGGCCACATTTATTTGGTGTGAATATAATACAATATAATAATAACAATAATGCTCAGCCGCCAAGGTTGAAGTAAGAGGAGAAGGATTCAAACCTGGGACCGGCTGGCTGAAAGTAGTTGAGTACTTTAACTAATGAGCCACAACTCCACAAACTTGATGATTAGAAATAATAATTATAATAATACTGAGAGTTCAACTTTTATATTCTGTTTTTGTGTTTGTTTTATATAAACCATTATGCAAACATATCTTGAATTAACATTCCAGCTTAATAAAACAGTAGAGCCTTCAGTCTGAAGTAATATTTCTTGATGTATGCGTAAAAACGATAAGGTAACGTCTTTAGTCAGCGAGATAACTATTCAGACCAGGAAGGAAAACAACTAAGGCCCAGGAGATCGTTGGCTCCGATCTAATATGAAGACTGATCGCTACTATAGATCATATCCGATAAGCTTATTCATCTTTTAGTTGATATGTTTACATTTAAAGTTGAGCTAACAAAACAACGAATCGACTTATGTGGTTAGCAGAAGTTAATAAGCAGGATGAACTGCTTCGCTGCACATTTTCTCCTGATTAGAATAAATCACTGCGGTGTATCTATGACCTTGAAGAGATGAATGCTCTCTTCATGATTTGAACTGTTCCTTTTGTCTTTCAATATTCATGTTGGAGGTGGATTACGCATTCAAGTGAACACTGAGTAACTCTTTTCATAAACGCTAAGCATATTAAATTACAACGGACAATACCCCACAAGTGGGGAACAGATTAAAATCAAAAATATTGAAATTAGACGGTCAGTATTAATAAATCAGGCTTTAGTGACATAGCAAACACGGATGTGAAGAAGATAACCAACCAACCAACCAACTAACAACAACAACAAACACCAATAACAACCAACAGAAGAAATTTGAAAGAGATCACTCACTTCACTTATGTAGGCACCATCGTCTCAACTGCAGGCACACCGGACAGACGTTAAATCACGTCAGGGTCGGAAAGGCAAGACAGACATTCATCACTCTGAAATCACTTCGGAAATCTTCTGCACTCCGCTGCAGCATAAACAACAAAATTCAGATTTTCAACACCAATGTTAGGTCAGTCAGTCAATCACTGTTTCTATACGAGTCAGAAATGTGTCGCCAGCGTCACGAATGGCATTTACAATAGTTAGGTGCATAATTTTATCAACATCTGCATTCTCTGGCTCCATACTCATGACCCAGTGGTCGGTCAAAAAGGATTAGCAGGAAGAAACTCTGGGAACGAACCAATAAAGAACATACTGCTCAGCAAATATGTAGAGGAAAGTGGAGATGGATTGGACACACGCCGAGGAGACCGTTGGGGTGTCGTCTTGTTTCAGACCATCGCTCAAGTGGAAGCACCCAAATGGGGAACGACAAGTCGGGTGTGTCTGAAGGCAATATGGAGGAGATCGTGTGAGGAGGAGATGAGAGATTACGGTCAATCGTGAGGCCAATTGAAGAGGACTACAGAGAACAGGACAAATTAGAAACATGCTGTGGAAGTTCTACGCTCCACTCAGAATTCAAGGGAATAGTAATAATAACAAAACAAACACTTATAGTATTCATCTTTTTTCCAAAAATATTTTTTAGAGGAGTTTTTGATTAATTTCTTCATTCCAAATCAATGCTAGTTAGAGAAGTATTGAATACCAAACAAGTAGCAGTGGAAAGCTGTTTCATCCTAGTTGAGAACTGCCATCAACAGTGCACAACAACTAACTTCATCAAAAGCCAAACGCAACACCTTCAGGTTACAAGATGAGAAACATCACCATTCAGTTAGAAACTAATTGTCCGAGTTGCGTATAATGGCAAATACTTGCTGATGAAATTACATGGCAGTGCGATAAGAAAAATCATAAATTGATAGTGGGTTACTGAGTTCAATGAAATTAGCTTTGTAGTAAGCGTGCGGTTGTGGTTCATCAGTTTAAACACTCAAGTTACATCCTGAGTAGAGTCTGGAGCTAGTAGTCAGTATTACCCAACCTCTCATAATGTAAGTGTAGCTCACAGCCTGATACACGAAACACATATTCAAGGCAACTGAGTTTAAAGCAGTATCCTGGCCTCTGTGAATCCTATCCCTGGAAGTGGGTTGCGTACTGCTGAAGCGCCTGAAAAAGCAGGATGAGAAGGCTTGTCAGCGTGTCCCCTGATTTTTAATTATTTCTCTAATCGGTCGTAAATGGCCCTTAGAGAAGACTATACACCCAGTACTGTAATAAATCCATCAAACTAGATGACGTTAAGAGGAAACCATAAATTCTAATCATTATCAAGATATAATAAAACTGTTTGTGTATGCATATGTACACATAAACTTCATAAATCCCCCTTTCTTTCTTTATGTTTCTCTTCTCTCCTTAAAGACAAACTTTTCGTTTAATTAATTAAAGAGAGGAAGAATCACATAGGCGAAAAGACTATTTAAAATGAATTAATCTCATTTTATGTCTACAAGGCATATTGATCATTAAAATCTTGTCTTTATTTAGGCAAAATTAAAATTCAGCGGTTGGAAGGTTTAACATTTAAACAAGAGAAGGGGAGAAAGAAAGAAATCTGGAAGAGGTGGTGCTGTATTCAACAGACTTATTACATATAAAGTCCAGCAAAACATACGCATACGTATGCATCGTAGATAACAAATGCAATCACCAAGGCTATGAGAAAAATGAACAGAATGGTGGACTATCCTTATTATTTCCTCGGGTTCATCTCCACGATGCCACTCTAGGCTTCACAGATCTAACCTGTCACTTCCCATTCATATTTGTTGAACAATAGGTTCTTGATTCATTTGTTTCCAGTTTCTTGTTGCTAATCCTTACTGATCGACCATCTGATCATCAGTATGGAACGAATGGTGGATTAGATGCGTGTGTGTGTGTGTGAATATGTATAAGTGTGTGTGTGTGTGTTTCTAATTCATTATTCTTATACACTTCACTTTAAAATCGCGGAAATATGAGCAACTAAGTAGTATGCATCCTCCTCCTCCTCACCATCAGCAATCACACAATACACCTGACTTATCTCCAAGTTCATGTATATTTTGATGCAATTGCATTCTCTGAACTCAATAATTCAACTGTGAAGCTTTCAGTGTCCATCTAGGCAATACTATTAAGCGCAAACATCTATATGAAGTGAACTTATCGCAATTTTTCTAGAGTGTGCAAACCCAATAACAATCGAAATCATTCATCCAAAGTATAATTTTTCTCTATCATTGTTAAGTGAATTTATGTTTGAACTGAAGTGAATTGAACTGAACTGAATTTTCGACATAAAACCGTGCACAAAAGTGCAACAGTTCACACACACACACACATACAAAAGTAGAGAAAAATGATAATTTAATGGATTTCTATGAACGAATGCATTTGCGTCACTGAGCCACATCACCCACTGTGTCTATAGTTATTAGCTCTTAGTGTCTCGATGACTTCAGTCAAAACAGTCCAAGTCTCCCTATTTTCCAAATTTTATTTCTTTGGGTTCCTAGTTGAAAATAAGACTCGAAGCATCAAGTCTGTAAGTTTCAGCAGCAGTTGTGTTTTTACGCTCAGCCTTTTATCCTTCCAAGGCATACTACCGGCTAGGTGACGGGTTTAGAAGTGCATCAGTCGGGAATCGAATCTGGATCACGCACGTGGCCAAACAGAGGGGGTGGTATTCTACCTCTGAGCCATTGACGCACGAAGTGTTATCCATTAGGCCATAAGGAGGCCTCCTTATGTGAATCAACAGTGAAACACTTCACGGATAGATTTCATGCTTTCGCTCTAACCACAGCCGCCCAACTCTTTCGCAGCCTAATCCAATGTCTACCAACATCTCTAGATGATGTAGGCGATGACTTTGCATGCTACAAAACTAGATTGTTTCACTTTCCTCTCCTTTATTTAACACAGTTTAATTGCAAAATATATATTTTTTTTCAAAAGAAGACTTTCCCCTTCACCGTCTTTGCCAAATATTAAAAAAAAGAGGAAATTTCTGCAATTTGATAAAAAGAAAAGGTGCACTGTAAGGTATGCATGTGGTGGTTAGACATGGAATGACTTTTTCTTCTTTTTCACTACCGATCGATATCTCATGGCCGTTTATTTGGTCACTTACTAAGTCAGTTAGTTACTTACATCAATGAAAAATCTACTGGCTAACAACAATTTCATTTGGAGAAATTGTTTCTGCAAAAAGTATATTCTATTTAGTAAAGAGAGAACAAACACAAATATTTACAAATGTTTAAAAAAAATTGTTTAGTTTATTTTTGCTGTTGTTGTACTTCTTTTGTGACTGCTTTGGACATACACGTATGCGTTTGCGTGTGTGTGTTCAGTCGACTGATATGGTATTTGGATGTTCTATTTGAGATGGATTGAACAATTAGATTTTAGGGGAAGTATGGATTTAGCCACAGACTCAATGATTATAGTTAGGTCACCACTGAGGTTAGGTAGATGAGGCAAGTCCATTGAGATGGCCAGGACACGTGTTACGCACACAAAAACCACCGGCTCCCACGTCGACCAATGTTCGCCGACATAGCGTTAGTTTGAAAAAGAGTTAGGTATAGTCACACTAAAGTCCGTTATAAATCCATGACGTGTTTGACTGTTAGTTTGAGCTAAGCAGCGAGATGTCAGTTACCTGGTTGACTGGTGTCTTAGAGATGTTAAAAACTCATGACTTGAGACTGTTGATAACATGGCACAGGTGCATTCACACTCATTTTGAATTCCTCCATGAATTAAATTCTCAGTATTTTTTAGGTGATTATTCATTCTCGTGCAGAAAGTTAGTTTGCATTTTTTTTTCTTTTCACAATCTTTGTGTTAGCTTTTCTATCAAGTGTACCAAATTTGAATTCCTGAAGTTTTGTGCAAAGTTTTACGTTGACAACTCAGCCAGTCAGTCAGTAGTTAGTGTGAGGAAAGACAACCAACCGCCTACAAAGGATACTGGTTAGTGGTGACGCTATCTAATGATTTGGTTGAATTAACAATCCATCGGCTAGTGGGATTCAACACCAATCAACGACCAGTTATTAATGTGCTTGTATATCTCTTGATCTGCAGTTCTTGGGCTTACACACACCAACGAACAGTTTCAGTGCAGAACGAATAGAATCCTTCTTAATTGATATAGAAGCTAACCACTGTGTGCATGCATTCCAGAAGGATAATACGTTTACACAAAGAGAAATAAAAGACAACTGGTAAAAATATACTGAGTCAGAAAAATAAATGACACCAGAGATGAGGATTAGTTAGAAAAAAAGTAATAGGTATTATCATAAACTAATTTTCCCGGGTAGAGGTGCTAGCTCCACGCCCAACATTCGCTCTTTTTTCCCGGGCGAAAGACAGGCTAGGAAACTAGAGAACTAGTAAACTGGGCAAGGTTAGGGTTATGTCAAAAAAATTCAAGGACCTAGCGGTGAAAACCAAAAAACCAAAAAGAAGAGGCTGGCAGCAAACACAGGGCTTCAAGTGAACATAGAGATGACACAGGGGATGAAGATACTCAACTGACCAACAATAACAAGCACCGTTCAACATTAACGGAAGAAATTTGATAGAGGTCACTTATCTAGGAAGCATCGTTTCAACTACAGGCACTCTGAACAGATGACGATATCAAAAAAAAAGCTTATAGGCAATCACGGGGCCAGATGAAGAGAACAGGACGAAATGGAGATGTTCTCTTGAAGTCGTATGCTCCAATTGGAACTCAACGAATAATAATAATTACCACATTCACGTGAATTAAAACAATAAAAGGTGTTTATTGAACATTTTAACAAAATCTCAAGGTGACACATAACCAACATGTGATTGATATGTTAATACAGAAAAAAAAATAACATGACACTAAAATACGTAAATAAATGCGAACACTGTTTATAGTATAAAATTAATGATTTAATTAGATATATATGGCCTGAAATTTAAGTGAAATATCCGTGTCTCTTAGTTGACTTCTACATTGGGTACAAGTGTTACACACTGGTTTGGCTTTATTCAGCCTAGCTATACACAGTTGTCTCAAGTTTAAACACATGTGTTGATGGATGGTTGAAGGTAGTCGACAGGAAATCTTAGACTACGGTGCCACGCTTGTAAGCACTCATCGGTAAAATGTATGTAGCTGCAACTTGGAAAGAACTGATGTCAAACCCATGTCACAGTCAAAGACAATTAATTACCAATGAGCTATTCTTGTTCCCAATGGACCTCTTGAAAGACGACGGTAATGGATACATTTATCGGTCATTGGGGAGAAGCCAATTTTATGTGCCTAGTCTTTAGTGTTAGCGAAAGGTAATCATAAAGCCAGTTGACCAGCTTCCGAAAATAAGCATTTAACGTAGGTCCAGAGCTTCCCGCTGGTTACTTACACTTTATTTTTGCATTCCTTTGCGTTCCGAGTGGAACATAGGGTTTCAAGTATTGATTTTTGGAATTTTCAGTAGCAGTG
Source organism: Trichobilharzia szidati (assembly GCA_944472155.2). Taxonomy (NCBI): domain Eukaryota; kingdom Metazoa; phylum Platyhelminthes; class Trematoda; order Strigeidida; family Schistosomatidae; genus Trichobilharzia; species Trichobilharzia szidati. The sequence goes on from OX235279.1 coordinate 144,257,442, forward strand.
GTGCTTTTTTATGCGGTAGGACTACTAGCCTTGTGCCTGACTTTCCCTTTTTACCAAGCTTACCAAAAGATGAGCAAGGTTTACTAGTGTGTCGACTGGGAATCGAGTCCCAAACTACGAGCGTGGTTAGAGGGCTGGACCACTGACGAACGTTTAAACATTTGGCTAGTACAGTCATACATTTACATGCACGCATACACATACACATATAGAGAATAATTTTAAGATGAAAATTTTACTGTTATATAATTCTAAAAGAAGTATACTAGAAAACTTACAGAGGATCTGCTGGTGAAAATTCTACAGGTTTCGGTGGTCGTTTAGGGAATTGCCAAAAAGGTGCTAAAATGATAGAGAAAAAGAAAGTAAATAAAGCACAAAACCACGAAAAGCATATCTGAGTATGGCGAAATTCGTAACTAAATATTAAGTCTGATTGATCCATTTAGAGCCAAGTTACCTCCAACTTTTACCGGTCGGTATTGTTCATCATCAGATTTCTGAACTTCATTCTTTATCAAGGTCAAAAGTACCGCACAATAACACACTTGATTCGTGGCTCTATTTTAACCGTGCTTATTGTTGGTTGGTGATGATGATGATCGTATTTCCATTAACTTTAATTTTGTCTTATATAAATAAATACAGCAACTACCATTGGAATAGATCTGCAGAAGTTGAATCTATGTGTTCAGAAGAAATTCATACAGTCATCTGCTTTACTGATACATAAGTAAGCACACTTCAAACTGATGTGTAGTGATGTAAATCTGATGAGTTTGTCTGCATTTGCTTGTTTTGTTTAGTAGCTGTATTATAGCATTGAACACCAATAAGCGTATATTTAGTTAACGGTTTTTGTGCATAATGGTATTAGTCATTTGAAAACTGTAGATGAAGCAATATAGGTGGTCACACTTAAATCACGAATAAGTAGAAGTTGGAATTTATGGGGCAATGTCAAGGGGCTCAGTGCCTAATTGCTCTACGAGCTTGTATTGTACCCGGACAGGTCCTGGGTTTGAGCCCCAGGGGATGCTCGCTGCCTAAGAGTCCTAAACTAGGACGAATCATCTGGTTTTCCAATGGTACTCTAACTGATTTCAGCTCATGATCAAATATGAAATATTTAATATTGTAGTTCTAAGGTTCGAATTATAGGATTTCGTGCACATTGGCAGTTGTACAAATGACCGTGGGCGTAGAGCAGATTAGGAAATTCGGCGCAAAATTCATCTGAACATATCGTGTTTAGTTTGTAAAATACCTCTTTGAAAGCATTTATTCTATATGCCTTAAATAAATACCTGGGTCTATGTAACATAAGGTTGTTCACAGATCAATGTAATTCATGTGCTGATAAGTTTACGTGAAAATGGCTCTTTTTCACTACAGTAGAAACGTTCCAGCTGACAGCTGTAATAAGTAAACTAACTGATTGAGTAAATTAAGGCATTAGGAATCAACCTATTGTTTATAAGTGACTGAGTACAGGATTGCATTCCTGGAGTTACAACACTAATTAGTACCCAGTGGAGTTTGTCAAGTACAATGTGAGGACAGATATTCGACGGTGATATTGCATGGCGACAGCACCACATCACAAAATGAAAAATCTTAGGATTCGTTGATTCTGATACAGTTTGTGAGTAGCAGCCAGCTCACGTTGTTCAATTGCTGATTAGGTCATCAGTTCAACTATTGGAGCGTCCAACACGAGAAGAGTTCTCTGGTTTTGCAATGATTTTCTAACTGATGTCGGTTTGTAACACAAGAAATTCGCACGGTTCCCTTCAAGCCAATACCAACAGAATGATCAATACTGAAGCATTTTCTAGTATTTTTTACTTTTCATCTGGAAACTATAAACATGAGAGAAAAGGAATTCACGATTACATTGTTTGACTATAGTTTGGTGAATACCCTTTATTTAACGACATCAAAATTACTTGTCCACAGAATGCACAATAAGGGCTTTCATATTAGCTATCAGACAAAGATGAAATATAACAGAAGGTAAGCAGATTCATTCGATATTTTTTGTTCTCAATGGAAGTCTAAGTGATGCTTACACAGAAAGATTAGAAATCACACTAACTACTTATGAGTAGTTAAAGCATATTTGGTTAAAATAAATTAAAACTTTTAGGTTAAATCAAGAACTGAGGATAAATCACAGTTAAAGGTAGTACTGGACAGCTGTTCCATCCGTACGAAGCCAGCGCTTTGAACATTTAGACACTGCAATGGAATCCAATGGTCCTCGTGAATAGAAACAAGAACGATTGGTAAGGGTCCTGTACTGCCTAAAGGTTTTCAGTAAGTTAACAAACTTGAAGTCAATCAGATTTGAGCAAAAGGTGAAAATGATTCTCAAGTTGATTTTTTTTTGATTGAAAATAAGTGTATACAGCGATATTGCAGCTAAAAATTACAGAGCAAACCAATGCTTTTCAATTGATATATATGTATACACTTATATCAACAGGGTTGAGATGGAGAGAAGCAGAGAGAGAGAGAGAGAAAGAAAGAAAGAGGAAGAATGGAAGATAGGGAGAAGCAACAGGGAAGACAGAAGAAGAAGGGAGGTGGGAAATACAAGCCTTGCATAAACAAAAGGACATAAGTAATGATTGATAATGAATACAACGTTTTCATTTCGATTCCTTTCTCTCCATCCATCCATCCATGCTTTTACTCTACTAGATTAAATAGTCATTAACATGAATAACAGAGGTCAATTTAATTTCTTATTTTCCCCATTCTAATTAAATAATAATAATAATGAGCCTGATAAAAATTCCTTCTGGTTATATGTTTTCCGGTTAATAACAGATGAACAGAGAGGGGGAGGAACGGAGGGGGTAGGGTTGAAACAGAGACAACAAAATTTAATTAGTTTGCTTAGATTGACTTGAGGAAATCTAGGTGAATAGGCTAAAGCAAATGATAATAATGTATATGAATAAAAGAAGGATAATTTTTACTTCAAAATTTATGCATATGCTACTTCTTATCCTCTTGTTAAGATGGGATGGGAGAAAAAAACTTTTGTCAATTAATTTTTATTCTTTTATGTATGTGGATATATATTTGTTAGTTAATACAGAGGAAAAATTTTTTTGTTATTGTTCTGAACTAATTAGCTGGAATTTATTCATTAAATGTATTCTGCTGCTTAAAAGTGAATATCCAAACTTTTGAAGCCCACAGTAACAGAGAGTTTCATTTCATCATCCTCATTGGTAGTCACATCAATTTTGGCGAAGGCTTCGAGACCGTTGAGTGTGAAGTAATTTGGAAACTGCTTTAACACTACGGCGTGCCCCAAGTCTTTATCAACTTCATTCAACAGCTATTTGATGATGATCAGGTCACATTTCAAGTGATTCACTACAGGAAGGTAAGCGAAACCTTTGAAGGGAAGACAGGAGTAAAACAAGGCTGCCTACTATCATCAACGATGATATGCTTAATTGTGGTGGAGTGGATTACGCGGCAGACTGTGCATGGGAGTGAGAAGAAAGGAAATCTTTAGGCTGAGAAGATTCTAAAGGATTTGAACCTGTGGACAATGTATGTCCAATGTCACACAAACTCGAATACCTGTAGGCGAAAACCAAGAAGCTGGCAGATGAAGGTAGCACAGAAGACAGAACTTCGGGTGAACATAGAGAAGACAGAGGTGATGAAGATAACCGATAACAAACCACAACTAGCACCGATCACTATCAACGGGAGGAATTTGAAGGAAGTCGCCTCTTTCACTTATCTAGGTGGCATCGTTGCAACTGCAGGCGGCACATGTGAGGATGTGAAAGGCAGGACCGGAAAAGCAAGACAACCTTTAAGCTTTCACCACCAGCCATCTTCGCTTCATACTGAAAATCAGATAGCCAGACAGAAAAGATTAGCAACAGGGGACTCTGACAAGGGAATGGAAATGGGTCAGACACACCCTGAGGAGACTGTTGAGTGATATCGCGCGCCGGGCCATAACTCAAGTGAAGCCTGAATGAGAAACGACAAGTTGGCGGAGATCGTGTCAGGAGGAGATGAGGGCTTATGGGAAATCGTAGAGCTAGCTAAAGACGACTGCAGCAAACAGGATTCCACTAGTACCCTAAGAGAATATGTATAATATATATCCTGTGGAATGATATTCTTAATCAGTAATCTATTTATACTAACGTAGTAAAAACACAAGACTACGAAATTAATAAATTATCACAGTATCGATAGAATAATGAAACCAACTGTAACCAGTCAAGAAATACAGCCGTTAGAGACAGTTCTCTCTATAATATCATTATTTTTCAGTAAAAAATTAAAGATAAAACTATCAAAAGCATCCTCTGAATCACTTAATATTGTCAATAGAAAAGTGGAGATAGTCACGAATTTGCAGTTGTCTCATATTCCTAGTTAGGTACTTCTTTGGAAGAGCATAACCTTAGACTCAAGAGGCTCGGGTTAAAAGTTCAGCATGATACAATTCACCCAGAAAGTTATTATCACGACAGAGTTCCAACCTCAAATAATCATCGCTCTGTTGTAAATGTCCAAAGAAGAGATGTAAAAAAAGAAAAAAGATATCACACACTATTTTAGTCATGTCGGTTTCTGAAATTATTAATATACAAAGCCAAAGCTGATCCGTTCACTGAGCCACAGAATCCGCAAACCTGATACTGTTGAAGAGGAGCTAAACACTATGAAGAGAATGCTCCTCGAAAATGGCTCCCCAGAACGTTTCATCACAAAATCCATGAAACCTAAACCACCAAAGCCGCTAACACTTTCAGTTTCCGAAAAACTTTTCTACCGAAATCTACAATTCAATGGATACTCATCAGCAGAGATACTGATTTTACTGCTTGAGAATGATATAGCCGAAAAAAGAGTAACTCTTTGCTGAACACCTTCTATTTCATAACTATTGATATCCTCATAAACTCAATAATCGAAAATCAGAAAAAAACTTCCCTCTGTGTTACTTATCATTAATTACTACCAACTGTCCATTTTTCGCTCCATTGTCATAGGAGAAATGTGCTTACACTTTTTTTCTAGTTGTGTTTTATCTTCTCCGGGTTAGGGGAAATGTTTTACTACTTATGATTTATTAGTTCTAACACATGAATGCGTGTCCCTCTTTGTGTGTGTGTGTGTGTCTGAGTGTGCGTGTTTCCTTCACTGAATATTTCTAACATAGTTCCACAGTAATCACATAAATCCGGTAAGTCAATTAACTATACTCATTTATTATCCAACTCACTATTATTTATATAGTTGACAATCACTGTAGTACATAAAGACATTGACCATAATTATATTTGTATTTTATGTACAGTAGGATGAAACATACTGTATTCATTAAATTACCAATATTACCATTTACGTAAAAGGAGACAGAATCATAATACAATGAGACAAAGCTGCCTACTGTCATCACCGACGATATTCCTAATTGTCGTGGAGTGGGATTATGCGTCAGACTGTGAGTGGAGAGAGAGAAGACAGGAACACATTAGACCGATAAGAAAACTGTAGGAGATCTGAGATTCTCGCATATGATTTATGTCGAATGTCATGCACACTGGAAGAGTTACAGGTGAAAAGCGAAAAACCAAAAAGAAGAGGCTGGCAGCAAACACAGGACTTCAAGTGAACATAGAGATGACACAGGGGAAGAAGATACTCAACTGACCAACAATTACAAGAACCGTTCAATATTAACGGAAGAAATTTGATAGAGGTCACTTCCTTCAGTTATCTAGGAAGCATCGTTTCAACTACAGGCACTCTGAACAGATGGCGATATCAAATCACGTCAGGATCGGAAAGGCGAGACAAACATTCATCACTCTGAAATCACTTCGGAAATCTTCTGCACTCCGCTGCAGCATAAACAACAAAATTCAGATTTTCAACACCAATGTTAGGTCAGTCAGTCAGTCACTGTTTCTATATGAGTCAGAAACTTGATGCCCGTGTCACAAAAAGCATTTCCAAAAGGCTGTCTCGGACTTTAATTAACAGCTGGCTATGCTTCATACTGAAGATCAGATGGCCGGTAAGAAAGAGTTAGCAACAGGACACTTTGGGAAAGAACCAATCAATACCCTATTGCTCAACAAATATTCCGAAGAAAATGGAGATGGATTGGACACACACTGAGAAGACCATTGAGTGACATCGGACGACCAGGCCATCGGCCGAGTGGAACTCGAGTGGGAAAAGACGAATTGAGTATGTGTCTGTATGCGACATGGAGAAGGAAAAGGGAGATTTTGGACAATCGTGGGGCCAACTAAAGTGGACTAGAGAGAACAAGACAAAATAAGATGTCGTGTTGAAGGCCTATATTCCACTCGGAACCCTAAGGAATAATAATAATAATTGATAGTATAATGACCTGGCCTAGTTTATTAGGCCAGAAAAGAAGAGGGAAGGTTGGCCGTAGGTTTGGCGACCCTATGCCGGAAAACTAATGCAACCGCTACATAAAACTTAAGAGCAGCCAGTATATTACCAAAAGAAACAAATGGCAAACTTTCTTTCCTGAAAAAAGTGTTATCTACAAAAATGACAAGTCTGCTTTTATGCCAAACGCCTAATGTTAAAGTAGCTAGCCACAGTTAGGGATGATTTTAATTGACTCTGTCGTCTGAATTGAGTCAATCCGAGTACTCAGGTGATGAGATCAACTAACCAGTGTATTCAGATCGCTTCCACATGCCTAGCAAATGTACCAGTGGTTGACTGGTTTCCACTTACACGTACAAGTCAGTAATGCATTAAAAAATTTTACTCTGTTTATCCATACACACACAACAATACATTAATTGTTAGCATCTCTTATCATAGTTCATTTTGTTTTTAAGACTTCTCAGAGGAGAAAAAGAAGAAAACAACCAGATAGTGAATTTAGATTTCCGTCTGCTGATTTGTTAGTTGCATCAATTTGTCTGAGAAGAGTTGAGCATGAATAATTGAACAGTGAAATTAATTCTTTCTAACTAATTATTATCATTAATATTAACACGAAAAACAAGATAGAAAAATTGCAACAAAAATGAAGAGAAATATAAAGCAGGGGAGGGGGAAGATGCTTTTCATACTACAGTGAATTCCCCGCACGAACATACTCTTCCCTACTACCGACTCACTTATCCCAGATTAATTACCCTTGTCAGTATCTTTACACGTTGTAATATGAGACAAACTGAACATTAAGGACAAATCAATACAACCAAACTAATGTACAGTGTAATATATATATATATATATATGTATATTATATATATATATATATATATATATATATATATATATATATAGTCAGGATGCAATTCATAGATTCATGAAAACGTGTTGACTGGTGAAAAGAGTTGTAAGCTGAAACGTAAAACAAAGTAAATACAAATATTTTACACGATAAGGAGGCCTAAAAATTCTGGTTCCGTTTACTCCCAGTAAAAAAATCAAGTCCCACAATATCCTTCTCCCTATGACAGATTTAAAGATAATTCTTAGGTAACTTTGCACTACAGATGTTGAGGTTTAAAGAGGGATGCCAGCGTGATTCTCATTATGCATTGAACTATTGCGTCCTAGTTAGGGACTCTTCGACAGTACAACGCACCCACCACAGGGGCTCGAACCTAGGGCCTTCCGGTTACAAGTGAAGCTCATATAGTCTTCCGAACACACGGAAACACACACACACAAAGAGTTGACACTTGTAGTAGGCTAATAAGCTAAATAATCTTGACGTCAATGCCTTTGAAATTATACACATATTTTTATGTAATACTCAGGAAAACAAATATCGGTCAGGATGTCAGCAACTTTTGAAAAAAGCGATTTGTATCCTTTTATCATGTAAAGGCAAGTAGATCGCAAACCATCCAACTCGCCTTGTAACCGGAAGCTCCTGAATTCAAACCCCAGTGGGTGCGTAGTATCGAAGAGTCCAAAAATTAGGACTCCCTGCTGGTTTCCCAGTGGTTTTCTAACTGATACCGATCCGCCGTACGTCAAACTTGAAACAAATCAAGTCCCTACAAACTGACTGTTGAGAATCAATTATTAACCGTTAAAAAGACACAAGGAAAATCAGAAGACATTTTATCTGAAAATTTCCAATTATTCAAGTGTTGACTTGCCGGCGTTCGACTGTTTACACAATTTTACCACGAGCTGACATTGATTAGAGAATCATTGGAAAATAAGCACGGAGTACTGGACAGCTATCTCGTCGGTCCAATGGCAGATGAATTCTAACTTATGCCAATTCACGATATGGCGTGACCATTAGCCAATACGTAAGTATAATAAGTCTAATTGGTTGTTTAGACAGGTGTTTTGTGGTGTGACAAGTCACTTACACACATATTTCCGTTAGAAGTCACACGGATCATTCTTCTGAACAAACTTCAGAATTCGAAATTCATTTAAGCCTATAGATAATCAGATGATTCAAACTCATAACTACTCAAGATGAATGAGTTTGGATTAACGCGGAAGTAAAGCAAAGTAATACGTCTCTAATATCTGGACAAAATAAGATCATAAGCTTTCTTTAAATAAGTGAAATCTTCACCTAGACACACACACAAATAAAGAAAACAACAAATCCGGAGACCAGCATAAGGCCAACAGTGAGAATATCACTCTTTTCCATAATCAAATTATAAAATTCCAGAAATCTATAACGAAGAGTTAACCCCTATACTGTGAGTAACACGGATTTTCGACAATGAGTTTTAACAGTTCCACTGGAAAGATTAACACTAAAGTCTACAAAAACTTCAGCTTGATCATATAACGCTGTATATATATATATATATATATATATATATGATCAAAATTTTAAACACCTTCTCAGTACTGCTGACGTCTTTCAAGCATTTGAGAAAAGCAAACATTCTAATTTCTTGAAAACTGAAAGATAGTAAAACCAAAAAAAAAACGAAAAGGAAAAGCAAACAAAAAACTTACTTCCATCTGATAACTTTGTATCGATTGGGAAGGAATGTAACAATTGACGCGCCTACATAATATACGTGAATGCAATAAAAACAAGTAACAAAATGAGGCAAGAGTAGAAGGAGAGAAAGTTAACAAACAAACAAAATGAAATCCTACCAAAGGTTATACAAGTTTACTTCTATCTCAATGATTATGAAGAAAAGAACTTTATGATCGTAATCACTTAGTGGAAGAAAAAAAACACACGCAAAAGAATATCTCTAAATATATGTACATAAAATGTACCGATGTGGTTTTAGTCTCCTTGAAAAGAGACAACAGACTGGAAACATTATTTTTATAATAAATAAATTATAACTGATAATCAGTTCATTTTCACTGTATTAGGCAACTGAAACTTTAACCTGAAAGTACTAGCTTACAACAACACATATGGTGTATATTGGTGTGCTTCATTGGAAATCATTGTTGTACTAATTAATGTAGAAGCATGTATACAGTTCAGGTCGTTGCACTAGGAAGAAACAGACAGAAATGCTCAGTCTGTGGTGTTGACATACCGTCTCCTAGTTCGAATGCTTCGACAATGTTCAAGGAGTAGAGTGAAGTTACTTCAGTTGGTGGTGACTGTCTCTTGTCATACAATGTTCTGACATATGAAACGAGGTGTGCAGAGTTCAAGTATCAATGGGAACGGAATCACTCACGTGGAATGTAGGCAAATCCAGCTGAGTAGTCACTAACAGGACGAAATGAGAAGCCTGGATTCCACTTCTAGTCACTATCAACGCAAATACCTAATCCAATAGGTGGAGTGTGAGGAGAAATACATACATACGTGTTGTTCTATCTACATAAATACATGTAACTGGACAACTATATCGATTGCTTTATTTTCCCCATTTCACTTCACCTAATGTCAGTAATGAAACAAAGATACTCACAGTCGTAAACCTGTTATTTTTCATTTTCATTTTTTTAAAATAAGTATAATTAGAATTCAGTGATAAATGTAATCAATCAAAGTAATTGATGCTAAATTAAATTTATTGGAAACAATTAAATTTCATTAGGGAATAAAAATGAGGAGAGAAAAAACAATCACAACAACAACAACAAAAGAATAATTATTACACAGTGACGCAAAGATACTACTCATTATAGCACACACACCTACCTTGTGATTAAAGTAGTATTCAAATTTATCTCTAGCTATGCATAAACACCGATGCCAGGTAGACGGACGAGAGCATAAAAAGCGTCCAACATTTGGACTGAGTTGATCTTGGATTAGATTTATTCTTTCAATCCATTTGTTCATTGATACTTTATCATTTGCATAAAGTCTGCTTGTAACAATTTCATTGTTATTGTTAGCAGTAGCACTACTTACACTTTCCTTGCATATATCCATTAAAAATGTCAAGTCTGATATAATTGGATGACATGTTTGATTTTCCTGCTGATCAGTATTCCAGGCTTGTAGAAATCCTTTCAATTTCAACGGTTTCAACGTGAATTGGCTTTCAAACTACCATTTTTCAAGTGTATCAAGAGAGGAAACAAAATAAAAACTTTTTTTTAAAAAATTTGATAGCCAGTGAAATGCTGCTATGAATATCAGAAAATAGGGTAAGGAATATGTACAAGTTATCAAGTATAACTTGCACTGGTCTACTATTCACCCGTGACATACAGTTCGTCTGTCTGGATTCAACATAGAACTTGGCACCGAAGTGCAGCAGTTCAAGTTGCCACGTTCCAAATAGCACACAAAGGTAGACAAGAAAATGAGTGAAGAGAATCAATAGAGTTTTGACAAGTATAAGAGTGAAACAGAATGAGTGATGGTAGAAAGGAATGTGAAAGATTACAGAGACTGAATACATCTGCGCCATTGACAACGATTTTGAACCATGTCACCTATTGTCTCCAGTCATTGATTCTTAGAGTCCCGAGGGCCCCAACCCGGAATTCTGCATCTCCCTACCTGACTCAGTTTAACTGTCAAGGATTTCATGGATTGATGCCATGTTTTTGTTTGGCCACCACTTACTCTTTTCCAACCTGCACCTATATCAGCTAGTAATGCCCGTCCGTCGGGGGAGGCGATGGTTAGGCATGCGCAGCACGTGACCTAGCCATCTCAATCTATGCAACTTTATAGCCTCTTCGATTGATTTTCCCTCTTTGCCCAACACTCTACTCCTAACGTCAATATTACTTACCTTATTATGCCACCTAACGTGAGAAAGAGATCGTAGACATCTATGATCAAAAACAGTCAACCTTTTCATGTCTTCAACTCGTATTAGCCATGTTTCAGAGCCATAGAGAAGGACGGAGCGAACTGCTGAGCAGTAAACACGTCCCTTGATTGATAGCCGGATGTCACGCCTACACCAGAGATGGTGTAAGTTAGCGAAAGCAGCTCGAGCTTTTTGGATCCGTGCTGAGATTTTGTCGCCAATCAGTCCGTTAGTGTTGATACAACTTCCCAAATAGGTGAAGTGATCATACAGAAAGAATTAGGAACAAAAAACTCTGGGAACGAACTAACCAAGAAAGAATTGTTCAACAAATATGCTGAGGAAAATGGAGATGAATTGGTCATACGCTCAGAAGACCGCTGGATGACATCACATACCTGATCATAGCTCAAGGGGGACCACCCGAATGGGGAAAGACGAGTTGTGTGTTGGTTCGAGGATGACATAGAAGAGAAGGAGGAGATGAGAGCTTACGGGCGATCATGGGACCAGCTAAAGTGAACTGCACAGAATAGGATAAAATGCAGATGTGCTGTTGAGGCCCTGTGTTCCACTCAGTAGATCGGTGATCAACAATAAAAATAATATTCAACAAGGAGTATCTACAGTCTACAGCGATTCGAACCTGCATTCCCAATTGATATGTTACTAGAGAGTAACCAATATCCCTTATAAAATTTTTAGTGTTATTTCAAACTGGATTCAGTCAGTTATGAATACGAAGTGGTCATCAAGCTAGGTGTTACACTACAGCAACAACCAGCACGGATCCATTAACTTAGGTCTCGTGCTTATTCACACACACCCATTATTAGCAACCATGAAGGGAGTGATTCTCCAGTTGGAGAATGTATGGATTAAAAACACTTTTAAGGTTGAATTCTTACAAATTTAATTTTTCATTGTGAAATTTATCAAGTTAGACTAGAGTAAAACTGCTGGAAGAGGAAATTCCGTCGAAGTTTTTATCGTCACTGAGCATAAAATTCATTAAAACTAATCTGACACAAATTATTTGTTTAAAATAACCACGCTACTAATGAGTAGTTCAACACTTTGTAAAAGAAATACAACTATAAATCAATACTAATCTTAAGTGATATGTATATCTCTGTATTCTTCCGCAGAAAAACATAATAGACAAGTAAAGAGCACGAACTGAAGAAAATAAGATGCGTATTGTGAGTAAAAAGCCATACAAGTTGAAGTCAATGACCAGAACAAGACATGAAATCAATGAGTAGGAGTCTTCCGTAACTAGTTTGAGACATGTAGACAGGCATAGTTCATATGGCTGGACTACTCAATATGTTGGTGAACATAGCAGAAATGTGGTCATAATGAGTATGTATATTTGCACATTAATATCATTCCACTAATAATGCATAACTTGGATTCATATACTGATGGAGTTATGGAAATCTTACTTCATATACAAAGAAGATTCCCATAGAGAAGTCAGTCAAAAAGAAGAAAGAAAACTAAAATATACTCGATAGTGATTCTAACTTGCATAAAAGCAAAAGAAAGACATAAAGAACACTGAGTCGAAACACCAGTGGCTGAACGGTCTACAAGCTTGCCTTGTAACCAGAAGGTCCTGGATTCCAACCCCAGTGGATGCTTACTAATGAATAGTCCCAAACTGGGACGAAACAACTTTCCAGTACTTACTACTGGTTTCCAATGGTTCTTTAACTGGTATCAGTCCGTGGCCAAAAAATAATTTATGTTCTCGTAGTATTGCTTACGAATTAAAAAGACTTAAACTTTAGTCCGATCATAAGGAGATGAGAATCTTCAGGAAATTCACAAGTCATGCTCATGCATTTCATACAGCAATATAGTAGGAAACACTGTTACATTGAACTGAGTTTACAAACTAGAAATATGACTATGCACGAAGGTGCAGCAGTCGAAGTTTGATAAACTCTATAAAGCACAAATAAAGGTAGTAAAAAAATGTGATGAAACTCTAATAAACGATAATTCATGGAAGCAATGAAGAGATTGGAAAAGAAATTAGGGATGGTTAGAACAAAATAATTAATGCATCCTTATTTGTTGGAGAATAGTGACAATTTATTGGATTATTATTTATTGCATCTAAGCCACTGCTTACGATTTTGAGCTTTCTCACAAACAGTCTCTAGCCATTGGTTTTTAGTTCCGAAGACCAGCCCCAACTAGGCACTCCACATCTAATTAAATGATTTAAAACAACATGCCACGTTTTGGAATGAACATCTGTAATTCTGTTCAAACCCAATCATATGTCAGCTAACCTCGCCCAACGTGGAAGGCGATGTTTCGGTATGCGTAACACGTGGTCCTAGCTATGTCAATATATGCACAGCTCAGTAACAACACCCAGTGATTCCTCCTCCCTACCCAACATTCTACGTCTAATCTCCATACTATTCAGCATGTTAAACAACCTAAAACGACAGAGAGTGCTAGAACATCTATGGTCACAAATGATGACCTCCTTCTTCGTATCCTTAACTTTTAACAGAGATTTCTCACAGCTGTAGAGAAGACCGAAGTAAACTGCAGCGAATTACACACGTCCTTCAATCGGTCAAACAGTTATACTGTCATATAGTGATTGTTGCTTACCCCTGAAAGGTAATAATTCTGAATAGATAAGCCGCTATGTACGACTTTCTACAATGCGACAACTAGCAACTCTCTCTAGCCAATGAAAATAAAGAACTCTAAACTCTAACTAAATCTAGGGATATTTTCATTCATCTTCCGATTAATAGAAAACAACAAAAGAGCTAAACTGAAGTATTTTTCTGGATAATATATATATATACTAAAGGAAGACAGGTTGTTTTTGCATCAGAGGACAAATTGATTAATAAGTTATATAATACGTTATAAGCTTTTGGTTTACACTCAACACCACCATACCCATCAACTCCTCATCTTCCTCCCTCCATCCTCTACTACTACCCATAAGATCCATTTAATCCCCCCAAAATAAAGATATATTGGGTAACAGATTTTACAAATCAACAACTAATTCATTTATATTCATTCAACCTATTTCCTTTTCCCTTCTTTTCCTAATACAATGACATAAAATTCATAATGACTAGTAGGAAGGGGAAAACAAATTAGAAGCAAAAGCCGGATCAATACATATGAAGAGTTAAATAAGCAGAGAGAACGAAATGGGGATAGACGAAATGTGATGAAAGTAATCAAGATTACTCTGATGTCCAAAAAACAGATATATATATATATATATATATATATATATATATGGATCAGTGAATAGTATAGTTAGATAATCAATATTCAGACAAAACAGACAGACTTTTGGAGTCCAGGTTTGCTAAAGAGGAATATATATATATATATATATATATATATATATATAATTAAAGCGCTTATTAAGCAATTTGGAATGTGGGGTAAAAAGAATAAATGTTCGACTTTCAGCTGTCATTTTTCAGGAATAGTGTCACACTTACACCGCTGATAGGCGTAGTCTCGAACAGGCGAAGTGGTCGTCCGATGTTCAAATTACCTCGATAATCTAGCTATCAAGCATTACTGAATGATACCATTGGTGTCTAACTACTCATGCCTACCGATCAGTAGTATCTAACGGGTACATTTTGTTTAAAATACTTATACTATTTAACCAGTAGTTCAGTTTATTTGATTTCGCTATCAAAATAAGCCTCATTCAGTGAATTTTCGGTGGATAGGTCAATAGGTGTGTTACACGGTCAAGTGTGTATAGTTGTGCATCGTTATTGACTTGGATTCCGTGTTTAGTTTTCCATTACTCCCGTGACTATAGTAACCAACGAATTGAATGAAAGACATTGGAATGATACTCGTGGCACACGTCAAAGACACAGAAGCTGGTGTCCTACGATGCCATTGCTCGTCAAACGATGACTTCCAGAATTTCTGAATACTCATGTGAGTGTGTTACGACCGGATTTCTGTTCATTACAGCTAAAATCTATTGTATATCCCACAATGTACTACAAATCAATTTTCAGCAAGTAAAGATTCGAGGCGACAAAACAGATGAGAGAAAGAGGTAAACAGGAGATAAAGGAAGAAGCAGAAGGAAACTGAAAGGAAACTTATTTTAGATGAAAGGCATACAAATAATACTACGTACAAAGTTAATATACATATGTATATAAATATATATAATTGCATATATATTATTAGGAACGATTTTAACATCTCACCTACCCCGAAAATCTGCGTACCATATTAGTTATTCTCGCAGATATTTCTGATCAATATTTTCACAAGTAGTATTCCAACGTGAATTTCCTCACGAAGATATTACAGAACCATTGAAAGCTAAGGGGGACAGAGCGATTGTTTCCTTCTAGTTTGGACAGTTCTTCAGGAGCACATGAGCGTGACACCATCAAGGATTTAAAACACGTCATCAGTTTTAAGAAGCAAACACAGTAACACTAACCAACGGAATAGTCTAAACTCAGTAAACTGGACCGAACTATTCATGTGCCAGGCTAAGATAAGTGTAAGACTTACAGATTGTGGGAATGCATAGTTTCATATTAATATGAAATTACTGAGCTGGAATCCTATGATCCGTAAATTCTAACTCCTATCATAAATCAGCTATGTGCAGTGCCAGCATTATTCAATGTCATGGCTTATTACAAGTCCTCAGCAGGCAAGATTAAGGGGACCCTAACACACTGCTCACGACTTCTCATTAAAATTGGTAAAGTACTTTGCTCACAACCTACAGGTCATAGTTTCGATAACCATAATAATAATAATAATAAGCTGGTTAGTTTCACTGTGAACCCTTTATTTTCCTTCTAGACAGAAACTTCAGGGAAAATAGCAAAAAGAAATTGAGTTATGAAATCATCCACAGATGAATGAATGAATCAGCACTGTATTTGATGAGTTTGAATGTAAGCGGTTGTCTCAAACGACTAGGAAAATGTACACATTTTAAACAAAGGGAAAATACTAGTGAATTACTAGAAGCAAAGTCGAAGACGTCGCATTATCAGGGAGAGAATAAAGGATGCACTGGATGCCGAACTCCGCCACCCTCCAGAACAAGCTGGCTATATTCAGGAAAGGCAAATCATGTGCTGATCAAATTGCAACTCTACGCATCGTCCTCACAGAAGAAAGCCTAGAACGCCAGTCAAACCTCTACCTCAACTTCATCGACTTCGAAGAGGCCTTCGACAGACAGCACTGACAGAGAAATAATTCGGGGAATGCCTCAACACTATGGCGTGCCTGAAGTCTTTATCAGCGTCATCCAAAAGCTATGTGACAGTGGCACGTGTCAGGTGATCCATAACGCAAAACTCAGAGAGGCGTTCGGAGTGCATACAGGAGTAGGACAAGCCGCTGCCTATTATCACCGATTATATTCTTAATTGTGGTGTACTGGATTATGCGTCAGACTGTGGGAAGTGAGGAGACAGGAATACGCTGGATCACCGATAAGAAGACTCTAGGAGATATGGATTTCGTAGATGATATATGTCTAATGTCACATAAACTCGAAGACTTAAAGGTCGGCGAAAACCAAGAAACTGGCTGAAGAAACAGGCAGCGAAAACAGGACTGCAAGTGAAAATAGAAAAGACAGAGGTGATGAAGATAACTAACGAACCGTAACAACAACAAGGACCAACCACCATCAACGGGAGAGATTTAACTGAAGTCATCTCCTTCACTTATCCGGCTAGGAAGCACGGTTTCAACCACAGCCAGAGGATCGGCTGAAGATTTCAAAGGCAGCCAGCCAGAGTCGAAAAGGCAAGATACGCCTTCATCAACCTGAAACCAGTTTGGAAATCTTCTTCACTGCACTCAGCCTCAGCATACGGAACAAGATTCGGATTTTTAGCACAAATGTGAAGCCAGTCGGTCCTTCTATACGGGTCAGAAACTTGCACTGCATGTCACGAAAAGGATTTCTAACAGGCTGCAGACTTTTATCAACAGCTGCCTTCGCTGGCTCTATACTGATTGGCCAGAAAGAATTAGTAACAAGAAACTCTGGCTGGGAACGAACTAACTAAGAGCCGATCACTCTACATATATATAGGAGAAAATGGATCGGGCATACATTGAGGAAACCGTCGAATGACGTCGCGCGCCAGACCCTCGAGTGGAATCCAAACGGAAAGTGAAAAGAGTTGGTCGTTCTAGGGTGACATGGAGGAAATTATGTGAGTAAGAGATGAGAGACTATGGGCAATTGTGGACCCAGACGAAGAGGATGGCAGAAAAAATAGAAGTGGAGATGTGTTGTTGAAGCCCTATGTTCCACTCGGAACCCAAGGGAATGATAATACTAATAATAATAATACTAGAAGGTTGGTGTTCAAAGAAATTATTGGCAATAATCAACAGACTTGGTGAAGTCAATAAGGAGTAAGTCACACATATTATCGAGTCAAACCTAGACAGCCAACTTTCACACACTGCGGTTAGTTACTGTTTCAATCTCTAGTCCACCAAACGAGGGATCAGGCAGCCAGGGAGGCGGTATTGAAGGCACATACACCCAACAGATGTGATTGATCGCCAAGTAGGTGCATGTGTAAATACAAATGATCGTTAAGTACAACACTGTTCATTCATCCTATGATAAAACAGTTCAAAGTGATTTAAAAATAAGGAGAAATCAAGATAGATAAGTATAAATTAGCTTACTTTTTCACGTGCCCATTCAATACAATGAACAGGTTGTGTAGGAAATGATTTCAATGTACAATATGGTATTGAATTCGATTGACTCTCTGTACTTCCATTACTACCACTATTTACATCATTATGATCATCTCTTTGACTATTATATGATTCAGTTAAATTTGGTAGAATCACTTGTACATGACCTTTAGTGCCTAATGTTCCAGATTCAAATAATGGTAAGTGTAGGGTTACACATCGTGAATCTAAATAACGACGTGTAGCTATACAGTCTAAAGCGGCTAAAACAACACCACTGGGTTGAACAGTTGATAAAGTAGACTTGTTAATTGCTTTTACTAAGAATTCATCAGTGAAAATTGATTTTTCTGTATCTGGCCAAACTGAACAAAAGAGATAAAGCGGAGTAAAAGAAGAAAACACGGGAAACAGAAGAAGAAGATTATGATGATGATGGTATTAAGGGTATGCAGGTGAATGATAAAATGGCTTTCCTTAAAGAAAGAAAGACCAGATTTGCAGTATAAAATGATATCGTCATTCTATTTCACAGGTACTCATCAGTTGCACACACCACTACCTGAAATTATAATGGTTATATAAAAGAATACCAACAACGTACTTCACTGTTTGAATGGCAGAAGAGAAAACTTTATAAAATCAACGCATCCGAAATATGAGTATTAAAACTGGTTTTAGTGTAAGTTACCATCAATTTATATGCCTTTCAAAGTAGAAAAGATGCCTCGTTACATCTAAACTGGTAACGCTATACAGCACCACATGCTCTATAAGTCAATTCAAACTGATGTCACTTCCAACTGCGTTTATAAATTTCTATATACACTTGCGGTACACTTGCAGGTACATTAGAAGAACAGAAAGAAGCTCTTCTATCTGGTTTGCAGAGTATATCCCATATTTTCGCAAAGTACAAATACCAAACATCTTGTGGATATGGGTTATTTTGTCGAGATTTCTAAATTCTTCAAAATATTAAACATAAACAAAGGACAGCAAATTTACTATGATTTACTGATGAAACGATTACAGTCAAACGTTGTTTCAAACGAAACTTATGCGTACACAGAAAGAGAGTGTAACCAATCTCCCACTCCGTTGGTAACTACACTTTGATTACAATGGTCAGTCATCTATATTAGTGATTTCAGTTCACTGAGCAAGTTTTCAGTGTCATCAACTTTAACCTGCTTGATCTGAGCTATATGAAACTACGTGCTAACACTGTTTATTAGATTTTTCTCTCTTTTCCTCTTCCCCTCTCCCTTATTTCCATTTTGAATGGCATATAAATTGATGGTAACTTACACTAAAACCAGTTGTAATACTCATATTTCAGATGCGTTGATTTTACAAAGTTTTCTCTTCTGCCATTCAAACATTGAAGTATGTTGTTGGCATTCTTTTATATAACCATTATAATTTCAGGTAGTGGTGTGTGCAGGTGATGAGGACCTGTGAAATAGAATGACGATATCATTTTATACTGCAAATCTGGTCTTTCTTCTTTCTTTATCCAAAATTAATAAAGGGAAGTAAAAAACAACTATGAAATGACTTTTTTCTTACGCGATAAGTAAATTCAACCGTCGACGTCATAAGATGAAAACAGGAAAGTAGAAACACGAATGACAGGCGACTAACTAAACATACATATAAACGCATTGGAAAAGGAAAATGTATGCTTTTACTTTAGTTAGAACACTAATAAGCCTTTTTCTCATTGTCTCTCTCTCTCACACATTTACTCACTCACTTAAGATTCACTAACTAAATAAATCGTAATTTAGAATACTTTTTGATGCTAAATATTAAGTTGTTAAAAAGTCAGTAATCGGTTGGGGAGGTGGAGGAGGAGGAGGCGTAGACTTGTATTTTGCTAGATAAATTAACGTTAGAGAGTGCATCCAACGCTTTAGGTAAATGTACATTCCATTTACATATGAAAACCCCTCTCTCTCTCTCTCTGTCTTTCTGCACCGAAAGTAAGAGACTGTATCACTAAGTTGATGAAGTAATTAAACGGAGACATGGAATACACAATTTGTGTCTCTGTCTCTCACGCACTCAATCAAACAAACATACTCACAAGGAGTAGGAATCACTTTCAGTTAACCACTCAGTATATATGAGATACAAAATGCTGATGATATCTTAAAGTTGTTTGGAGTTTAATTAATCTCTGTAATGCTTTTTAAATATGCGACTCAGTCAGTATACGTGAATTGTGGTGTAATGTACGTCAGAGATAAACATGGAATTAACTGATATATGGTCTACAGAAGAGTTTGAGGGACAAAGAGATAGATGCCTTAGCTTGTGGCAAAATAATGGCCTATAATAGATAAATTTCTGTGTAACTAAACTACTCATGTCATATAAATATATATATATATATATATATATATATGGGCAGCGCTACTGGAAGCTAAGAAATATTATGCAAGACTGAGTTGAAATGCTGTTTAACAGGTGTTAAAGTAACCATAGGAAGCATAAAACTGTACCAGTATTTAGGAGGCGGTTCCAGACTACTGAATTGAATCAAACCAGTGAAGTAGAAATTATTACTCCACAACATTTTTCATAAGCATTTCAACTTTACCACTATTGTTAACGCTTTCAAAGTAGCCATCAAAACAGACTTGTATAGCCTAGAGAGTAACTGAAGGTTGGGGGAAGAGTTGAACAGGAGTATTGTTACAGACTGTCAAAAGTGAAAACAAATGTCTAATTATTTTAATGTTTCCTAGATTTCCAAGTGGAACATGGGTTAAAACAGCACATCTCCACTTCGTCTTGTTGTCTTCCGTCCTTTTGCCCCACGATTGCTCATAGGCTCTCCTTTCCTTCGCACACAACCTCTTCAATGTCACCCTCGGCGGCCTGGAGTGCGACGTCATCCAATTGTGTCCTCAGAGTGCGTCCGATGCATGTCCATTTTCTTCAGAATATTTCCTGACAAATAAGTTCTCGCTTGTTGATTTATAACCACAGTTCCTTCTTCTTCATCCCTTCTGGCCATTTGATTTCAGTATGGAGAGAATGCAGTTGTTGATAAAGGTCTGTAACCTATTGGAAATCCTTTTCTTGACGCATCCGCTAATTTTCTCACTCATATAGAAGCAGTGACTGGATGACTTAACATTGGTGTTCAAATTCTGAATTAAGTTGTTTATGCTGCAGTGGACTGAAGAAGATTTCCGAACTGATTTTAGAGTAGTAGAGGTCTGCCTGACCTTTCCGATCCCGACAGGATTTGACATCGTCATCCGTTCGGTTTGCTTGCTGTTGAAACGATGCCGCCTATATAAGTGAAGGAAGTAACCCTATTTCAAATTTCCCCCTCTCACTCCCCACTCAGTCTGGAGCATAATCCACTCCACCACAATTAGGAATATCATCGTGAGTGATAGTAGGCAGCCTCGTCTTACTCCTGTCTTCACTTCAGACGCTTCTCTGAGTTTTCAGTTGTGGATCACTTCACACATGACATTGTCACACAGTTGTTGAATGAGGTTGATATATATTTCGGGCACTACATAATGTTGAATTAGTTCCCAAATTACTTCTCGATCAACGCTTTCGAAGGCCTTTTTAACTGAATCAACGAAACTGAGGTAGATGTTCGACTGCTATTCTATGCTCTGTTCGATGATTACGCCAGTTCTTGAAGAGAACTAAGTTGCCCTTCTAAGGTAATTTGACAAGGCAGCCTACTTTCCACTCAGTAGGTACCTCTTAACTGATTGTTGATATCTCCTACCAACATTTGTGACTGTATTGAAAGTAATTCACGATAACGAAATACAAATCAGTTAATTTTTTGTGGACCATTCATTATTTCATCTGGATGATTAGTATTATTTTCAAATATCCTTAAATTCTGTTTCCAATCATCATTCGTTATGACTGGTTGCATCAGTATTTTGATAAGAACGAATATAAAATCATGGAGTCTGTTGGTTTCGCGTTGAATCACAAAATTTTCCTGCATAACAACAGCCCAGTGACTTGATTATTCTAGGATTTATTCGCTGTAGAGTCTTGAAGGTACATCCCCGAAGAGTCATAAGCTAGAATGGAATGGCTGGTCGTTTAATTTTCTCTTGAACAATATTGGTTCATGCCGAAAAGAGCGTTTAGGAAACCCTGCTCACTGATTCATTCTAAAATTAACACATACCATGTTACATGATAAAGAATAGACACCAATAGAAAGAAGACAATAGGTAAACGATGATATACAACTGTCTAACATACACTTATGACACATAGCATGAATTGATATATGCGAATTAATCCGTCTGACAGCATCACATGCAACTTGACTCTTCGATAAGCCAATATGACATGAATGGAAGAAAAATTGTCGATTCAAATTCGACTTTTCAATATGATCTGGATCAGTGACAATAATATTCGGATGATTGTTAATAGTACTGCCACAATTTGGAATAGAATTGGTTTTTACAACTTCATCTGCCAGTGAAGTAAAACTACTATTACCACTACTAGTAGTAATAGTAGTAGTACTAGGGTGAAGTGAGTTTTCTTCGCCTTCAGCAAGATAATCATTGGTATTCTGTTCCTCAGCTTCACTTTTTATTGCAGTGTCCACTGGTTTTATGGGTGCAGAAATCTGTAAGTAAAGGTAAAATGGAAGGTTGGTAGTTATATATATATATATATATATATATATATATATATATATATATAATATATATATATATATGTATAATGGCTGGTAAATCACCCTGCCGACAGCTGCTGCCTCAATATAGTGGTGGGACTGGCGCATCAGAATGACCCAACAAGCTGCATTGGCTGGAACTGATGTTATTTTGTAAGTTCTGCAATATTAGGAGGATTGTTTCGATAGCGGTTATACTAAAGGCAGTTTGCAATAAGTTCGGGGTCTGTGGATAAAGAAGTACTGTCGACCAATAGGAATGGAGCAGCAACAAGCTAGCCATGCTGTCTCTCCTCTCCGGGTTAGTGAGGTTAGAAAAGGTCGATCCAAAAAAACTGCACATCCTGACTGATTCTGCGGTAGTACGCAGATGGGATGAGATAAGGATACAACTCGAAAAAAAACCAATCATCCAGGGCATGTGTGTGAACGACCTCAAAAAGTTGTCTCCTGGTGTTTGAGATTACGCAACACTAATACTGCCTCTTTCTCTGTTTAGACATTTCAAGAAACAAAACAGACTTTTATGGTGTGGGCAGAAGGAAAGCGGTAACTGTGCATACACTTGAATAAGAACACAAAGTTAATAAGACAACAGATAGTTTATTGAGAAAATTAAGAGATATTTATAGATTTTTATGTACATTATTGTCAGCGGAGAAGCAACCTTTTCTGATTGGTTGTTTTCTTGCTGAAAGTTATTCTGTACTGCTTGTGGCCGTATCTCAGAAAGTCAAGTCATAGATCTGCGAATCCTATCTGCACACCTTAAGTCTGCTGTGATTGGTTGGTGAGTTCCTCAAAGTTAAGCTTTGTTATTGTTTTTCTCATGACCCCGATTTTGGACGCAACATTGACGTAAATTGCTGTCTACAATTTCGGCTTGCAGCCAGTTCTCACCACAATATTATTCTCCTGTTTGGGACTCAGCGGTTAGGTGAATTCATCAGTAACCTACTCTCTTCCATCTCCCACAAAAGAGGTTGCCAGGATTATTTATTTTGTGCACAACACATTTTACAAAAAGTAATGTAATGTAGCTTTCTAACCAAAAGTGTCTCCATAATGACTATGATAATTGAATACCCTGTGAACACCGTCCCAGAAAACGCCTCCTGCAAAGTATTCTACAAAGTCAAGAACAATCTGCCAAAATCAATACGCTTTCATCTCCTTTGTATTGCTGAAACCTTAGGCATTTAGTTAGCAAAACTGGAGCTAAGTTTACAGAAGAAAATTATTCAACCACTTCTACTATCAACGCTGTTGATTTCTCAAGTATTGGTTTGTAGGGATTTGATTGATTGTCTACACTATTTCAGTATGAGCTGACATAGGTTGGAGAACCATTGGAAAAGCTGGGAGTAATGGATAGCATTTTCGTCCTGCGTTGGGACTTGTCACCCGTTGATTTCTACTGTCTTGACTTTTGGTTATTTGCTTGTTTTTCTAACATCTTATAACTCTTATATTTCATTAGAACTTTTACGTAATTCTATATTTTCCTTCGTTTCTATGTGCATGTTGATTACAGCACATAGGTCCGATTAATTATCTTGTGCATATACATATCTACACGTTAGTTTATTAAGCGATAAAGTGTTTAGTTTAATTTGTAAATTGAGAAACTTACAGTTGTACAATTAGACAAATTATCCTTTACTCTTTTTGGTGTATCTAAAACAATGCAATAAAAGGAACAGAAAGTAAGTAGAATAATAAAATGATAATGGAGTGCGATGTCAGGCAATCATTCATTCTCATACTAGCACCATTTCCACATTCTGTGTTGTACATAAGGCAGGCTGTTCATTGTTGTGCTGGTATTGTATATTATTGTACATAACACTTAACATGTTTATGAAATGTGAACAAAACAAAACAAAACACAATTGTGGAATTTATAATATGTAATAATTTGGAACAATGCTTGTCCACAATACTTCAACTTAGGATCAAGGCGGGGCCACCGTCAGAAGTGATAACAATCAGTGCTGTATATTAGGGCTGTCCAATGTTAATGCTCTTAATTAATTTTACTCTAAACATACTGAAAACATGTAACTATCAGTTACTTCAAAGTCATAGGAATTTACTCGCTACCATGGGAACCTTATGCTGAGTTAGAGTACGCCCATGAAATAATTCCTCTAGATAAAGATATAAAAGGTTCTAAATATCCTGAGCATAAATTTAGGAATGTCCGTCTTATATGCATAATGAGGTTACTGAAACAATCCATAGTTCAAGAATTAAAAACTGGATAGTTGAATGTGCTAACCACCTCATCACTTTTTAGAAAGTCACACCAACACCGAAGGACTGCTTACTGACACCTTGACAAGTTATAATGAAGTTGTGGGGAGAAGTGTTACAAATGACTGACTGAATAGTTTCAACGTAGAACTTTGCACAAGAGTACAGAAGTTCAAGTAGCCACGCTCCATTTAGTACATAAAGGAAAACAAAAGAAAGAAAAACAGGGATTCTAAAGAACAATGGTAAGCAGAAATTTGAAGAAGTATAGTAACACGGAAAGGCATGAGCGTTTAGCGGATACAGGGGATGACAGAGAGACAGAGTGCATCTGTGCACATGATAACGATTTTGAGCCATTTTACCAATTGTTTCCAGTCATTGGTTCTTAGAATCTACACCTCCCTAAGTGGCTGGCTCAAACCAACTGTTAAGATTTCATGTACTGATGCCACTAGCCCTTTTCCAAACTAATCCTATGTCAGCTAACGTTGTCCGTGGAGGAAGGCAATAGCTAGGCGTGCGTAACACGAATCGAACTCCAGAGCAGTACACATGTCACATGACTGACAGATGGATATCACGTCTACGCCGAAGACCATGCAAGTTGGCAAATGCCCCACAAGCCTTCTGTATCCGTGCTGAGATTTCGTGAGCAATCAGCCTGTTGAGGCTGATGCAACTTGCCATGTAAATGAAGTGGTCAACACACTCTAATAACTCACCCACCCCCTCCCTATCTTTAACATAGGAGTCCACACAGTTCAGTCCTGTAGTATCATCTCACAGGAACAAATCACATGCCAAACATCCGAAGATTTCTGTTCAAGGTGTTCACAAGACTCTCCATTTTGTCAGCGTCCTCACCTAGGAAGTAGAACTATATCATCAGCACATTCCAAGTCAACAAGATTATTCCCTGGTAAAAAGACAATCCATGAATCGCAGAAGTCAGTTACGGCAATGATGAAATTAAACAGAAATGGTTACACTGGGCATCTCCGACGGATACCACTAGTTGTCACCACTTCAGATGACCACGGCTGCGTGAGTTCGAGTAGAGTGCCTTGATTAGTGAGATGTAAGTTCTCGGCACAAACATGGCCACAGTACCTCTCAGTCAATGGAGTCGAATTCTGCTTCCAGATCAAGAAATGTGGCAATTGTTGGAAGCCGGTAAGTATGACTGTGTTCGAGAATCTGTCGGAGGGTGAAGATATGATCAATAAGCCTTCTTCCTGGTCTAAAGCCTGCCTGGTTTTTTCGCGTGTACTTCTCCCAGGCACCATTAAATCTGAGCATGATTACTGAGCCTAGGACTTCAGATACTACATTAATCAAGCTAATCCCTCTGTGATTACCGTAGGAAGACTTGTCTCTCTTCTTGTTTGCTGTTTAATGGTGAAGTTGTGAATCCTTATCGATTAAGGTGGTGAGAAGATGTATAGAGATACTTTATACTGACGGATCCCGACAGACATCAAAAGTTAGGTGAGATGAGCAGTGAGTGACTCTTTTAAGCACTTAAGTGAAAAACTCACTTACCACTGCAATTATCATTACTATGTAGACATTGGTCTTCCACCGATTCTGATATAACCACATCGCTTCCATGATTATTATTATTATCATTCTTTTCAGGATCTAATGAAGCAAGACATTTTTTTTCAGATATTGCTCGTTTCCTTGACTGACACTGGTTTTGCTGTTGAAGATGACGATCAGTGTCTGACAATGAATAGGCATCATCCGGATGGGCACTTGCTACGCCTAATAAGGCTAAATTCTTTAATAACTCACAGCCAATTGCACCACAGCCAACCTGTTGTTGAACATGGAATAAACACAAAAATAGGCATCATTATCTAAATAAGCAACGATAAACATGTTCAGAATCAGCACAGACGTGAGAGGACAACTGTTTACCGCTTTGCCTCCTCATGCTATTAATCCAAATTGCTTAAAAAACTTTGTTTGAAGAGGAATCAAGTAGTAGAGCTCAGCTGGTATATTGCTAAATTGGGCTAGCCAAAAAAAAACCCAGAGGTTCGCATTCCATTGTGATTAAAATTTCTGTTTCACAACAAATTAACAACTTTTTCTGTTAAAATAAGCCTGTCAAGGCAAGAGAGAGAGGGCAAAGGCATTATTCACATAGAATCCAGCATTACTGTTGCACCGATACAAGTTGTCACAACACTTTACCGGAGACTCGAAGAAAAGAATATAAAGAAATTGAGAATAATCACCGAAAATACCCATTGACCCATGAAGAAAATATAAAGACAATTCAGAGAAGAAAATGCTTCTTTATCGACGAAATCATCCTCACAGGCTGTACAGTCGTATTTATATTTACCAAAAATGTGTAGTAGTCTATTACTGAGTAACAGGGGGTGACATAATTGATATAATTACTCAGAAGTGGCTTTAGAAGTAAAAAATAAAAGTTATAAATTACGTGGTACTCAATGGCACAAAGATAGAAATTTGATTAGTTTAAAATAGCTATTGAATGAGAGAGAATAAAGGTAGTTGAGTGTCAATTTAACAAGTGTGAAGAGGGTGTAAAAATGTACAAAAGGAACATATAAGAGTGATAACAGTGAATTAATTACTACAGTACGAATGGAGTTCCCACCGATGATATTGGTTGGCGGTCGCTCTAAAAAAAATCACGAATTGGTAGAAGTTAGAATTCATGAGCCCCAGTGGCTGAATGGTATACGAGCTTGCCTTGTAACCGGAAGGTCCTGGTTTCAAAACCCATAGAGTGCGTACTGCTGATGAGTCCCAAACTAGGGTGTCCAGTACCCCGTAGTCTCCAATGGTTCTCTAACTGATATCAATTCGTGGTCTAAACTGAAATGTTATATGTTTTCAAAACTTTAGTTCTATTTTATAGTATGAAGATTTGTCTAAAGTAATCAGGTCAAGCATCACTTTGTGCCTCTCTCTCTCATATCACTCTGATTATGAAGTACTTTGATAAAAATGAACCTGATAGTCTTATGATGACATTTTATACAGAGCACATTTCACCAAGAAATTAGTCAAATTTTCAACATGAAATAGACACTTGTTGACAAAGAAAAATACTTCCATTTTAGCAGACTAGATCACATCAAAATCTTATCCTGAACTTTTAATTTCTTACGGGTTTAACTGATTTCAAGATGGGTTGCATTATCCATCTGTGGACAATAAATAGGCCAGAGAACAGTTTGTGCACTTTTTTTCTCGTTATGCTTTGATAATCATTTTGCAGTAAATCTCATATTAGATAAGTTTATTTGACGTAAAACACAGTGTGAATGATACTGCATAAATAACTGGATAACGTTTCGAGCGCAAATTACTGCTTATTATCATACCAATTCAGTCATATAGCTTCATAATTTGCAGCGCATTTTTATCTCTCTTTCCCCCTTTCCCCTTGTTGCCATTTTCCATATCTCCGGTATTGGCGGCGTTGCATCATTTCGATTGCTTGAGTGCGGTGTTGAGTCGATAAACAAAGATTCAGTGATTAACCTCCGTCTCTCCACCTAACTATATCACTTCTTAATACTCTCACCCTGTCCCACCCACCCTGTGGTGTGTAATTACATGCAAGTGAATGCAGTGCAGTGGCTGAGCTTTTCACTAGGTTATTTAACTTAACAGGGTCAATTATTTTAGGTCTAGATAAATTTTTATGTTCCGATAATCTAGTTGACCCTGATCTACTATTTTGACCTATGCAATTGAACTCACAGTCATTACATGATATTTGGTAAATTGTATGATTTTTCTTAATTGGATCTATTGAGTCCTTAAGCGGACAAAGTTTGTCTCTGAGAGAGTTGGTTGTTGGTTTAAATGCCACCCTAATTCCAGAGTCATTGAGAATGCTACGTTAGGCCTTTGACGTTAGTTTTTTATACGGCAGTTCTACAGAAGCTTTGAATTCCATATTACTTATATTATTTTATTACTAATCTTATTTTTTCTATGGGTCTTTATACATTTCTGAACAAATTCTAGTCGGTAGTTAATCACTAGCAATATTTCCTTTATTTGTTTGATTTCATTATCAAAATTTTCTGGCTTACTAGTTAGGCTCTTGGCCCGATTATATAGACATTTAACGACACCTCTATCCTTACCGATTCTGGATAAGATGAATTAAAGTTGAAGTATTTATTAGAAAGTGTCGGTTTCCTATAAATATTAGGTATCTAACCCACCATCTTGTTGTCGTTTTATTTTATAATCTAGCATGGCCAAGATTCGGAAAAAAACTCAGTCGTTGCGTTGCATTCACTTGCATATAATCACACAATAGAGTGGGGAGAGGGTGAAAATATTAAAGACTAATATATAGTTAGGTGGAAAGACAAGGAGATTAATCACTGAATCTTTGTTTATCGATTCAACACCGCACACATGTAATCGAAATGACGCAATGGGTAAGAGAGAGGGAGGGAGAGAGAAATACATATATACAGCAAATCATAAATCAAAAAAAAGGAAAGTCAAAAGTCAGAGGAAATTTAACAAGTAAGATATGTCACAAAATGATAACAAGACAAGAAACCCACCATAAAAATGCTCAAATTACGAATTCTTTGCAGATGTGAAGTACCAATGCATTTCACTAAAGCAGCATAACGACTTGAAATCAAACTAATTGTGTTTCGTTTGTTTTTTGAGAAAAAAGAAACAAAAAGAAAATGGAACACACACACAATAAATGTATAAATAGATTTGAAATACTACAGAGTAAATACTACGAAATTATCGGACGATTACACTAGCAAAATTTATATTTAATTCAATTTTGACTCTCTCGTTGATTGACTGAACCGAAATGTTTGGCCTGTATTGACGTGTCGCCTCCTTGTGCGGATGTTTCGAAGATGTCTAAGGATTTCACCTGAAGTAATTTGTTGAAGGATGACCAGCAGTGGAATCCAGGACAACGCGTATTTCTTCCTATTTGGGACTCGTCAGTTAGCGGATGCACCAGCATTCAAATAGTGAATGATGGTGTCCCCCACTGAGGCTCGGACACAGTACCCATCGTTTCAGACGCCGATCATTTCGGGTCAATCAACCAACGGGAAAATAAAAGCGAAATTAAAGATAAGTATTAACTGGAGGTGGTTTAAAATAAATAAAAAAATTGGTGTAGATGCCTTCAAACACTATATTCACCTTAAGTGTAATATAGCAATGTTCTTTTGCTTCAACACTTTCCACGGTTTATTTTTGAATCTAGTGGATTGATATCAGTTAGAGGATTACTGAAAATCAAGGACTGCTGTTTCGTCATAGTTTGGGACTCATAGATAGTATGCAGTCACTACAGGGGTTCGAACCCAGGGCCTTCCGGTTATAAGGGCAGTAGTTTTCCAAATATACACACACACACGCAAAGTGCCAACATCTGTACTAAGCTAACAGATAAAAATAACCTTCATATTGTCAATGCCTTTGAAATCACACACATAGTTGTATGCAATATTCAAGAAAACAATATCCATCAAGATGTCAGCAACTATTAGAAATAAAGGGCGAGTTGTATCCTTTTATTATGTAAAGGCAATTAAGTCGTTGACTATCTAGCTCGCCTTGTAATCGAGTGGTCCTGGGTTCGAACCCCCCTAGTGCGTTCGTAGTGTCAATGTGTCCAAAATTTGGGACGAAAAGGTTGTTCAGTACTTTGTGGTTTTCCAACGATCCTCCGACTAATATCAATTCGTGGTCAAACACAAGATAAATCAAACCCCTCAAACTAACTCATGTAAACTTAACAAACTAGATTAATGCTAACCCCGAAGCCATTATTTTGCAGGTCCCAGTCTACTCTGCATACCTAAATCTAAACAACCAAAGTATCCATTTACTAAGCTTAAGAATAAATCCATCTGGTCAGTTTAACTGGTTTCTGATTGCATGATAACACTTAGGCTAACAGGCGGAAACAACAGTGCTTAAGCAGTCTAAAACTCATGCATAAAGGAGAGAAGAAAACACTCTTTTTTTCTGTGTTTGACTTACCTTTGAAAATCGACAGACTTGGTATCTATTTCCATTGGTACGATAGAGGCACACTGAAGGTATAACTGTTTGTTTTGATAAGAAGAGTGAAAAATAGAACGAAAAGAGACAAAAATAGAGAGAGAAAAACAAAGTATTAATACTCAGTGATGAACGAGATGCTCACTAACTAGAAAATAGATCTTCAGTTTTTTGACACCGTTAGAAAGATAGGTGGAGTAACATTTGACAGTTCAAGCCTGAAATCAGTGTGCAGAAAAAGTTTATTCAATGTCTCATCCTGTCTTGTGCTTAAACGTCTTCATACAGTGCGACTGTCGAAAAAAACAAGTGTCAATATTTACTAGCTCGGTGGCACTAGTAGCCTGAATGAAAGAATTTCAACGCAACGAACTCTGTACAGAAACGCTACAATTCAGGTTGCCACGCTCCAAGTGTAGATAAAGGAGAGAAAAGTAGATTTAAAACAAGCCTGATAATCAAAATTATCAGGGAGAAGAATAGTAACATGGTAGAACATGACGGTTAAATGGATACAGAGGGGGTCACAGAGTATGGATGCATCTGCGCCACCAAGAAAAATTTTGAAACATATAACTAATGGTCTCCAGCAATTGGTGCTTAGAATCCCGAGGACTCCAACCAGGAAGTCTACATCTTCCTACATGACTGGTTCAAACTAACTGTTAAAGATTTCATGGATTGATTCCATGTTTTCGTTTGACCACCACTAGTTCTTTTCTTGGCATTCCCTTCACAGCCAAACATCGCAAAAGTACCTCTAGGTAGACGGAATCGAATTCCGCCTTCATGTTAAGAAATATGGCAATTGTTGGACGCCAGTAAGTATGCCTATGTTCTAGAATCTGTCGAAGGGTGGAGATATGATGAGTACACACTCTACCCGGTTTTGTCGCATTTGTATCTCCTGAGCACTACTAAATCTACCCATGATTATTGAGTCTAGGAATTTAGATATCATACATCCCTTTGTGGCTCAAACCAAGAGTAGAAGGCTTGATGGACAGATGTAAGATTATGGTTTCATCACCGCTGAGTCTTTTCCAGCCTAATCCTATATCGACTAACATTGTCCACCGATGACGGCAATAGCTCGAAATGTGCATCACGTGTTCTAGTCACTTAAATCGCTTCACCTTCACAGACTCATCTATCGACTTACCTTCTTCATGTAACACTCGGCGCCTAACCTCAACATTACCCACCGTATAAACCATTTAACACGTGGTGGAATCCAATGGAATCCAAGATGCGCGTTTCATCTTTATTTGGCATTCATAAGATGGATGTACCTGCTTCTTAAGTAGTTGATTTCCTACAATGAGGTTCACAACGTGAAATTCTATATAAATCACACAATCTTTTATGCATCCAACATTATTCACCTAATCTTAAACAACGTACTGAAGGTTTAAAGCAATGAATTAATATTGTCTGCTGTCAGATTATATCCTTAGCCTGCAGTTTAATAAAGGCATCTTTTAGTTTTTCGCTTAAGGCGTGCAGCTTTTACAAAACGCCACAGCCAATTATGCATAAACTGCTGACTAGATTACATTTAGAGTTGGTGGTGACTCAAGATGAAGTGAAAATTTAAGTCACAGTAGGCCTGCCAACCCAAATTATGTGTTTAAAAAGTCCCGGCTTCGAATCCCAGTGGGGATTTACTGATGAAGAGTCCCAGACTGGGCTGACGAAATAGTTGTCCAGTACTCCCAGGTCTTCCAGTGGTTTTCTAACCGATATCAGCCCATGGTGAACTCCTGTAATCGATCGAATCCCAGCAAAAATCAACTCTTGTATTGTTTAAAGTGTTGAAAGTGCTAAGCAGTATAAAATTTAAACTTTGCGTATTATCCAACCTGACGCCTTCTTTTCAAACACAGTAAAATGTTCTTTAAATTGAGTACGATGGAGTTAAAAGACGACGAACATATGCCGACTTTTTATTCCCTTTGCCGTATTAGTCTAGATATTGAACCTTTAACCAGTGAATCCCATGTTTAAATTCAACTTCACATACTACAATTTGCGTAGTCAGGTTTTTGTAGAGGTATGGCTCACTAGTCTACGAGGTCGACTTATAACAACCGGGTTACAAGCACAAACATCACTATATCTACCAAGGTTCTAGCGGCCAAGTCGCATCATTAACCAGCACACATTACGTATGGCTAGTTGTCAAGTGTGTGGAAATGCAAGTGATTGTTGAGTAACACTTCAGTGTCCTGATTTGTAGTCATGCTGTATCGTTGTTGGGTAATGTTTTATGGTGAAAAAGGCAGAAAAAATTCATTTTCAGAGAGAGTTCATATAAGTGTGTTCTACCGGCCTAGACGATTTCTTCTTCACTTCTTCATTGCTTGAATTGCGAGCGGAATATTGGTTGATAGCTTTGAAGTTTCAGTAGCTATAGTGTTGTTTAACAGCGGTGGGAGTTGCCAGTCTCACACCCGATCTTCCCTCTTTTTCGGGCTTACTATCAGCTGGCAAACTAGGCGACGTTTAGGAGTGGGGATCCAGCCCCGAACAACTTGCGTGGTTGGTAAGCACTCTCTACCACTGGACTGTCGATGGACGATCCTAATAGTTAGTTTATATAATCATTAGCAGTGCTTGAAGGATTTCAACCACATTTATTTACTTGCGTGAAGTGATAGAACATGTTGACCACTTCACCTATTTGGGAAGTTGTATCAGCACCAACGGATTGATTGGTGACGAAATCACAGCACGGATCCAGAAAGCTCGGGCTGCTTTCGCTAACTTACACCATCTCTGGCGTAGGCGTGACATCCGGCTGTCAACCAAGGGACGTGTATACTGCTCATCAGTTCGCTCCGTCCTTCTCTATGGCGGTGAGACGTGGCCATTGAGAGCGGAAGACATGAAGAGATTGTCTGTTTTTGACCACAGATGTTTACGATCTCTTTCTCACATTAGGTGGTATAATAAGGTAAGTAATGTTGACGTTAGGCGTAGAGTGTTGGGCAAAGAGGGAAAATCACTCGAAGAGGCTATGAAGTTACATAGATTGAGATGGTTAGGTAACGTGCTGCGCATGCCTGACCATCGTCTCCCCCGACGGGCATTACTAGCTGATATAGGTGCAGGCTGGAAAAGAGTAAGCGGTGGCCAAACAAAAACATGGCATCAATCCATGAAATCCCTGACAGTTAAACTGAGTCAGGTGGGGAGGGAGATGCAGACTTCCGGGTTGGGGCCCTCGGGACTCTAAGAATCAATGGCTGGAGACAATAGGTGACATGGCTCAAAATCGTTGTCAATGGCGCAGATGTATTCAGTCTCTTTAACCTTCATATTCCTTTCTACCATTACTCATTCTGTTTCAATCTTATACTTATCTAAATTCTATTGATTCTCTTCTCTCCTTTTCCCGTCTACCTTTGTGTGCTCTTTGGAACGTGGCAACTCGAACTGCTGCACTTCGGTGCCAAGTTCTATGTTGAATCCAGACAGACAGACAGCGTACAACTAACTATGTGAAAAACACAGACGCTTAACAACACATGCATACACATACAAGGAGTATAACATGCAGCACAAACTTGTCACATGACCGTGGAACTGCTTAATGGGCTAAAAGATGAAACTATGTCTAAGTTTATCCTCTACGTCATAGGTCTGAAAACATTCCTTCTTTTGTTGAATAAGCAAGTAACTTTCTTGATTGAATTACTTTCAAACATGAGGTCAAAACGTTAAACCAGGATGATCACGCTCACAATTAGTCAGCCGGCATTACCACATATAATGCTATGAATGTAGAGCGCTAGTGTGGCATGTGCTACTGACAGGATTTATCAGTAGTATACAAACGCGGATCGATAGGAATTAGCCACAAACGAAAACAATTTAAGACAATGGCTGTCGAGGTAGAAGTGTTTATTCTTCAAATCTGGATCTACTTTACGTTGTGGTGAAGATATAATTGCATTGGACAACTTCTCGTCTCAAGCTCTAACCTTGGGCCAATTGCCAGCCAATCAGAACAGTTTACTGTTCGCTGGCCTAGTCAACTTTTAATGTGCTTAAAATGTATAAATATGGTATTTTCCCTTCATAAAAAGTCCGTCACCAAGTCTCCTGTCTTCTTACTTTACACTAGTACATTAAATATATGTTTTATAATTCATACACTTGACAATACATATTGATATTATCAGAAAAATGTCTTACTTACCCATTGATTAAACGGTGTAAATGTTGATGTTACAGCCTTCAGTGCTTCTTGTGCAGCTATACCGCCAAAAACGGCACACAATGGAGCTAACTGTCCCTGACTAGCAGAAGATAAACGTTTAGCTAAAGACTCATCAATTTTAACATCCTATGTGATAAAAATGAAGAAAAGAAAATGTAATGTGTCATCCAGTAGATAATACTGTATCATTTTGTCGTATATTAAATAAACCAGATGAGTCCATTATGGATAAGATTTTATTTTGATAAAGTGTCACACAGTGTTGTACAGTAATATTAACTGATGACGTTTCGAGCATAAACTATTGCTCATAATCATATCAAGTTGAGTAGGTATTATCTCCCCAGTTCGAATTTCAGTTATAGAATAAGATTATGTAAGACAGAATAATCAGATCAACATTAGTAGTGATTTTCAGAATCTGAAAGATAATTAAAAGTCAATACATGGGTGCCACTATAAACGATTTTGAGCCATGTCAACTTATAGTGCCCCCCTACCACACAGTCTACACCTCCGTGCGCGGCTAATAAGAAACAGCCAAATATA
Source organism: Trichobilharzia szidati (assembly GCA_944472155.2). NCBI lineage: Eukaryota > Metazoa > Platyhelminthes > Trematoda > Strigeidida > Schistosomatidae > Trichobilharzia > Trichobilharzia szidati. The sequence continues at coordinate 144,293,224 of OX235279.1, forward strand.
ACATCGATTAGTACTATGTTTTCGTCTGACGTAACACATGTCTATAGCCATCTCAACTGATACGGCTTCACAACCCTACCGTTCAACTTTCCCTCTTTAATCAACACACTGTTTGCCTGATTTCAATATTACTGACTATATTCCACTATCCAACATAAGGAATTTAACAATACTTTGAGATAAACAGCAAAGTTTTACTCCATTTAAGCAGTAAATGCTATCTACATAATACAGGAAGTGTTATGATACTAGTTACAGAGAAAACAGACTTAATTAATTTGGTTCCAAAATTCAATATTATTTAACTAGCCAGCTAACTAAAGGTTGAAGTCACGCATACAGTGTTATTCCAGCCGAGATAATGATGACCTCTCAATAATAACAATACATCAACGGAAATGATTACAGAACACTGAGTCATTGAGTCACACTTCCTCAATATATATATATATATATATACTTCTAGGTGGTAAGATAGTTAATTCGCAAGCAAGTAAAAGTAAGCGCTGAGAATTCAACTGAAACACGAAACAAAGAATGAAAATGGGATCATTGAGGAAACTACAGACTTCCATTAATGATAGCCCAAAAACGGAAAACTGAGAACTTTACTCAATATAGGTTAAGACGAATTGCAGTGGTATAAGTGCACGTAAACATTTCCTTCCATGGATTCCTATATATATATATATATATTCTTGCTGTTATATTTCCGAACAACATCATGCGTGGTTAAGTAAAGGGGAAATAAAATCCATTCCAAGCCCTATTCTATCTCATCTCGTGGATACAGAACACAAGATTGATGTTAACGAGGCTTTTAAAGTCATCTACCGCATAATAACTTATCTTAACTTCACCTTAAGAGTTCGTCTACTACATATTGCTGAGGCCGTTGGGATCCACATTAAGAAACCTAACATATTCATCAAAAGGAAGCTGGTTCAGACAATGTCCTCACCTTGGCCATCAAGGGTTTAATGATCCTCAATTTGTTGTGGAAATCTCATTAATTTTATTTGATATTCTATTTGCTATTACATTTTATGCTTATTATAATTTATGCATTTTTCGTGAACTGTAATTCCATTGATCTTACTTAACAAGTCGATAGTATTTAAAAACACCAATGTTGTTAATGACGACTATTCTAGAATATCCTTTGTATATATATATATATATATATATATATATATATATATATATATAATTGTAGTGCCAGAAGAGGAAATTATTGAAAACGATAGTCTTTGCTCAATTTTTTTATAATTGTTAAAATTAGTGAAATTATCCCGGTTTCTGAGTTTTTTCTTATGATCAACGACCATTTGTAACCCATCTCAGCTAGGAAGTGTCAACGTAGACTGGTCAACAAAGTTAAGGAATAGTAATGAAGAAGTGCGAACCCATACTACTCGTTCGATAACGGGACCCAGCATTATTATCATAGCATCACTATGAACGCTGTACACGAAATGAGGAGATAATCTAATCCCAACCTCGTTTTTTTTTTAATTATCATAATAATAATAATAATTTGCTTTATTCCAAAACAGTACTTGTGATACAGAATGGAATTCTCAGCATTTTTACTACAGTATTGCATCCAGTTAGTACATTGTCAATAAATAGAATTCTACATAGATTGAGGAAACCACAGTTCATTATTACAACAATACATTGGCATGTTCAGTAGCAAAGGTAAAGCTGAAACAGTGTTTGAAGGTGTTAGAAGAGTGGGAGCAGTCTTATTAACTGGCGTAAGCGAAAGAAAGAGACAAATCAGCACATAACGGAAAAAGAAGAGAGAGAAAAGGAACAGAAAGAAAGGAAATGTTGAACCTATTGATGAAGTGGGTTGGAAAGATGAGATCCAGTTGTACTAATGACTATTTAATGAATTATAGGTGTCACGCCTAATGCTTTCTTTATCACACAGAACGCGAGCTAAGTAGGATATGGTTGAGTTTTTGTACTTGCTGGTGCGAGCATATAGTTTTCTATATTGGCTTCTGGTTTTACCTGATGAGATGCAAGGGGAGAGTTGTGAGTGAAGAAGGTGGTGTGAGTTAGATAAAATGGACTTGGCCCATTTTTCACATGAGTCCATGTGCCTGTCAACCAAAATATTAACAGGCTGGTTAAGTGACACGTTGCTTACTCTGCTGACAACATTTAACATCCTGCGTAATATGTTATAGTCTTTCTTCAGTAGCCCAGGAAAAACTAAGGGGGAACAATAGAGAATAATAGGCAGGATGCGAGAATTAACGAATTGTAGGAGTAGGGGTTGGGTAATACCAGAATGTTTTAACTTCTTAATGTAGAAGGCAAGACGGAATATTTTCTTAGAAATTGCTAAGATATGAGACGACCAGGAGAGATCAGCAGATAGAATGACACCTAGGTATTTAATTTCCGATTTAGTTTCTATTTCAGTGCCGTCTATTTTGCATACCTCGTGAGAGCCAAACAGTTTGTTTAGGTCGGATTTATGCCTAAAGGTGAAATTGACTGTTTGGCATTTGGAAGGGTTTAGAGTAAGACCATTTTCCTTGGACCACTGGTTGATTTCTGACAGAAAGCCATTAAGTTTAGAGCAGTCGCTTTGACATTTGATAGGCAAAGATACAGACAGATCATCAGCGTATCTGACAAAATTAATGTCATTTGAAGATGGTAAGTCATGTAGAAAGAAGGAAAAGAGAAGTGGGGAGAGTACAGCGCCTTGGGGGACTCCGGCTTCAGTGAGTGCAGGAGAGGATGATTTACCTTTGTATACGGTGTACTGCTTTCTGTTAGAGAAGTAGGAATGCAACCAGTTAGTGACCCAGGACTCAGGTTTCGTCAAAGAGGGCTTATTTAGAAGGAGACATCTAGGAACAGAGTCGAAAGCAGAAGTGAAGTCAAGAAACGTGCAGCGGACGTATTTAGCACCTTTATCTAATGATGAGACGATGTTGTTGTGTAAGACAGCTGCAGCGTCTAATGTACTCCTACCCTGTCTAGATGATGTGTTGATGGCTCGTTAGGATTATGTTTAGAGTTTGGTTTTGGGTGTTTTATTCCTTTGTATCTGTATTTTTCTAGTAAATCAACGGCATTTTGTATGTGAAAAACACTGGTTATTTTGACTGATCGACTCAAAGTCAGTCGTACTTTTGCATTTCTTCGGTCGCTATTGCTAAACTTTGCTGACTGGCCGATACAATGCAGTATAAAAGCCATGTATTAATTTTGATGATTTCCTAAGTTATTTTACATACTTTCACAGACATGACCAAGAGTCGAAGAAATAAAGTTGCAAAGAAAAATAGGTTCACGCAGTGGTTAAGTGGCAACAAGTCTAGTTTTATACCAAATAGTTTATACTCCATTGAAGACTGCTCAACTCGAAAATAAAAAACAGTCATCTACCACCTTCGCTTACTTCTCTATCAGTGTTTGTCCAGCTGATATTAACCTATGTGTGTTATATATCCCTAGTTTTGTAATTATATTCCCTTAATTCCGTATTAATAGGAAAATCTATATTAAACATCGTCTGATCTTGTCTTTTTCAAATTATTATTGTTATCATTCCCTCGGGTTCATAATGAAACGTGGGACTTCGACAGTACATCTCCATTTTTACTGTTCTCTGAAGTCCTCTCTAGCTCGTCCCATGACTTCCCATAAGCTCCCATCTCCTCTTCATACGATCTCCACAATAGCAAACTCAGACGCCCAACTTGTCATTTCCCATTTGGGCTCCACAAATTTGAGGACTTAACCCCCGACCTCACCCGACGGTCTCTTCAGCGTGCGTGCGATCCATCTCCATTTACTTCAGTGCACTTTTTGAGCAGTAGGTAATTGGTTGGTTCGTTTCTAGAGTTTCTTGTTGTTAATCCTTTCTGGCCATCTGATCTTCACTGTTGAGCCAGCGAAGGCAGCTGTTGACAAAAGCTCGCTGTTGCCTGGTGTGAATGCTTTCCATGACGTGCAGTGTAAGTTTCTGACCCATATAGAAGTGACTGACTGATTGACTTAACATTGGTGTTGAAAATCCAAATTTTGTTGTATATGCTGAGTCGGAGTTCAGAAGATTGTCACACTGATTTCAGGGCTGAAGGTCCGCCTTGCTTTTCCGATCGTGATTTTGACATTATCATCCGTCCCACATGTAGCTGAAACGATGTTACCTAGATAAGTCAAGGAGGCGACCTGTTTCAAATTTCTCCCGTTGAGAGTGACTGATGTATATTGTTGTTGGTTGGTTGCTTTCATCACCTCATTCTTCTGTACGTTTACTTGTAGTCCTGTCTTCGCTGCTTCTTCTAACAGTTTTTAGTTTTCGCCTGTAGGTCTTTGAGTTTGTGTGACATTAGACAAATCAAAGACTGCCTCTGCTTAATGATCCTGGATCGAAATTTAGTCACTTGATTGGTTTCTACTATTTTAAATGTCTCTGTATACATATTGTATGGCATTATTATGATTACTATTTCGCACTGTTGATCCGAGACAGTAAAGACCTCTCTACTCAAATGTCCGCCTTCTTCCTTTCTTCTATGTGTCATGTGTCAGCAGTATCGCGTTTTGATGGTTATCGTTGAGAATACTGATAAGAGCAATAGACATGCAAATCTACTAGTTGTATTGACGGTCATATGAATATGATAAGTACTGCCTTTGAAAATAAGCCTAAATGAAATACCCATACATAGTAATGAAACATCACTAGAATATTTGTGCTCTTAGGATAAAACATTGATATAAGTATAAAACTTGGGCACTGTGGTACAGTATAACTCCATTATGTATAAGATTTTATTTTGATTAATCACACAGTGTTGTACAGTTATATTAACTGATGACGTTTCGAGCACAAACTATTGCTCATAATCATATCAAGTTACTCACACAACTTTTTTCCTTTCATTTATATACATCTGAGGCCCTACGTAGGATTCTCAATAAAGCAGGAATTAGGGTGGCATTGAAACCTACAAACTCACTAAGAGACAAGCTTTGTAGGTTGAAAGACCCGGTGGACCCAATTAAACAAAATAATATAATTTACAAAATACCTTGCAATGACTGTGACTTAGGTCAACTACATAGGTCAAACTAGTAGGTCGGGGATAGTCAGATTATCAGAACATAAGAATTTAGCTAAGGGAAGAATGGTTGACCCTGAAAAGATAAGCAATTTAGAAAAAAGCTCAGCTATTGCACTTCACGCATTAACAAACAACCACACAATAGGGTGGGATAGGGTTAAAATTCTAAAAAGTAATATAGGTAGGTGGAGAGAGAGGTTGATTACGGAATCCTTATTCATCGAGTCTACACCCAACACATGCAACAGAAATGACTCAATGCAAATACCAGAAATATGGAAGATATTATTACCGTCGGTCAAATCAGAAGAGGATAATAAATAATCTTAAAATTCTATTTCAATTCAAACACATCACAACATTCGAACAAGTTATTTATTTTGACTATAAAAACACTCGTCTTATTTCCCATCTGATTCTAAGTGATCAATAACACTCGTATTATTATTTCTGAATGTACATTATCTCATATTGAATTTTATTCCAATATCTAATCGATTCCACACATGTATATAAATGAAAGGAAAGAAGTTGTGTGAGTAACTTGACATGATTATGAGCAATAGTTTGTGCCCGAAAAGTCATCAGTTAATATAACTGTACAACACTGTGTGACGTTATCAAAATAAAATCTTATCCATGATAAGATAAAACATTTTGGGTGAACGTTCTACAACTAACTTAAAACAAAAGTGAATATCAATCAGTTTATATATATATATATATATATATATATATATATATATATTGACGTATTAATCAATATATATTAGCCCTGCATAATATATTTTTTGTATTTGAGATTAATCCTACATACTCTTCATGTAAACTATTTTAGGCATTCAACTTATCCTCTCCCCTATAATATTAATGCATACGACCATCAATATCATTAGTAATAGTAATCATAATAATAATAAAGTTATCAATATGGTATTATTTAATACAACCATTTGGAAAATATTTCTATTCTATCAAATAAGGTGAAAAAAAATGATAAAGGATATAATGGAAATTTGAACTCTCATCTGTAATTAGAGAATCAAATGTTTGCCTGCATTCTAGGAGAAACTGAAATGAAAAAGCAAAAATATGAAAGCTTAGGTTATTATTTCATGAATTGATATCAACAAGCGAGACTGTTGAACGGCAAGAAATACTAGGAGGTCGGTTTTTGTTAGCTGAGAATTCCACTGGTAAGAAAGAAAAGGTCATAGAACTCCCTTCCGCTTTCAACTCCCCCCCCCCCCCATATCTCTCGCTGCAGCTGCGGAGGCGACTGAAACATGATAGCTCTGTACTCTTTAGTTTGAAATGATTCTCTAAATGATGTCGGATTTATGACAAAATCCTATTTGAAATCCTACTACTGGAACACTTGAAAAAAATAAAATACGCTGATAGTACTATCTGAGCAAATATTGGCTAACTGACTGGTAATCGAGTACAGTAGGATAAAGGCGATTGGAGTTGGAAAGAGACATGAGTCACCAATGGGATCAGATCATCGCTCTACTTCCCTGTACACATTCATAGGTAAGTTGACTAACAGTTACGAACATTTGCAACCGCATAGCATAGTGTTGTCAGTCATTCTTGATAAGAATCGCATTTAAAGACCTACAATGTTTCAGCACAAGAAGTAAGTGAATCGATGTATGGACATGGTTATATGTGATCCTTTATTATTCAACGTATTAGGAAGTATTATTGAGCAACACGGGTGTTGCTGAGAATGTTCGTACAAGGAAAATCGATATCCTCTTCCCCTAAAAGTCAACAAGTGAATCACAGCTTTTAAGTCTACGGTGTACAGATGAAATTTGAAATCCGTAAACCAATATGGAGGAAATACTTTTTGATATTGTTGTGTTCTGTGAGCTATATCTAGAGATGGGTGGTTTAATTATGGAACGTTGTTTGTTCGTCTGCACAAAGAATACCCTAGAACTCTTAGAAGCCAAGTACTCATTACAATTTGTAAATAACAGGCATGTCTGTATTACATCAAATCGATGATACAGTTAGTACCAATAGGTGTGAATACAACGATAGAAAGGAAAATCTCCGGGTCCAACTAATTATTATTAATCCCTTGAGTTCCGAGTGGAACATAGGGCTTCGACAACACAAGTTGGCAGAAGAAGCTGACAGAGAAGCAAGGACGTCAAGTAAACATTTTTTTCCTTCACGTTCCCCAGTGGAACATAGGGCTTCAAGCTAGTGGCTTGAAGTTTCTGTAGCAGTGTTTATTTTTACAGGATGGGTTTGCTAGCCCCATGCCCAACCTTTCCTCTTTACCTGCATTATTTCTGGCGTAATGAGGTAAAGGAGTGCGTCCGCCGGGGACCGAACTCCGAACCATGTGCATGGTCGGCGAGCGTCCTAACCACTGTGCCACGGACGCACTCAAGTAAACATACAGAAGACAAAAGTGATGAAGATCACCAACCAACAAATCAACCAGTAATAACAGGAAGCACCAATCACTATGGACGGAAGAAATTTGACAGACATCACTTCCCTCACTTTTCTAGGCGGCAATGTTTCAAATACAGGGGATGAACCAGCCGGAAACCCACAGCCCAACACACACACACTGAAAAAACTGTTGACTGACATCACGCGTCAGGCTACCGCTCGAGTTGAACCCGAATAGGAAACGACTAGTTGGACACGTGGGTTCGAGCATGACACGGAGGAGATCGTGTGAAGAGATGACAGCTAATGAGTAGTCAGCTAAAGAAAGAGGACTGCACTGAGAAGGATGAAATGCAGATGTGTTTTGATTCCCCCCCCCTCCACCCCTCAACTTATGACCACATCGAAGCGACTGAATAGTGATAGTCATCAAAATTTCATTATGACAAGTTGCAATTATTAATCTGACTTAAACTCATTTAGTTTTCATTCTTCCAATGTACCTGACTACAGATAATATCACTTTTCATAATAAACTTGACTACATCTCTTCACTTATTCACAGAATTAATCCATAATTGGAAGAAAACAATAGCAAGGCATAGAACAGAATCGAAATGCATCCATTTTATTTCGTCGATAGTTTACCAACTGCTTACCTCCTTGCCTTATTATTTCACTTTTCTCCTAATGCTTGCTACTAATACTAATACTCTTAGTGTGCAGGAAGAAAAGATAACAAAACAGAGAGTGTGCCTTTACATTAATCACTAATATGTAACATGCATGGAATAAATTTATTATTCAATTAGTATAAAAACACAAATAGACCACCACCAGAGTTGCCTGACGCCATCTATATACAACACACGCATTGATGATAAAGTTCAATTTGGTTTATTCAGATCACACAGTCTTCGTATGCAAGAACAGCTCATGCAGAATAAGCTGTTCTTAGAACTCACACACACACACACATAGGTACATAAACATCAACAGGCATACGAAGACAGATTCTGTTATCTTAAGGTAGAGATTATAAATCATATGATATGTAATAATTATCATGGAAAATAAACACATTTGTTTCCTGTCTTTGTCCTAAATCGCCTCTCTCTCTCTCTTAATTACATAAAACAAAACAGAACAACACAATACAAGACACACAACACACAGACACACCTGCAGACAACTTTTTTCAATTTAAGAAAAGAACTTACATTCATCAAATGCAATTTCTGCAAGGTGTACATTTGATTACGAAATATTTTCCAGTCATCGTTATCCCTTTTTGTTGATAATGTAGAGAAAAAGGAGAAAACAATGAGACAAAGTCAGTGAACAGAAGACATAAATAGTAGTATTAGATTACACTTCATTTAAGCAACCATAAGAGAACTCTACTACTGATAGCGATTTCGATCACTTGCAGCACAGCACACCAAATATTTACACACTTAGCATTCAGGTCATATAGCTCACTCAATTCCCGACAAACTTTGTAATCTGCTAGTGATGAATTGGATCGGGTCCCAGTGGCTGAATGGTCTATGGGGTCACCCTGTAACCAGAGGGTTCTGGGTCAGAACGTCACCGGGTACGGACTGATGAGGAGTCCCAAACGAGGACGAAATAGCTGTACTCCAGTACTCCCTGTTGGCTTTCCAATGGTTCTCTAGCTGACGTCAGCTTGTGATCAAATCTGCAATCAACCAATCAAATCCTTGCAAATGACGCATTTAACACTATGTATTATCAGTTTATCCAATGAGCTGTCCAGAATTCATGTGGATTAAACTGATTCGTTTCTCTGGACTACGTGTAATCGCAGTCCAACTCATCAAATGAGCGAACCGACTGTCCAGGGGTGTTTGGGTAACTTAGCGAACACTACTTCTTGATGTAGGTAGTTTTCAACGATTCACAGTTGATGTAACACTGGAATTATGCAACACACTGTCTTCGCATTTGTTGATAAAAACACTTTAGCAGTAAATGAAGTGTTTTATCAGAAATAAGATAAGTCATTTGAAAGAATTCTAAGAGAATCCTGCTTTAAACAAGCAGTGCAGAATTCATGCCCTGTGTCGAATATGTCATAGTCATAAAATTATGATAAGTTTGATGGCAACAGATGCAATCATCCTAAAATATTTAGAATTCTATAACATTTAACAAGACTGCAATTACTTATTTGAAGAGATTATAACTGATGTGTTGAAAGGCATTCGAACTAAGTGGTGCTAGTCCTTAAAAAAAAAGACCGAGTAGACAATCACACGAAGGATGTTCATTTGTTCACTCTTTCTGTCTCTCTCTCTCGTTCACCTCTTTCCTTATTTGAGATATCTTGTTTATTTTCATATCACTATAATCGTTTGTGAATCAGCAATCCAACTGATGATACTGTTAAATACTATGGTACTAAATACTATCTCAGAAAAGATCAGCAGGAAGGAACTCTGGGAACGAACCAACCAAGAACCTGTAACCCAACAAGTATGTCGAAGTAAATGGAGATGAATCGGACACAGGTTGAGAAAATCGTTGACTGGCTCGAGTAGACCCCCTAATGGGAAACGACGAGTTGGACACGTGGGTTCGAGAATGACATGAAGGAGATCGTAAGAGAAGAAGATGAGAATTTATTGGCAATCGTGAAACCAGCAAAGAAGGAGTGTAGAGAGCAGGATGAAATGGAGATGTGTTGTTGAAGGCCTATGTTCCACTCGGAATCTAAGCAAATAGTAATAGTATGAACGCCTAGAAAATAATAATCAACACGGAGATGATTAGTATGCAGATAACACGTCTACGCTTCCATAACCCTGAGGTGTGTCATCGAACTGACAATTATTTCAGTTTGCAGTAAAAACCGGTAGACATAATTGCAAAAAAAAAAGAAACATAAAATACCAATTAACTCATACCAAGGTTTAGGATAACGACCAGCTTCTAATTTAAACTTCGTTAATGTTATGTAGATGAGGTGGAGTAATTTACTTTCCTAATTGCAAAAGACGGAAAAAAAGACAGATAAACAGGTAGAAAAGTAAAATATTAACAACTAAGAAAAATTTCTAGCTTATCACATTCTTCCTAAATCATAACTATACTTAAGTAGGACGAAATATGGTCGTATAAGTACAGTCTTCCAGTCTGGAACAATCATTAGATATGAAGTGTTTGAACTACTCCCTGAGTATATAAATCGTTTGACTTTTGTACCGATCACCATTTTGAAAGCCACAACAAACATGACTATGATTTGTAGGGTTTAAAGCTGTGAGTGATACCTTGGGAAAAACAACCGTCTAACGAAGTGGTGGTCATTATTTTGAGATTTATCACACAACAACAATATAGAGATACAATATTATCGTTATGATTATGATTACCCGTTCCTTGCGTCCCGAGTGCACATCTCTGTTATCAGTTTCAGCTAGCTCCACAAGCGGTTACTTCTTCTTCTTCATATGATTACCTCCGTGTCGCCCTACAACGCTTAACTTGTTGCTAACCATTCGGCTTCCATTCGAGAATATGATGTAGTTTTATCAGAGTGTATCTAATTCGTCTCAATTTCCTTCTGCATATGCATTGGACAAGAGATTCTTGACTAGTGCGCTGCCTGCTTATATACTTGTCGTTCGGCCAGCTGAATTTCAGCATAGAGAGAAAGTAGGTGTTGATAAAAGTCTGTGCAGTTGATTGTAAGAAATACTTCTGGTGACGCACGCGCGCCAAGTATCTGAACCATAGAGAAGCACAGTACTTCACTTAGCTAAGTGTTGTACATATCCACATTGGTTTCAAAATCATAAAATGTTGTTTGTTTTGCTTCGCTGATCCCGAGTGGCTTTGAAAAAACTCACCTGCTCCGCCTGTAGTTGAGGAGATGCTGCCCAAGTCAGATAGGTGAAACGGATGACTTCCCTTAGATTTCTCCTACTGATGATAATTGGTGTTAGTTGTTGGCATTTATATATATATGTATATATATATATATATATATATATATTAAAGGTCGGAATAAGATGAGTGAAAAAGTTCGACCATTTCCAATACAGACGAATATCAAGCTATCAACGTGTGAAAGATGAATCAACCACATTTGCAGTTCAGTAGAATTTAATGACCAGTGAAAATCCTACATAAATGTCTATCCACCCGAAGGAAACTTCATTCGTGCAGTTATCATCTTAATGCTGACCTATAAAATGTTATCGATTGTTATAGCTCCCATAGACGACCTGGTAGAAAAGAGGATGGATAGACTTTAATCTTCCTCTCGAAATGCTCGCATGTGACCACGCATTCATAGCCTCTGTTAGCCAAAACCCATTCACCGGCTGCACGGGACAGTGTTCCTCACAAAATTATAAGGGCGAATGTGTCTGGCCCTTACAGCCGGACTGGAAGCTGGAAAACTTTCATTCCAAACCAGTGGTGTACATTGACTCCAGAACCAGAAAAGAACGAATAGGGTGCGAACGTGGTTTGGATACCAGCAAACATTTGGAACGTAGCTCCTGGCGCTAGTCCACTGCTTTGTGGATTAGACTTTAAGACAAAGGCTAAGCAGTGGTTCCTTAAGACAACTGCGTGATTCCGTCCGGGTCGTATCTGAATCCTCACACAAATTATGCGATTTTGTGTAATGCATCTTTTGGCGTCCATAATGTACCTGATTTGCGTTTTAATACTAAATAAACAGTCCTTTTTCACAAATGACTGGTTCCTAACTTTTTCAAATTTAGACTTAACGCAGTTTTCTTATACTCTCAGTGGTCTGAAACAGATGGATATGAAGAACATTTAGAACAAAACATTTATACTACTCATGAGTAGCACGAAATATCTAACGAAAATTCTTAATTTAAACGTAAAGGCGGTGAAAGGCACAGTGAGAAAAATCAGTGTATACAGTCTTCCACTAAGAAGCACAAATAACTGATAAATTCCAAGTATCTTCTATGTTTGGTTCAAGATTCTGGAACATGCTATCCCCTAAAGGGTTGATAAACCTCAATGGTAAATAGGTACTGTAGAATCAACCAATACCAGTAATCTGTCTGTCTCTCTTCAGGAATGACAGTCAATTAAAGCGAATAGATTTATAATATAAACAGTCACTTGAAAGTTTCAAGTACTTCACATCTAGAAGTTAAGTAAAAAGAATACAATGAGGAGTTCCATGAAGATCAATGTTGTGTTTACATTCTTAAAAAGAAAGCTCGATTTACACAGACAACCCTAAAAAAACAAGTTAAGAGAATTAATCCCCTTATGAGAAGTGAGTATCCCTACTTGTACTGTATCATGAAGACAACAAACACGAACTTGTAATACACTGATACATGCTGGTATTTTAAAGACTTCAACAAAAAACAGCAACTATGTGTGTAAGATCAATTCAATTCCTATCCTTGAATCAAGTCAACCTGTCCCGGATCAGCCTAGCATTGTTGCAACACAATTATCCATGCCCAACGTGTCTATCCCACCCTGTTTAATTAACTGTGTATGTGTGTTTTTACTTCTATCCTTTTAGTCAGACAGTTGAACTCATGACCCAATCAGAGTATTTTGTGAACTGTTATTTTGCTGACCCATGTCTTATTTGTACTATTATGTTGAGTTTATCTTATTTATTGATTGGTTAAGTAGCCAATTAAATTCTATCTTTGTGCCTATGCTTTGTTTATCTCTTACTTGGGTTCATTCTTCTACTGACTGCTTACCTGAACGGTCGTGTCTGATCCGGCTAGTTCGTAATTTTGGCTTTAACGTTATTCCGCTCTGATAGCGGTTCCTTGCTTTCTGTTAAGCATTGTGTATTGTACTCTTGAAACCGTTAAGTACTGTAAGCGCAATATCGCTTGAAATTAAGTCACGCGTAGATAGAGGCTATCCCGGTCCAGATCAAACAAGAAGCCGGTCACTGTTTCTACGGTACTATTAATAAACAAATCAATTAATATAAATACAACAAACCTTAACGGTTTCAAGAGTACAATACACAATGCTTAACAGAAAGCAAGGAACCGCTACCAGAGCGGAATAACGTTAAAGCCAAAATTACGAACTAGCCGGATCAGACACGACCGTTCAGGTAAGCAGTCAGTAGAAGAATGAACCCAAGTAAGAGATAAACAAAGCATAGGCACAAAGATAGAATTTAATTGGCTACTTAACCAATCAATAAATAAGATAAACTCAACATAATAGTACAAATAAGACATGGGTCAGCAAAATAACAGTTCACAAAATACTCTGATTGGGTCATGAGTTCAACTGTCTGACTAAAAGGATAGAAGTAAAAACACACATACACAGTTAATTAAACAGGGTGGGATAGACACGTTGGGCATGGATAATTGTGTTGCAACAATGCTAGGCTGATCCGGGACAGGTTGACTTGATTCAAGGATAGGAATTGAATTGATCTTACAATGTGCATCCGGCCACAAGGAGTAGTGTCCAGTTGTGAGAACACCTACCTTTCCACACTTAACCTTGAGATTAGAAGACCAGACAATCACTAAAATAGAAGAGGAGTATCCAAATCCAAAAGATTTTTTTGATTAATAAAACAAAATGAACATTGAATGCTTTAAGAAGTAATTATTTCTTGACAATTCTTCGGAAATACATGCTCACCACCTTGTAAAGAAATGTACCCCAGACTACCGGGTTTTAACACTAGTCTGTTACAATGAAGTTACTGCGATGAAGCCTAACTGCCCATACTTTCCGAATGTTGGATTCGCTAACAGGAAATAAAATCAGCTTTACAATGACTTTGGGTTCAAAAACACTATCTCAGATTGTGTTTAACTTTTGTATTAGACTCTGATAGACCTTTTTGGCCTAACGGTCATAAATATGAACTTCTAACTAATGAACAGCGTATTTACACTCTGTGAACCAATACTGGATAAAATTCATGCGGACAATGAAGAGTTGTGAATATTTACTTCTCAAAAAAGGTAAGCAATAGAAAGGGATAAAAATAAATTTAGAGTTCCACTAACTTCTGGATCACTCCAATCCACACAGGTGAGCTTTGGATATTTAATTTCTTCTATCATAGTTCTCTAAAAAGTTTGGAAATAAATAAACGGAAAATAGATAGTAAGCGAAATAAGAACAAGAAACACAGTTGGTATTATACTGCACGAACTGTATCAGTAATGACACATTTATTTCAATACTTGACGTTACCAATTATCATATTTCATTCAATAAAACAAAGCTAACTCATCGTCTCCGCCGCCCCTCCCCCGCACATATATTTAATTTAGGTCACTGAGATTTTAGGTGGTGTGTAGTCTGTTAGAATTCAGCTTAATTTATCAAAATAAAGTTGGATGAAATCCTCCAGCCAATCAAACAAAGTCCCTACAAAACCAATACTTGAAAAGATTTCAGTAGACAATTTTAATCATCATGCTTCAGGTAATGAATGTCCTTGGCTAGTGCTCCTCTAACAACGAGAAATAGAAAAAAAATGTATGACTGAAGTGGGCATTTCTGGTGTTGCTGAGCCAAAGGTTTTAATTGAGAATTTTTCATTGTCATTCTGAAAACAGCTTTCACAGGCAAATTTTATGTGAAGACCAGTTATCACAGAGAGAAATGCCACAATATCTAGGTTAGAATAATATTCATATCGACACGAAGTGGTTTTCACAATATACACTTCTTTAATCTACGTGAAACTGCAACTACTGCTATCAGAGAATAAAAACCTAGCTGAAGAGCCTAATGATGACGTCTCTGACTACAGAATTGGGTGACCCCCAGGTTCGAATCTCGGGAGAGAGATGCGTTCCTTCAATATTTTGCGCCCACAGTTCAGTG
The DNA here is from genome assembly GCA_944472155.2 of Trichobilharzia szidati. Taxonomy (NCBI): domain Eukaryota; kingdom Metazoa; phylum Platyhelminthes; class Trematoda; order Strigeidida; family Schistosomatidae; genus Trichobilharzia; species Trichobilharzia szidati. Next base: position 144,308,616 of record OX235279.1, read on the forward strand.
GTAGAGTCCCCGTCGACCATGCATGTGATCTAGAACTCAATTCCTGGCCGACACACACCTCCACCTCAATTAACCGATTATTTGTCCGACAAAGGGGGAAGATTGGGCGTGTAGCTAGCAACCCCATCCCATGAAACACAAACACCACTGCTAGTGGTACTTCGAAGCTGAAGTTTGACGCATTATGTTCTACTCGGAAAGCAAAGGAATATAAATAAGAGGCTACACCAATTCATCTGTTTCTACCTTGTTAGATTAATTAAATGTTGGAATCCTCAGATAAGTACCAGGTCGGCTACAATAAATGCTGCAGCATAAAGTGGGGAAAGTAAAAGCGCAGATTATTTCTCCAGCCGTCATATTGGCTGGATTATTTTTAAACAGGTTTTATGATAATCGAACCACTATGTGGCACCAATAGGAGGAGAATTCAACTCCTGGCTAGAGTCTCGAAGTCAAGTGTAACTGGGGCTCACAAGGTATTGTTTAGTGTCAATGGTAATTCTAGGTTTTTACCAGTCTTTGAAGAAAGAAAGAAAGATATAGACAGAGAATTTGATTATGGGTTTTGTGTTCTGCTCCAATTGCCAACAACTGATGCAACACCAATATACTGATTACTTCCTCCCCCCCCCCCAGCGACCAGTACCTCAGCTCAAAACAGTTAACATTAATACACTAATAACCGTAGAACCAGAGGAAGAAATTACTCAAAAAAAAATAATAATTGTTCATTCAGATTAATCTTGTTCTGATTAAATATTAACTATAAAATGAATTAAATCATTGTAGTAATATAATAAATTAAATATCCGTTTCATTATATTTTCAAAAAAGGGAAGGAAAGCAGAATGAGGAATTAAATAACCTACAAAAGTGTGTTCCTGTGGTTTTTTCACTTGGATTGCAATACCACCCAACGAGTAAGGAAACTGGTCACATTGTATGCCACTTGTAATGATTAATTCTGTAGGTGATTTCACTAAAAATCAAATGAGAAGAAAAACTAATTAGTTTCTATGTACACTTTTTCATGACTAGTAATCACTTAATGGAAAAAAAAATCAAGAAATACAACAAATAAACAATAAGTTCACAAACTCTCTCAAAGAAAAGCATACCACAGTAAGTACATACACTATAAAACGAGCCACAGTCATCCGTTATATTAATGGTACTGTCTAACCTACATCTAGTGACGAAATAAGGACTTTTGCGTAGAAGGGGATCATTTCAGGTTGTCATGCTAATAAACAATACACAGGAAGTGATTGACAGAAATCAGATCACATTGTGTTATGTGCTACTGACAAGACTTATAAGCAGTATATAGATATTTTGATGTAGTTGTGTACTCTGAGCTGGCTGGTTCATTTGCGAAGCTTTCATTGACCCCTATTAGACAACATCTTCAGCGCATACTTCAGTTTGAAGTGAGTGAGCTTTTAGATTTCTCCATGAGTTTATTAGTCATCTCTCCTGGTGACCTTGGACGTGACTCTGGTTATTTTGTGTTTTCACACCCTCTAGACTACTTGAATTAGTAGTGATTGTTTCCTTCACTTGAACTTTGACCCTTTGCGTGTGAGATTTCCTTCCTATCGATTGGTATATTTTGTCTATGTCAATGTGTCTATGGATTGACGATTCACTTGAATATCAGGCTTCTAAAAATTCTTTAAACATTCTTGGTGTTTCCTCTGTCTAATATCTGAACGTTGTCCCAGTCGAATTGATGTTAGTGGTTGTCTGTATGCAGTGATATGAGGGAGTAGATGTCATGTATTTCGATGGCTAGTTTACAGTCATGGATACGAAGGTGAAGGGGACGTCCACTTTGGCCAATGTAGTGATTTTATGCAGTCGTTGCAAATTAAACTTGAGCTTCTAACTCCCCTGTGGTTGTTCGCTTGACTAAGATGTCCAAAAATGGGATTTTGTTCTCGGATTCCTCTTCTCTTGTGAATTTGATGTTGCTGAAGACGCAATTTATTAAGTTGTGAGTTTTTTCTAGCTCGCTTCTTTTGATTATTACGAATATGTCACCTATGTAACGTATCCAAATCTTGGGTTTGATCTTTGGTAGAATTATGTTCTCGAGCCTTTGCATCACTGCTTCTGCAATCAAACCTGATATGGGCAATCCCATGGGTGTTCCTTTAACTTGTTCATATGTTTGGCCGTGGAGCTGGAAGTACTTGTTAGGCATAGGTTTATGCATTCTATCCAACTTGTGTGGTGCATGTTTGATTGTTGTGGGAGGTGCTCGTCCTTGCTGAGTAACTGCTCCATGATCTCTTTTGCTAGTTTCTGTCCAATTTCGGTATATAATGCTGTGACGTCAAAGGATACCATTATTTCTTCATCATCTATTTGAATGCCTCTAATTTTCTCTGGAAATTAGATAGCAGATTTGATGGAGTGCTTCAGTTTTGTGTATAGTTCCTTGGACAAACCTTATGTTGTGGTTTCTGGAGATGTTGCCTAGTAGGGCATTAAAAGCTTCGCAAATAAAACATCCAGCTCAGAGAATACAACTGCATCAAAATCATCCACCTAAGCTACAAATGTTCTCCATCAGTATATAGATATAAATATGTATGTCATCTGCAAGAATATCAAAAGGTGGAGAGATAGTTTTAATGGAGAATAGGAGAAATCAACAGTTCTTGTGAACCAATATGGAAAACATGAAAGGGACACAAAGAAATCCAATATCAAAGACAAAGGCAGCACAACAGAGAAGACCTGTGCAAACTGTGGCCTCTTTATGTAGTAGTGTAACCGGAGAAGACAAAACACTTGGTAACGGAATGTTTATTTGGAATTTTATATAGGGAAATTATGTAGACCTTGTGTGAAAATGGTCATTTGCACAGATCTTTCGTGTTTTGTTAGTTCTGTCCTTCGTATTGTGTTTCATTGTCTCCCATATTTCGCCACAACACTGGTTCACTTGTTCTCTTTGACGTAAAATCTATCTCTCCGATATTTGACATTTTGTGCCGATGAACATTTCTTTATATCCTACTGATAGATCTTGTCAATAGCACACTCCACAGTAAATGTACTTTGCCAACTTATGCACGCCGATTTGCCAGTAAATAATTCCATTACGAAATACTTAAAAGGTTCTGTCGTTACAATATAGCAGTAATTAAATAAGATCGTGAGAGTTAAAATTAATCAATAAGCTGAATGACTCAATGAGTTTCAACAAAAAAGTTTGCACAGAAACGTTGCGGTTCAAGTTGCCGCATTCTATGTAGCACACAAAGGCAGACAAAAGGGAGAAAAAGAGATTCAAAAGAACTATTGTGAGGGGAAATGTACCGAATAAAGAATAATAACATGAGAAAAAATGACGGTTTAGTGGATCATTAGAGATTACAAAGTGTACATGATCAGCACCATTGAGCAAGGTTGAGAGCTATGTCACCGATTCTCAGCTTTCCAAGGACCTCAACGAGGCCGTCTACATCTCCATAAGTGGTGCAAACTAACGGTCGTACGCCTAATAGATAAATGTCAAGTTTGGGTTAGACAACCTCTAACTGTTTTACAACCTAATTCTGTGACAGCTAAGATTGGTCGACGAAGAAGGAGGTGGCTCGGCAAGCATAACATGCATCCTAGCCATCTCAACCTATGTAGCTTCATAACCACATCGATTGACTTACCCTCCTTGCCTAGCTAACACTACCAGTATAATCGGTTTGTGTGACAAAAACATCACTATCCAGTAACCTAAAATTAAACTTTAAAATATTGTTAGGAGATTTCTTGCAAAACTGTACGGTGTATGTGAAAGTGACAGTATTGACCAAAGAGAAAATAGCTATCGTTAGTATTTTTGAAATAAGGGGAACCGTGAGTCGGACTGATAAGTTCGTATTCACAAATATCATTCGGCATTGTACACTGAAACATGTGATTCTTAAAAGCAACAAAATAACAAATATTACAGTAAAGTCGACAGCCTAATCATCGTTCATGGTGGATAGGATTTTCCAACCACCACTTAAGACACGGTCAACAAAAGGGTATATAAAAACATTACACTAGTTACCTTTTACAGAAAATTCCTTGCCGTTTAGCTCCGGTAGTTTTTCAAGTTCAGTAAACCGAATAATATCACCGTCCTCTAAATGATGTCGGCGATCATTTAACATTTTGACCAACAGTTCCCCACTTTTTAACTAGAAAAGTATAATTCAGATAAACACTGAAAGTTATTGTTACACGTAAACACTCATGATACATTTTATTGATAACATATCGATAAACACCACATTGCTACCAATTGACGCAGTATGACTAATAGTTCTACTTTGATTAGATTAATTCATTACACTACTAACAAAATTTTAAGTAGCTAGAGTAGGATGTAGTGAAAAAAGTGAACTTCTGATTCATGTTACATCAATAACGCACTTTGAATAATTGGTTTGTTCATGCCTATTATTTATTGCAACTGAAATATTCATGAACGATAAGACAAAAAATGACCATCAGAAAGATTTTTGCCCTTCTGAGAGATGACATTAGAACTGGTGAATAATATCATTTAGTTTCGATAGGATAGGTGACTGATTCTTTTGAAGCTATATGAAGGAAAAACATCCACCGACAAAATGATGAATAGAGGCTGAAAGCTCTAAGAACATTTGAAGCTCAAGGTTATGGGGAACCGAATAACTCTTTGATTTAGCTCTGATTTTACTGTATATGGAGGATAATAGAAGTGTGTATATTCAACATATCCAATATTCATCATTTTGAAAACATTTATTTCCCGGTACGAATTTAAAACAAGCAATACAAGTTAATAAAGCAGGATTTAATGAATTCATCAAATTTCGCCAGTCCTGGACACTTCAAACTGCTTATATCAATTTCAGTGTGTTTGTGGAAGCAAATACATATGTCGTACAGAAAGGCGATTGTGTACTCGCATGATGGAGCATTTGGCAAAATGGTTGAAAACAGCTGAGTGCAAAGTGCCAAAAACCTCACTAATAAAACATCTTGTGGACTATGGACATAATATCGACGCTGTCAAGTCATTCACTATTGTCAGCAGACAAAGAAACAGGAAGATGCTTGCAATCGCAGAGGCTTGTGCATTTCTAGTTTATAAACCAGGTCCCTGTACAAAAGGAGATGGTCGTCACTCTGAATCTACTATGGTAATACGTTTTACTAATTATTCTACCTCTTAATATTATTATTGATCATGATTCCTTTAAAACTATACTCTTTCACTCTTATATTTACCTGTCTCGAAGTTTCTCCTACATATACGGCGTCACAGTCTCCACAATTGATCTGGTACACACAATTCTGTTGGTTTTCTTCTTCTATTTTATCCTTAACCTTCACCAGTGATGAGCATAAGGTGTTAGTTGCACAAAAATACACTCTTACGTTATGATCGTTAAGGATTCGCTTTATTTCATCTGACGTTTCTTTGTGGTGAGGAATCACCGCTGTACTAATCCAATTCTTAGCAGCAGGTTTCGATCCATCCTTCACATTTTAAATACCTTTTTATGAAGGCTTTAGGATAATTATTTCATCCAAGAGTGGATTGAACCAATTTTAATTCCTTGCTAATCTCTTCATCCACAGTAACTAGACGTTTGACTCTGTTAATCAGATTCTTGGCCACAGTTACTTCGGTGGCAAAGGGGTGTGCTGAATAGTAGTCTAGGTATCTGTCCGAATTTGTCGGCTTTCTGAAAATGTTTATTTTAAATTAACCATGCAGTTTTCTTTGTACAAAACAGTCCAGGAACGCCAAATCATTCTCGTCAGATTCAACCTCTTTGGGAAACATGATGGTTTCTGACATATTGTTTATTAAGTGAAAAAGTTCATTCAACAAACTACGTCTGATTATAACGAAGGTATCATCCACGTATCTTAACCACATTTTTGGAGGACTATAGCATCTCATAATTGCATTTGTTTCTAATTTGTGCATAAACAGATTGGCGACTAGCGGAGATACTGGTGACCTCATAGCAATGCCTTCTGTTTGACGGTAAAGAACGTGGAACGTAGACACAATTCCAATGCCTTCATAATTTCGTCTGGATTTAAAGGACAACGACCACTGAAATCGTCGTCAGAACAAAGCAAATTATAAATAATACTTAAAGAATCATTAACGCGAAACATTCGTGAATAATGGAAACTTACCATTACCACATCTTCTTTAATATGAGTCAAGTTGATTTTTCTTTTAAATTGATACGAATTCTTCACTCCATGTTCCACTTTCATTTTACATGGGCTTAGTATTCGATAAATGTATTTAGAGTTTGTAGGTTGGGGAATTAGTAAAATCCGCAACTGGACGTATTGGAACTTCTGGTTTGTGTATTTTTAGTAATCCATAAAATCTGCAGGGGCTGCAACTTTTTGCACCCAGAGTAAACCAAGTGATACACCGTGTTTCTCTTTTACTGACTGCAACATTTTGCTTGTTTCAGCCTTCAGCGTATTCACTATTAAATTTTGCTCGAAACGTCATCCAGTAAATGATACTGTTCCACTGTGTGATATATCTAATAAACAAGCTCATAAGGAACTCCTTCTTTGCTTTGTCTTTTCTCTTTTTCTCTTTCTTACCCACACCTTTGTGTCTCCCTACCCAGAATTTGTGACCTTGACCTGTACACTCTCTGACCTGTGTTGTGATGATTCCTTACTTCTTGCCTTCTGTAAAACTGTGTATGTGTGTGACCTGAATGTCCGAAATGTGTTTCGCAAATGCATTACACGTCTCAGATAAACGTCTTATTGTGTTGTCGAAATTCATAAAGGGAACTAATTGCTTCAACGAAATTTGTTGTCTAAAACCTACAATTTCTACCCGATTAACGCTTTCCATATAACGTAATTTGTTGACTAAAATTTACAATTCTAAAGTATTGAAGTATTCATTTTGTTGTTAAGAAAATTAACTATATATATATGCGATTGTACAGCTTGAGAATGATATCTCCGGAAAGAGTAACTCTTCTCTGAACGTCTTTTCTTTGATAAGAATCCATTTCTGCAGATGACTGATGTTAACGCGTTTCTGCTTATTTACTCTTTTGATGGTATAAACGGGACCACGTCTCTCGATTTCAGTGAATGGCCCTTCGCGCTTCAGGAGTTTCCATGAACCTGGCCCACATCTACCCGCGTCCTTTCCTTCTCTACACTTTACTTGATTGCCGAACTCAAAGGTTCTGCATTGCATTTTTCCTCCCTGTTCTGATATCACGGAGTCTTTCTTCTGTTTACGCTTCTCATTCCTGACGCGTCTTTCCGTTCCGTTCGCAGCCTTGTCGTATTCCACTCCTGATGGACGGCCAAGTGGTGCTGTGTATTGGTAGTCGTGGCTTTCTCTCATACATTAACTGAAACGGTGACTTCTCTGTCGTTTCCTGCGTGGACACACGATGTGCCAGTAGAATCATGGAAGCTCTGTCTCCCAGTTACCTTTCCTCGAGGCCAGCCACTCCTTCAGTGTACAGTTATTTCTCTCACTCTGATCTTCTTGATACCCAGCTGTTGGAAATTGGAGGTGAATTCTTCGCTTTCAGAACAAGGGCCGTGATCTATCAATATCGTCTTTGGTACGCCATGGTCTGCAACAATGTGTCAAACTACTGCGTCCCATCCGTTCAATTTCGGTGGCTTTACTGCTGCTACCATTGTCTCCAGCAGCTGCCTAAGCACCTTCGCTAGCTCACCGATGTCCGTGAGTTGTGCAGCGTTAATCAGTTGTATTTTCTGAGAAATGTGATCCGGGACACTCGATGAACAGGGACACCAATAACTGCGACTCTGACTCTTCATCCAGTGTAGGGAGTGCACGACGCAATAGATTCGTTTAAGTTCGGTCCCAGCTTTGCGGCATGGGACTACTGCATCACAGAATGAATGTCCATCGGGCTGTCGGACTCCACCACCAATCGTTCAACCAACACCTTCCATGTCTCCATCCCACCTGACCGCTCCTCACTGTTGTACGCCACCTTCGCTCGACCTCCCAGCAGTGTCCCTAGTACGCCCGCCTTCACTATCGGATCCCTGACGGCCTTAAAGTCCCGCAAGAAGCTCCAAATGTCTCCTTCCTCGAAAGCAGCCGGACATGGAATCTTCATTGTCTGGAGGCAGCGACACCATTTGAAACGGTAGAAGACGAAGACTTGGTGAAGGAATGTTTATTTGGGAATTGGTATCTCTATGTACCAAATTATGTACAGCTTATCTTCAATGCACAGTTTGCACAGATCTTCATGTTGCGGTACTTCTGGCCTTCATATTGTGTTTCTTCGTGTTCTTTTCACTTCTCTCATGTATCTGGACAGCGCTGCATCATTTGCCTTATCTGACGTCAAATGTATCTTCTTGCTATTTGATGTTTTTATGCCAATGAATATCTCTTTATCATTAGCACCCGCCGCAATCTTACCAGTATGAGAAAAGTTTTCTAGTGATCAGTCACATATTACGGTGTACCGAAGTACTATTAGTTCATGACAATAAAATTCAGACTTATAAAGAGCTACCTTCGCTAGCTCCATGTTGAAGATCAAATGGCCAGAAAGTATTAGCAACATGGAATTCTGGCAATGAACCAATGAAGAACATATTGATCAACAAATATACCAAAAAAACTAGAGATGGATTGAACATACGCTACAGAGACTGTTGAGTGCAACCCAAATGGGAAGCAGTGAGTTGTCTGTTCGAGCAGAGAATGGGATAGACCATGTTCAGAAGAAATGGATAATTGTGGAGTCAGAAAATAAAGGACTGCAGAGAATAGAGTGGGAGGGAGATGTGCTACTAAATCCCTATGTCCCACTAGGAAGCCAGGGGAATAATAACAATGATAATAGTGAAAATAATAGTAATATAATGCAATGTGATATAACATTTGGACGTACTTTTTCAATGTGTCCAATAAAAAGCTCTTTAGGTGGTTCATCGTCTGGTATTGAAACAGTGAACTTCGAACCAAAATCACAAAAGAGGTTTCCAAATACTCCATATACGTCTGTATATATAAACTATCAGAGGAAAAAGAAACTTATTTTCACTTAAAGCTGATTTCTTATACAACAATGATTAGAATAGTGAAAATCTATTCACAAATCAGAAAATTTACGAATTAACACGCAAACAATATTTACGGAAGCTGTCCGTCAGTCGCGTGAGTTATGTATTTTAGTTGACAATACTGCGGATCATGAATTATGAGCAACATATGTGACTTGGTGCCTTTTATTGTAGTTTTATAAAGGACAAGTTATATCCACCGTAGCTACTGATCAACGACTACTCAAATCAAATTACGCAATAATAATAATAATAAAGGTATATTCTTAGCTGAAGTAGATTCCCAAAGAATACAGATCATCAATAGCGCTACATTGCAAACATGCAGGCGACTGTAAGTTGTTAATGAAACTAACCTGTTGAACAGCAAGCTGGTATCTGAACTCAATGCAGTGTACTTTAACAATACATACGTCAATTTGCTTGTAACGTCCAGCTCCCCTAGTAAATAAACTTCGACAAGTAATGACTGTCCAAATGAAACAATACTGATTAGTGTTCTACACGTGGTTAAGACGCACTAATTCATTTATTGCAAATACAGCATAGTAAAAACATTTTCAGACTTGATGTAAAAACAATACAAGTTTAGAATACTAGGCAGCTTAGTACTATTGTCCATTGTCTGAAGATTAAAAGTACGTCTACCTTACGGGTGTTTAGCTTCAGAAGTGCTTGCTGATGGAATATACAACACGCTACTTCCACTTCCTTTCAAACGAAAAGCCACAATATCACATGCTGGCCTAGGCACAGTAACAAACAATATTTAACTACAGGATATTTCCTGAAGGACTCACCTTAATATGATGGATTCTACAGAATAAATTTAACAATGTAGCCTGTTGAATTGAACATTGGGTGAGTATTAAACACTAATAAAATGATGAGAGAAAAAATTACCATTTTAGTGAAAAAAAAACTAGATTAAATCGATAATTAACTGCGATTAGAAGTGAATAATAATGAATATTAATAAAAGGTGTTTTATTCTTGACCACACAGGAACCAACAACAACAACAACTGCCGTCTTGACAAAGATAGGTCGTTGCACTATAATAAGAATGAGCTGAAATTGTGATTATTGAATGAAAACCATTCGGTTATCAGATAAAATGTTTTTCAAGTTTATCTGTCCGACCGACCGAGAAAAAGCGTTCCACAAGCTGATTTAAGCACGGTTCATTTGTCTCTTATTTTAAAGCGCTAGATCATAGAGAGATTACCTCCGTTTTATTCAAATCATTCCAAGTCAGACAAGAATGCTCGGAATAAAATTCCACAGAACGGCTTCTTACAAGAATAACTGACTTACTGATTGACTGGTTTCAACATAGAAATTCGCACCGATGTGCGGCAGTTCGAGTCGCCACACTCCATGTAGCACACAAAACAAGAGAAGAAAGTAAAAAGAAATGAAAAATAGAGACAGTTAACATAGATATGAGGCAAAAAGACTAGTAGTATCGAAGAACAATATAGTTTTACTTGGTATCATAAGTCATAAGGATTGGATGCATCTGCGCCATTGAGAACAACTTTGAGCCATTGGTTTTTAAGGTTCCGAGGAGGCCAACCAGTCAGGAAGTCTACACCTTCCTACGTGACTGGCTTAAACTAACTGTTGTGGATTTCATTGACTGGTGAAATAACGTTTTAGGTTGAACACCACCGGCTCTTTTCAAACCTGACCCTATGTCAGCTGACTAACATTGATCGTCGAGGGAGGCGATGGCTAGGCATAAGTAACAAATGTCCTATCCATTTCAATCGATGTAACTTTGCAGACTCGTCGATTGATTTACCCTCCTCACCTAGCACTCGACCGACGCCTAACCTCAATACTGCTCACCTTGTTATACAACTTAACATGGGAGATAGAACGCAGACACCTATGATCAATGACAGCTAGCCTTTTCATGTCTTTCACTTTCAGTTGCCAAGTCTCGCAGCCATAAAGGAGGACGGAGCGGACTGCTGAGCAGTACACACACCCTTTGGTGAATAGCCAGTCGGATATCACGTCTACTCCAGAGACGGCGTAAACTGGCATATACGAAATGAGCCTTCTGTATCCGTGCTGAGATTTCGTCAGTGATAAACCCACTGGGACTGGCTGATGCAACTTCCCAAATAAGTGAAGTGGTCAACACGCTCAGCCACCACTTCACTCCCTGTTTCTAACCTGGGAGTCAGTGTAGTCCAGTCCTGTAGCATCACCTTAAATTTGGTGGGAGCGAATCGCGTGCCAAACATTCGCAGATTACAACTCAAGATGTTCAGAAGACTCTGCAATAACACTCGTATTATTGCCACCAGTCAAATCAGAAGGGGATAATAAATAATCTTAAAATTCTATTTCCATTCAAACACATCAACACATTCTAACAATCAACTTATTATGACTATAAAAACACTCGTCGTATTTCCCATCTAATTGCAATGGATTAATAACACTCGTACTATTATTTCTGAATGTACATTATCTCATATTGAATTTTATTCCAATATCTAGTCGATTCCACACATGTATATAAATGAAGGAAAGAAGTTGTGTGAGTAACTTGATATGATTATGAGCAATAGTTTGTGCTCGAAACGTCATCAGTTAATATAACTGTACTATACTGAGTGATTTATCAAAATAAAATCTTATCCATTATGGGATTATACTCTACCACAGTGCCCAAGTTTTATACTTATATCGACTCTGCATTTTGTCAGCATCTTCGCCTAGGAGGACTATATTATCTGCATATTTTAAGTCGACGAGATTATTCCCTGGTAGCAAGTCAATCCTTGAGTCGCTGAAGTTAGCAGTTAGGGTTAATTCCATTAGTACATCTATGATGAAGTTGAATAGAAATGGGGATAATGGGCATCCTTGATGGACGCCACTAGTCGTCACCACTTCAGATGACAACTCGCCGTAAGCCCTCACCTAGCTGCATGAGTATGAGTATAGTGCCTTGATCAGTGCAATGTATTTTCTCGGCATTCCCTTCACAGCCAAACATCATAGTACCTCTCGATCGACAGAATCGAATGCCGCCCTTAGGTTAAGAAATATAACGATTGTTGGACGCCGGAAAGTATGCCACCTTTGTTCCAGGATCTGTCGGAGGGTGAAGATATGATCAATACACCCTCTTTCTGATCTAAAGCCTGCCTGGTTCTCTCGTGTTTGTTACTCCCGTGGACCGCTTAGTCTGCGCATGATTACTGAGCCTAGAACTTTAGATAATATATTAGTCAAGTTAATCCCCCTGTCATTTCCACGGGAAGACTTGACTTACACTAACCCGATGGGACTTCCTTTGATTTCTAGACACTGCCTATTACCTCAGTTAACGCAGACAGTAAACTGTCTCCACCATACTTAAATACCTCTGGAGTCATTCCATCAGGTCTCGCATCTTGCCTCGTTTCGGACTAGTGACAGCCTTAGTAACATCAGTTAGAGACGGAGGACCTGTGTCTATATTCCATTCAGGGAGGTGTTTGCTTTTCGCAGCAAATTAGACGGTTTCTGGTAGAAGTCATTAGACCTGCAATCTGTTGGGGCGTAAGCGGAGACTACGAAAAGACAACGACGGGTAACGCCGTCCTTCCTTCCTCTAACGGACCCGTTCAGACGGACCTCACACATACAAATATCTACTGGGATCCAGTCAAGAAGTGATTTTTCTGCCCTAACACTCAATGCTATCCCTACACCTACGAGTCCTGGTAAACTAGCTAAGGGGTCTCCTGAAGTGAAGATGACTCACTAGCCTGAAGAATAATACTAACTGTAGTAGGGGAATAAGATGATGGTGATGTGGGTACAGGAGAATGATGCTTGGGTAGGCTTCGTGTGCTCTTGGAAGTGTGTGGGCGGTTGTTACTTCCCGGTTGCCCACACTTGAAACAGAAAGAGGGTTAGTATTGAGTGACCGCAGAACCCAGAAGAACAACTGCTTGAGGCCGGTCACACACGGCCTGTGTGAACTGGTTTCTGGGATTGGTTCCGTATTAGTAAACTTACCGCCGGTTACGGACCACTGTAGGGTAAGTCGGGATGTACAATTTTCGGGGTCGACTTTTTCTAACCCCCTCCCTCCAGAGTGGAAAGACAGCATAGCTGGTATGCTGGTCACCTGAGGGAAACATCTTACTGCTGTTACATTCCTGTTTCCCAGCAGTACGACTTCGCCCACAGACCCCCAGCGTAGTGTAAGAGAATTGTCACACTATGCCGGTAACTGCTTTTAGTCTAATCGCTATCCTAACAACTTTTCTGGCATAGTACAATCTGCAGGAACAATAGTTCCAACAAGTGTAGCTAGTTGGCTTATTGCGATATGCAAGCCCGACCACCACGTCAAGGTAGTAGCTATCGGTCGGGATACAGAAATAACACATTATGAAGTAGGATATCATTTGATAACGGATTACTACTTAGTTAGCAACGTTTTAAACAAAACTAATAAGTCATACATTTGGCTCCCTTGATAAATTCCGATAAAGAAAGGAAAACGAAATTTGCAGTATAAAATGAAATATATAAAAATAAAATATATACTGCTTCAGCGACCTGACAAAAAAACAGTAGTTTGACGTGATGGGAGCAATGTGCGTGCCCGCAATGAGTAATGAGCCAAAATAGGATTAAAGCCCTTTGATGTAATTCTAAGCATATAACTAGTGAATAAAATAATCCTGAGGTAAGCATCAAGTAATCAGTGCTGCAGGAAAAGGATGACTGAAGTAAAAACAGACACAGAAAAGCACAACTCTTGTGTGAAGAAACTGTGTACTGTAATGGACAATACTCAGATGACCAAAATCCTTTAATTCCAGTTAGAATTTGCACACACATGGGTACTACGTTGTATTCAAAACTACTTATGGCAATTTAATAGGTCATGCTTCACGTTGTTTCGAAGATTAGTGGAATAATACTGGTACACAACTCGCTGGTGACAAATTCTGACAGTTTGAGCGAATTCATGTTTGCCTTAAAAAATAAACATGCCTAAAGTTGAAATTCTAAAACTGATGGGTGGATTGCATTATCATTTACCACACACAGCTAGCGTGATTACTACTTACCAGGCAACATGTGACATTGCATAGTTCTCAAAAAGGTTGCAATCAGACCAATATTCTGATACTGGTATTAAAATCATCAGGGTCCTGAAAGTGTTAGTATACAATTCTCATTTCTGCTTCCTAACTAGCGGTCCTTAATTGAAAATCAAAGTATTAACTTATCTTCTAGGTCCTTAATCTTGTTAATCCCTTCCCAAGCTCTGTAAAAATGTATAAGGGTGAGTTATTACGTCATTGATTGTTAATAAATGCTTCAAATAAACGCATTCTTTCCAGAAAGGAACGTGGCAACTCGAACTGCTGCACTTCGGTGCCAAGTTCTATGTTGAATCCAGACAGACAGACAGACATTCTTTCCAGAAACAGTCGTAAACAACTGTAGCCTGGGACAAATTGAGATGATAAGTCATTTAACATGTCTTGGCTGTGAAAGTGGCACCAACTCACAGTTCGTACCATAATATCTTAATTACCAAGGACTAAATTGAGGTAAAATATAGCTTTGTACAAACTGTTTCACTCCGAACACAGACCATCATAAAGGCGAGTACTCCAAGAAGTGAAAACAAAACAATTTTTAAGAAATATACAGGAAATAAAGGAATAACGATAGGATACGATGCTTACATCAACTCTACTGGATGATTCTTCGTCCACTAGTGATTTGAGGATGTTTTTGTTTTCTGGATCAGCTAGTGGGCAACGAATTTGTGTTACATCATTTGACGCCACAGTAATTTGAACATATGGATTCAAAGCAGATAGTTGACCGAGGCTTGCTTGGGCCCTAAAAAACAGAGGAAACAAAATATATTGTTATAAAACTGCTGGTGTAGTTTATGTAAAACCAAAAGCCATTTCTCACAACAAATGGGATTAACCAACTGCAGTAAACTAATTCGATTTATAGAGAGACGCAGTTAACTGCTCCAGTCAGTAGCAAGACAAATAGTAAACACAGGATAAGAAATAAAATATTGAATAACAATATCTGGCAGGCGGTATTAATATCATTTTGCATGACTTCCATACGACAATTTTTTGTAAAATCGTATGTAGTTCATACTACCTACAAGAATACAGAACAGAACAAAGGTGTTCCCACAAAGCGGACGAAATTGGGGACACTGGTAGTAAGAAATAATTAATAATGACCTTAGTCACGTGTGCTTAAAACAAGCAATATAAAAATAAGGCAAAATTTGAAAAATATGTGCAGTGACGCCACAGTACGACAAACAAAAGAAAAAAGAGTAATGTCTACCTGGAGTATTTTGTATTTACCTAGTTTTTGCAGCAACTACATCTGACTCTTGAACGTAAAATTGAGTTCCTAAGTCCTCCTGAGTGCAAAAGGAGTGGTCCTGGATTACAATTTCGCCAATTCCAGCAAGTATTAAATTTTTGGCTTTGGCCACCAATTATATTTAGGAAGATTTACCTATTTCTATACCAACACCTCCAAGTCCATGCAAAAATACTCTGGATTTTGACATTTTCTGCATAGCATTATCACCTAGGACACATCTTTGGCGACTGAAACAGGGAATAATAAATTTAGAAGACTGAACCTGTAAAGGGAATCATCTATCTCATCTCGCATTGTGATAACGCACACTAGAAACACGTCGTCAAGGTCAAGTAACTTTCGGAACAGCAGTTTTTGGAAAATGCACTTATGACCTTCAGCGTTTCAATATCCAATGCCATTGTTGCGAGCTAGTATAAACCAATTTGATTTCTTTGTGCTCGCTTCTTCATTGCGAGGTTAGCGTTCCTGGTATTCGGTAAAATTCTGTGTAGTTGGCCCCGCCTCTTGGCTGTTGTAGCTTCGGTTGACTCCTAAAGGAGTTGTGCTGGGATTAATTATATTCTGTTTGTAGTATGCGGTGTGTTGAGACTTTGTTACTACTGTGAATTGAATTGATCCTTTCACCAGTTAGTCCTCCGTTATCGTCGTCAAAAGAAAAGTGATAGTAGTAATAATAGCACATAATTATTGTAGGTTATTCATACTAAAAGACAGACAAAGATATAGGGAAAACGTAAAACAGACAACCAATTAAATCTGAAGTTGATATATATATACATTTCCAAATTTATGCATATTATATCAGTAATAATAATAAGCGTAAGTATGGTAGGATTTGTCAGAAGAGTAAAACGACGAATTTAGTTGTCTACCGATGAATGGTGCATGGATTTTTAAGAGAATAGGCCACTTGGACGCAGTCCTTGTGTCATTGCATGATTGTCCAGCCTTAGATGGCTCCGTAGCTACACCTGCTGGTAAGGAGTTCCAGGGATTGCCAATCCTCAGTAAAAAGAAGTGGGAGCGCACCTGGGTCCTTGACATCTGGTGGGCCATCCTTTGTGGATTCCCACGAGGAGACCCATATGTACCTATTGGCAGAACACATTTGTTTTGAGTGATTCTGATCATCTGTAATCATATAGGCAGTAATCAAGTCCCCCCTAAGCCAACGATAGCTAATTGTGAATAGGCCTAATTTTTTTAGCTTTTCATCATACGGTTTATTTCGGAGACCAACCACTCGTTTTGTTGCCCTACTTTGGACTCTTTCCAAAAGGTCTGTGTCTCTCCCAAGCAGCAGGTGGTGCAATGATATTATGCACTTCAAAGTGTGGTCTGACATATGTTTTGTAGAAACTTAGAAAGAGCTCATGAGTGAGTGTGCCTAACTGTCTATGTGAAAAGTGTATGACCACATATGCCCTCGCTACATCCCCAGTGTAATTTACGCTTGTGTCCATTTTTTCTGTTAGAACTAGACATAACTCACGCTCCGACGTCGTTCAGGACAAGCTTTCGTTGCACGGGGTGTGACTTGCATTCTGCAGCCTACAAGTGCGTGATTTCACAACTTTGTACTCTTTAGGTTGAAGGTCATACCATTGGCCACCGCCTAGTCTCCCATAAGCTTTAGGTCTGCCTGCAGCCTATCTGAGTCTTCCGAATACTTTATTTCCCTCCATATCTTTACGTTGTCAGCGTATAGAAGAGTTGGGCAGCCTGGACGGCATGGTAGTTAACTGATAAAAATCAAAGACATCAGTGGTCCCAGGATAGAACCCTGAGACACTCCTGACGACGAGCCGTGACAATATGATCGGACTCGGTTGACCTTAGTGCAAAATTTCCTTTCAGCTAAGTAGTCCCTCAACCATGACAGAAGCGGTTCACCTATACCTGCCTAACTTATTTTGTGTAGGAGAAGGCCATGGTGAACTGTGTCAAACGCTTTTTCAAGGTCCAGGAGGACCACCTGGACTGAGACATTCATATCCCAGCATGATATCCAGTCGTCCCAAGCTGATAGTAGGTTTGTTACACAGGATCTACATTTCCTGAAACTATGTTGCGCTTCATGTTGTCTATTAGTCTATTAGTTTCAAAACACATGGCCTGATGTTGTCACAACCTGGGAACTTTCCAGATGTGAGTCTCTGTAGGTTCCCTAGTACTATTGCCATCAGCTTTTCTTCCGAGGAAATAGTAGTTTCGACGTTTCGGTCCGTATTAGTAATACCCGCATTTCTGTTTAGCTGTTTAGAGGAGGCTAAACTGAGTGTTTCAGCCATCTCCAGACTAGTGAGGTATTGACCGTTTGAGCCTACTAAGGCGCATGCCCCCTGGTTGGTTGGTTTTCTTTCCGAAATGAATCGATAAAGGGATTCGACCGACTGACCTAGGACTTAGATTCGGTTTTCGGCTGCTCGTTCTCTTTTTTAGGGTCAGTCACTTTGGACTTCACCAGGTTCTGACTAGTCTTTTCTAAGTTACCATGTCTGCTTGTGAATGCAAGAGGTGATTCGGCAATTCCATCATGAGCTCATGAGAAATCTAAGACTATTCCATTCCTCACAAGTCAAAAGTTTGAGGCACTCCAGTAGTTCGGATTTCGGAAGGATATCCACCGTTAGCTTATTCCCAGCAGGGAGAAAAATGTGCATTTAGTGAGATCAGTGCGTATCTGTCTGTAGTGGTGTGAAGGACATACCCTGGACATTTGAGTTGCGTAAACACTTTGAGAGGCTGAGGGTACTGACTTTCACGGATAGTAAGAAGTATACTCACGAAAAATCTAAAACCCTCAATTTCTGTAGTATTCGTTCCGCGCAGACCAAAGGCAAAGCAAACCACCGGAATTGATCATCTAAATTAGGAATTATATTTCGGGATTAAATCGGAGCGCGAGGTGATTGCTGAACTAGCTAGGGATCGTGCACGAACGAACAAACGTAACATGATGGCGTACCAAATGGCGTGGATGCTTGACCGTAAGCCTTCATCCAAACAGATCGACTTAAACAGTGACGGTCAGCATCCAATTTTCAGTAGTGAATGTTTTGGCCAATAATTCTGGATAATTACCTACCGCTACGCACTTTTAACTACCTACTTCCAATGAAATATCGAGAATGTTTGATGCGGGTGTAAATTTCTTTTAATTCATACTTTGTTATATGTCTCATCAGATAACCTCTTAGAGAAGAAGGCAAGGAATATTCATGTGTCAGCCATTAGCTATTGCAGCACAGCTAAAATAGCAGTATTAGGAGCATTAACACATGTATTGAGAGGATACCTGATGGCCTCGAGCAATGACGCAATGGTGACTGCTACAGCTTCTAAAGCTTCAAGAGTAAATTTTACATTTTCATCAATTTTCAATACAACTTGAAAGTGTCAAGACTACGGACTGTCGACTGGTCTGACTACTCCAATCACTACCATGTAGTCATACTTGGCCCTGATGATTTGCATATCTTCTCAGTGATAACTGCCGTGACAAGCTTTTTTGTTGTACGATGAGAGACGCAGAAGATCACCCAAGCTAAGCCATTAAGATTTTGAACATCTCTGGAAATAATAGAAGACAACCAGATGAACACCGAGCTTGTGGCTATCATGATGCCACCAATGGCAACTAAGGCTCTGATGCAACGGGAGGCTACCTCACACAGGATAATGACCGCCAGATTCAACTCAAAAGGGAGGAAAGTGTCAGTTATACAATGCTATACACCCACAAACAACGCAGACCTCGAAAAGAAAGAAGACTTCAACAAGCAACAACAGGCAACAATGCACAATACTCCAGTCGGCGACATTAAAATACTAATTTGTAGACATGAACGCCAAGCTGGGACCAGACGATACAGGAAGAGAAATCATTATGGGCCGAGAAGTAGTCGGAGAGATGAATAAAATGGAGAACTATCAGCAGACGTCTGTGCCCTCAGTGAACTAGTGACTGGTGGCAGCGTATACAAACACAAGGATATCCACAAGGCTACATGGGTGTCACCAGATGGGCGAACCAAAAACCAAACTGACTTCATCTCAATCTCAAGGAAGTGGACACGCAGCTTACTGGCCAGACGTTGGCTCAGACCACTATCTCGTACAAGAAATATTAAAAATCAAATTAAAAACTTTCTAGGGAACAGGAGCTGCAGATAGACCTCAAGCCAAGTTCAACACTCAAAAACTGAAGGACCAGGACACAAAGGACATCTTCACTGCAAGCATAAAAGACAAAGCCGAGACACAAATCAACACCGGCGAAGAGGTCGGCGTCGAAAAGCACTGGAACAACTTGAAGACAGTGTGGAGTCAAACCTGTATGGAAGTTCTAGACAGAAAGAAGAGACAGGACAAACAGTGGCTCACTACGGACACTTGGAGACTAATAGAAGAGAGAAGGATGTTGAAACAAAAGATTCTCCGGTGCACCGACGAGCAACAAAACCAGGATTTGAATGCAAGCTACAAGACACTGAACAAAAGAGTTAAGAAGAGTGCCAGGGACGACAAAAGAAAATATCATGAAGCTGTGGCAAATGAATTAGAGTAAGCTGCAGGAGACGTCGCAACACTCTACCAAACAACTAGGTACCTATGGCGTAAGAGATCAACACAAGTTGAGCCAGTGAGGGATGACAATGGAAAGCCAGCCACCAAAGACGTGGAGCAAAGGAAACACTGGGTTGAACACTTCAAGAGACTTCTAAATCGACTGCCACCTACAACCCGCCCAATAATACCAATAGCGGAAGCAGAACTACCAGTAGACGCCAGCTCTCCGACGAGAACAGAAATCCGGAAGGCAATCAAGATGCTAAAAGCTGGAAAAGCATCAGGACCAGATGGAATCCCAGCAGAAGCATTGAAAATGGACCCCGAGACGTCAGTGGACTTGATGACACCACTAATGCAGAAGGTGTGGAAAGAAGGCAAGGTACCCGAGGATTGGAAGAAACGATACTTATTCAAACTGCCAAAGAAAGGAAACTTAAGTCAATGCAAGAACTGGCGCGAAATTATGCTCCTGTCCATCCCAAGCAAAATACTAAGCCGCATCATCCTGGAGAGAATCAAACATGCCGTAGGTGAAAAGCTTCGACCAGTACAGGCTGGATTCAGGAGAAACAAGTCATGTATTGATCAGATCGCCACATTACGGATCATCAATGAACAAAGCTTGGAATGGCAGTCACCTCTCTACCTCACTCAACTTCATCGACTTTGAAAAGGCCTTCAACAGACAACATCGATCGAGAGGTGATTCGCAAACTACTTCGCTACAATGGGGTCCCGCCAACAATTATACACTTCATCCAACAGTTGTACGACAATGCTTCATGTCAAGTAATCCACAACGGGAAACTCAAGGAATCCTTCGAAGTGAAGACGGGAGTTAGACAAGCTGGCTGCCTACTGTCTGCAATGATTGATTTCCTGATTGCAGTAGACTGGATAATGTGACAGACAGCAGGCAGCGAGGAAACAGGAATAAAATGGACTCACACAAGAAACTTGGAGGATCTGGACTTCACCAATGATATTTGTCTGACTTCCCACAAACTGGAAGATATGCAAGTGAAAAGCAACAAGTTGACGGAAGAAGCATATAGAGAGAAGACAGGACTTCATGTTAACAGAGGTGATGAAGATTCCTGGCCAACAAAATCAGCAACAACAACAGACAACAATCAGCTAGGATAATGGAAGAAATCTGAAAGAAGCAAACTCCTTCACCTACCTACCTACTTGGGAAGCATTGTTTCAACTACAGGCGGACGGAGCTGATGAGGATATTGTAGCAGTGAGGATCGGGAAATCACGGCAAGCTTTCATTACTCTCAAGTCTGTGTTGGGGTCAACAGCACTCAGTATGAAAAGTAAGGTGCCGATTTTCAACTCCAATGTGAAGTCAGTCAGTGTTACTTTATGGGTCAGAGACTTGACACCCAGTCACGAACGGCACTTCGAACAAACTACAGACCTTCATCAACAGGTGTTTTCACCCACTACTCAAGTTCAGATGGCCGGCCAGTAAAGATCAGTAACTCTGATCTTTGGGAGCGAACCAACCAGGAACCGATTATGCAACAAATATGCAGGAAGTAATGGAGGTGGATTGGCCATACTCTGAGAAAAGCATCAAGTGAGTGACATCACACGCCAGGCCATTGCTCGAGTGGAACCGGAATGTGAAGCGGTGAGTTGGTCGTCAGTGCTGCGCGATATGGAGGTCATGCAAAGAGAAGATGCGAGCACGTGTGCAGACATGCAGCCAGGTGGAAACGCTGGCGGAGAACCGAACTCAGTGGAGATGTGCGGCTGAAGCCCTATGTTCCTCTAGGAACTAAAGGAAACAATAATAATAAGTGTGCAAGTGCTGTAAATGTCTGTCCGCAGTGTTCGTTGAGTTAAGAGATATCTTCTATGTGACAGTAGTGAAAAAGGACTACTTTACGGTAGATACAATCAACTTAAACTTGTAGGGGATCAAAGAATTTTATCAAATCAGTTGAACTCGAAAAGATAAATTTGTTTATCTGTGAAGATTGGAACAGAGGGTGGATTGTTGGATTTTCAAGGGACGAGAGCGCTGCAGCTTCGTTGTGGCGTGACTGTGTATCTCTACACTCTCTTGAAATTATCGTCAGTAAATAGACCTTTCAGCGGCCGGAAGTCATATATTGTACCCTCACTAGTTAGGGTGGTGTTAAGATCAACCTGGTTGATAGGCTAGGTGAGCCAGGCTGAAGAACTAGCAGGTAGTGTGGCCATAGCTTAGGTTTAGTTGAACAGACTGCCAGACATCAGTCGTGAGAATTATTTCTAGTGAAAACCAACTGGAAACGTGCTCGAAATCGTTCAAGCAGCCTAACTAATTGGTTTTCTAGAAGCTTACAAACATTTACAAGCAACTGGTAGTGCTTTCAGAGATTTGCACCAGCAGTGGTATGAAATCTCGGCGAAAAAAGCAACGGAATCCATGGTTCCAATAAGGGAAATCTTAGCCCGTACATTATAAAGAATCGATCGTTTTCATTTTTTAGCTGTATGTACTTCGGTCACAGATAGTACTCATTTGTAGGTTGGATGGCTTTAACTTTTCAGTCAGAATCAACCAGGAGGCGTATTTCAGAATACTGATGGTTCCTACAGAAGATGTGATAGGCAAGTATTTCTCCAGTTACGCTAGCCTCCATCAGGTTCCGGCTGACAGCTTACTGACCGTTTAAAATTGTACGCTCGAGGTCATTTGCACCATTTTAGATCTGTAACCGTAAAGCCTTAGGTACTAGCAAAATCTGGATTGACTTTCTCTGTCATTTGAAGCGCTTGTTTCCAATGCGGGAAGTAGACCTACTTTCCAAGAGAGGTATGAAATACTAAAAGGCTCATCCCACTGCTTATAGTAAAATGATGACTTTATTCCAAACAGTATAATTGGTGAAATATAGAATTTCCAGCGCTTAGTAAAGTACTGCATCTAATTCTCTCTGTACATTACATGGTAAGATAGGAAATAATTAACATGCCACTTACACTTCTAAGAGTGTCAGTGAAAAAATCAATGTGGAATTAAAATTAAGCAGAAACAGTGACAAAAATATATTAATGATAACAAGAATAAAAGGCAATTACTTACTGTTTGTCAGTAAGTCAATACGGGAGAGTTTTTGTACTTAGTCCTTTTTTTGTATTCGTAATCATATTCAATGATGCTGACAGTCGTATTGAGTCACCATGGCCTGACAGTTTGAGGGAGGGTTAGGACTGACATTTATTGATATGTATCCTCTCATCAATGTTACTTTCCACCCACTCATACTCAGTTTTAAAATGAAAATGTTATCCTCATTAGTATTGCCTTTCATCCCATGATGAACTTCCACCTA
Organism: Trichobilharzia szidati; assembly: GCA_944472155.2. Lineage (NCBI taxonomy): Eukaryota > Metazoa > Platyhelminthes > Trematoda > Strigeidida > Schistosomatidae > Trichobilharzia > Trichobilharzia szidati. Next base: position 144,332,059 of record OX235279.1, read on the forward strand.
AATTTTCTATATTTCTCTGCTTTGGTAATTTAAGCTTTGATTAAATGTTTCTCTTGATTCAGTCTTATTTTGAGTGACATTGACGTCTGACCTGCAAAGTTAGTTCAGTAGTCATTACAGGATATTTTGTACACAATTATTTTTTATTTAGTTATTTTATTGTTTCTTATAATTGATTTAATTTGTTTCTAATCAGGCGAACTGGTTTCAATGCAGTTCAGGCAACTTCCTTTACGAGATTTCTTTAAAATGCTTATTAGGTATTGCAGTCTTCATACAGTTATCCTCCTTAATATCTCCAGTTTCTGTTCTCCATTTTTTCCCTTCTTCATCTTGTCTCTTATGCATTGTTTAGGCCAGTGATTAATAAACACCATTTTTGATAAAATGCTTATTTCTGATAGTTTGGTCATGTTTTTAGCCTGCGTGGCATTCGTTTTATTCGTCTAGTACTTCCAGTAAGGTCAGAACCCCAAAAGAACGACTGCTCGCTTGACCTCAAACTAGCTGACTGATCAAAAGAGCGAATTCACACGGGGAATAGAGAAACTAAGTTAAGTATAAACAACGAAGGGTGACTTCATATTCGATAGAATGTATGTACGAGAGTTTACTCACTATATGGATGAGTTACAGGCAGTTGAAAATCCTTTAGAATCATTTACACAAGTAAATTTAAGTAGTTTAAAGCTGTCATTGTGAAACTTATGAGATTAGAGTGTAATGAGATTACAGCCTGGTGCATGTTGAAGGCCGGTTTGAACAATAAACAGATTCATAAGAATAAATAAATTCCCTTCAGTTTCCTACAGTTATAATATAAAGTTTTTGATCATTATAACAATGGCATAGATAGCCATATGTTTGATATGGGAAATAGCCTGTAGAGGTTCAGTTAATTTCTATTTATTTCTCATCACTAATGGATTCCAACCAAGTGGCTGAATAGTGCTCATGCTCAGCTAGTGCGCCATATATGTAACGTTAGACTCCGGAGAGGTTTCGTATGAGCACTGGTGAACAGTTCCAAATTAATACAAAAGAGCTGTTTAATGATTTCTAACTTCTAATAGTTATCTAACTGATTTCTCTTCATGATTACAGCTTTCCTCCACGATTTCCGGCGAGAAAATATTTATTCGAATTTTTGATTGATTTCATCATCAGACTCTTAATTTTCAAATCCGATACAGAGAATCCGTGTAAAATACGGCTATATATTACACATAAATATAATAAATCGAATGCACAAATAACAAATTTTGAGTTGTAAGCCGTCAAATTCATTGTCATTGTGAGTCAATGAGAAAAAAAACAACAGAAAAGCCGAGTCAACGGTGATTCAAGGTTAGAAAAAAACAGTGTATGATGTTCCAAAGAGAGTAAATACCGTTCAGGCATAAGAAGTTAACCACGCCATTTCAAATGAAGTGTCCCAGTGTGGAAATCAATAACTGTGATCACGTTAGTAACGGAATGGTAAATCAAGCAAACTCATACTACTTACTCTTAATGAGTAGTATAAATTCAAGCACAAATGAAAAGTTTGAATAAGGCATTTAGAAGACAAATTTCGCGAGATGATGCTGGATTTCTATTCAGATTAATTGCATTGGGATTTTCTGTGTGTTTTAATAACCATTTCGGAACGTATTCTTTTCGACGACATTGGAACATTCTATTGGTTATACCTAGATAGGTGTCACTGCAACTGCAGGTAAACTTGTGGATGCAGTTTGAAGTAGAATCCACGGAATTTTGTCCTCTAATCGTAGGTAAAGGGATCGAAAATGTTCGGTGTGTGAAAGAAAGAGATGAGGCGTAGAATGTGAATTTGATGGTTAACCAAAGTCTTTGAGCTTTCAACTGCATTATTAGATCACCCTTGAATGGTAGGTTAATAAAGATAGCTTTCTTTGGTACAGAAGCTGTCTTTTCTAGATGTAGTCTATCCTTACTGTGACAATTGATAAAGTTTTCTGGATAACCATTAGCTAATAAAACTGAATGGGAACAAAACTGGTGAAATGAAGATATTGTACACTCCACATTTGTTTACGAAAAACAGACCGCTTAATAATAATAATAATTTACTTTATTCCAAAAACAGTACTTGTGATACAGAATGGAATTTTCAGCATTAATCACAATATTGCATCGTTCCATCGTCTCTCCTGGTCATTGAATTATCCAGGAAATCGAGTTTGTTATTCGATTCGAGTTCGGAAGTCACTCGGATATTTGGATGAACATGATTAAATAGAGTAATAAAGTTTTCAATAGATTTACTATTATTACCAATTATGAGTGTACCATCCACATTAGGTTTATATAGCATAGATTTTCCTAGCATACCTTGCATTTGTTTCTCCAACTTCGACATGAATCTATCTGCTAACAGTGGCTCAAAAGGGCTCCCCATCGCCGTTTCTTGGAAGGTGAATCTGATATTTTCTGTACATATTAAGATAATGTCTCTGATGTCAATGACAGGAATAGGTAAGTTTATCTTATTACTTCTGATGTAATCACAAATGGAATCAACAATTTCATGAAGAGGAAAACTGGTGAATAAAGATTCTATGTCTATTGAGCACATAACCTTTTCTTTAATATTCAAGGTGTCTAGCATATTGGTCAGATCAAATGAACTTTTTACAGAATGATTTGATAATGAATCTCTTCCAGGAGTAAGGACCTCTGTAATGCATTTTGAGATTCTATGATATGGAGAATTCGACATATCTAACATGGGTCCCAGTGAGTTCCCAGTTTCGCGGATCTTTCGAAGGCCATACAGCCGGGGAGTATGTGACTCAATTGCTTTAAGTTGTTTGTAAAGTTTTTCATTAATAAAACCATGCATCAATAAAATCTGAAGCTGACAATTGATCTGCTTTTTCACAAGCAGCACACTAAAGGTGGTAAAGAATACTTAAGAAAGTAATGAATAGTGACGAAGTTTAGTTTGATATCTGCGTCAGGATGAAGAAGACCACTTTACTCAGTTGCAAGTAGATTTCACAAAAGTCTAATTTTTCTCGAGTAAGCAAACTGAATCATACCTTTGGCATTGTCTTTCTTTTATAATTTTCATCCAGCTGATCTGAGTTCAATTATAAATTTCTTATAATAATACACAGTATATCAACAGTGAACTTTGAAGTGATTATAAACTGTGTTTAAAATCTAGTCTTTCAGTTACACTATTCAATAGTGGTTTTTCATCAACGTGAGTGTTTTATAGTGATACATACTAATTACCAGAAATTCACTCATGTAAGTCAAACATATGCAGGTTTATGCGTTTTTTAATCTAAAGAGACATTTCCATGTCTTTTTAGCACAATGTACCAAAATGAATCAAAATCAGTTAGATAACTATTAAGAGTTATGACGCGCTAAGCAGCTCGTTTGTCTTGGTTTGCCGGCTGTTCAACAGTGCGTATCAACAACCTGTCCAGGATGGAACTCAGCATCTACTACTTACTAGTTGAGCATGTTTATCATTCATCCACCTAGCCGGAACCATGAGTAAGGTTAATCAGGAAAATGCAGCACAAGCAGTCGTCTAATTCTAAATTAGTTGATCAGAATTTATTGATCAAATGTGTGTTATGAACGCCATCCTAAATGACGAGAGAATTTTACTCATTTCATTCTCTTTAAGAATTTCAAACAATTATCTCCCCTTATGAATGTTGAAAAAACAATAAGAGGAACCACTTATCCAGATAACTGAGAAAAGCCCTCTCTTCGGCTGAGCTCCGGATCCATTTCTCTAGTCAATAAACAATCAGTAGACGTGTGAAACATAAACTGCTGATCTGAGCCACTTCAATGTTTGTTTATAAATTCACTTGTTAGTGTGGATTTAGTTATATTGGCCTCACAAAGTGCACACTTTCCAAACGCGTCTCTGAACATTACCTAGCATGTTTAGCGAGAGGAAAGTACAATACACTTACCAGCTGAACTGTCGAACACTTCGTGCACTCAGGCAACTCAGCTCTACCAGAGTCGTCTTTTAAGGTTATCTACAAGGTGGGACTGAATGGTACGAAGGGCTTTAGTTTTCGGCCGGAAATAATGAAAGATCAAAATGAAAAGGTAGAGGGAGACATAAAAAAACTTATAAAAGGATTGGTAAGGTTGAAGGGTATATTTCACCAAAAGCATAAGAAAATCTAAAACTCACAGGGCGCATCATCTCACGCATGTAAGGTCTACCGAAAGTGCATAAATCAGGAGTCCCTCCACGTCCCATACTAGACATATCTCATTCACCCTGTCACGATACGGCAAAGTGACTGGCACAGCTACTTCAACAGCTGCATGACGAGTCAGTGATGCACAGAGTCAAGGATACTTTCCAATTTATTGATAAGATTACAAACTTGAACGCAACTGGCAAATATGTGGCATCACTTGATGCTTCATCCTTACTCACCAGTGTGCCTCTGGTAGAAACCATCGATTATATCTGCCAACAGATGATAGAAAGGGAATTGTACACTGATATTCTTATTAGTAATCTGAAATAACTACTTTTTAAATGTACAACAAATGTCCAGTTCTTGTTTAATAATGAAATGTACAGACAGTTTGATGGAGTGGCCATGGAATCCCCACTAGGACCTATTATCGCGACATAATTCTAACAAAACTAGAAAATAGTCTATTGTAAGATGAAATATTGACAATGGAAATTTATTGTCGTTACATGGATGACACTTCTGTAGTTTAAGAAGAAGGGTTACTCAGTGATTTGATTTTGAGTAGCTTCAATAATGCTCACCTAGCAGTCCATTTTACCTACGAAGGAGAATACAATGACTATTTGAACCTCCTCGACGTCCTACTAACGCGACAAGAGAATGGTTCTGTCAAAAGTACCATATTTAAAAAGCTAGAAACCAAAGCCCAGTATACACACTTCCTTAGCTTCGTAAATACGAAATACAAACGTATCTGATAAGGTGTTTAACATTTAGAGTGAGGACGATTTGCTCCGAAGATTGTGTGGAGAAGGAACTCCAGGTCATTTGGGATGTTCTAACGGAGAACGGATATCCAAAGAAGTTCATTAAATCCAAGATAGGTTACAATATTCGTAAACATGGATCGACAACGGCGGAGAAGAAGCCTTTAATTTTACGTCGATAATTCAGGGGAGATACTCCTGCGGATATTCTATCGCAACGTTTAACCTGGCCCTATCCTTCAGTAGCCTTCCAATGTTCACTCAGAAACTGAAAGACGTCTTGCCTAACCTTAAATTTTCTTCGTGCATATACCATAAATAGGGAGCACGATTGGGTAGGTTCGTCTGTGGGTTCGAGAACATTTACCAGCTTCGTTCAGCAAGAGGGAAACTGAGTGCATGAAAAGGTCGATTCTTTCACACTTGGTCGATACTGAACATCACATCGATAGCAACACAACCGTAAGGATTGTATACCAAATTCCGAAGTCGTTATCACGTATAGTTCGCCTACGTCTCTTACACATAACTGAAGCTGTTGCGATAAGATCGACTTGACCGGAACTTTGTATTCAAAAAGAACACGTTCAGAAACTGTTCCTAATAGGGCCAGACTTGGATTAATGATTCGTCTTCTCGTTAAGGGTGCCTTTTTTCCTTTATCCCTCTTGGTTTTTTCACTTTGCTAATTATTACAATTGTTATTATTCGTCATGATTTATACGCTTCATTCAAACATTCTCTTAATACCATGGAATTTTCCATTTAAACTATTGAAACTTATTACTAGTGATATAATCTCTTTTCTCAATATATGCCTCCACCAGTTTCATTTCACTCATTGGTTATTTCATGACGAACCTCTCATTGTAGTATTACTATCTCCTTTTTATTACATGTTACTTTGTAATAGGTACTCACCTGACACCTTGTATAACTTTGAACTGACTTGTCAATTTTCCTACCCCACATTCTACGAATTTATTATGACTAATCACCACCATTGTCCCCCATTTGACAATATTTTGTAATCGATTTCAGCCTAGCACGTTTGTCACACAAATACTATTTATTTTGTCACCCCATAACTAACCTGTTATTCTACGTAAAATAATGTATCCGTCGCATAACTGGCCATTATTGTAACGACAACAAATATTTTATTTTATAATTGTGAAAACCTAAAGAGAAATTATTGAAAAGAATATTCTTCGTCCAGATTGACTTTTAGTTCATTATATGGGAATATTTCACACTGTTAAATCTTTTAATGATTATTTAAAGCAATGTGTAATGTATTTATGCAACACATTTAGAATATTCTATAAAACTGTGTATGACAAGTATGTGTGTGATCAGAATGTCCAAAATGAATCGCGCAGATACAACACACATTTCAGATACACTAAGTCTTTTAATGATTTGTTTGCCTTTATTTGTAATAACTAATTTACCATTATCACCCTTCCTTTGTGCCACTGAGTATTATGTAATTCTTAATTTTGCTTTCAAAGCCACATTTAGGAAGTTTTATCGGCTAAGTCAGCCCCCCCCTTACTACTCAATGATGCACTACTATACGCTTTTGGAAAAATATAAATACGATTCTACAACCTCTGAAGATGATCTCGTTGATGTATAAGATTTTCTTCAGAAAACAATTCTCCTTAACTTCTATGAAAAACTCCGAAAATCCTCCTCTGAACTTGGAGAGCAGAAACTGTTCTAGTAGCAGTTGTAAAATACCAATATCATAACACGTTCTATCGGATGCGTTGATCAACACTGCTCAGTGTCTTGATTTTCTAAGCTAAATCAGTCTGGGTATACCAATGATAAGCTGGTCTCCGTAAGAGCGAAGCAGCCATTAGGTGTTTTTATATCAAATTGATCTGGCTAAAGAGCATTATTAATTGATAAGATTGGCTTACAGCTACCCATAGTAATCAGTAGTATATGTCATGTTGCATTTCTGTTTGCTTTCTTGATGCCACTTACAGTGTCGTGAAGGCTTTGAATTCCTAATGGGAACTACGATGAGAGTTCGCCTTATTAACAGGTAACTGACGGATAAATGCAGAACCTGGCATACATTTACATCAGTCTGATTTACGGAAACTTAAAAAAGCATGAATAAAAGAAGGGAACAGAAATCCAACTACACCAAAGGAGACCAACATGAGTGGGTCAGGCATAGCATTATAGCAAAGATTACCAAATGTTTTCAGCATCTGTAAAGTAGACAGGGAATGAATGATTTGCAACTAACAGTCTCCCACCATTTATTCCCAGCATTATGACAACCTTAAACAAGCAGTTTACAACTTTTCTATTCAGCTCAGACTAAAGACCATTGAACGATTTCATGGATTTGTGCAGTATTTAGGCCTAGCCACACGTAACTCTCTCTCTCTCTCAGCCTAATACTGCTTCATTTAACGTTGTTCATCACTTAAGGTAATGACTAGGCATGCTTAACATCTGTTGCATTCACCTTAATCATTACAGTCACACAATCTCGTAGACTGAATTTCTATCCTTACGTAGCACAAGCTTATGAATGAACAGACTTGCTTTCAAAGACATCTGATCTCTAACTTTGGTGGATATATCTTGCAGTCATACTTTAGGGGAAAACAATCAGCTAGCAGATACCGCGCTTGTTCTGAAGATGAAAAAAGTAGAAAAATGTATAAGTAAATTTTATCAATCAGTGGCGTCAAGTTAAATTTCACGAACTCACATAATCGTTCAAACATAAGTAGTTTAATTGCTTCTTTCATTGATTTTAGATTTCATTGGTAGTACTGTGATCACCTTAACCGGTGTTAATCTTTCGCAACAACCAACCACATTCAAGGTCAGCATGATACGTTAGTAATCCACACGTATTGATGTTAATAGAGGCCACTACTTTGTACATTCATTACTGATAATGCTACCTAGTATGGTTGTTAAAGTTTTATGATGAAAATAAACAACCTGTGAAAATTATCCTTCCAAACCACATATATCTATTTTTTACATCATCTGCATAGAATTAAAATGCTTAAGTCTTATCATTATCATCATCAAGATATTGTGTGTAATCGAATGATAAGTTCATTTTGGCTATTATGCAAAAAGTTCATATTCAGTTAACACTTCTTTCACCACAAAGATGTTTGCAACAGAATAATGACTAACTATGATGTAGATGTTTTCGTAGATGATTTAAGTTTAATGTCACACAAACTCCAAGACTTGCAGCCGAAAACTAACAAACTGATTGAAGAGGCTGGCAGCGAAGACAGGACTCCAGGTGAACATAGAGAAGGTGGAGACGGAGGTGATGAAGATACCCAAGCGCCAACAGCAACAACGACCAGCATCAGTCATCATCAAAGGGAGAGATTTGCCAGAGGTTACTTCCCTCACTTATCTGTCTAGGAAGCATCGTTCCAACTACAGTCAGAACGAATGAAGAAATCACAGCCAACCGGCTAGCCAGTCAGAATCGGAAAAGCAAAATACGCCTTCATAAACCTGAAACCAGTTTGGAAATCTTCTTCACTGCACTCCACCTCAGTATCACAAAGATAAAGATTCAGATTTTCAACACAAATGTGAAGTCAGTCAGTCACTTTTCCTATACGGGTCAGAAAGTTGACCAGCGTGTCAGTCAGGAAAATGAATTCCAACAAGCTACTGCAAAATTTTATCAACAGCTGACCACTTCGCTGACTCCATATGGAAGATCGAATTACCAGCCGGTTGGATGCAATTCTCAACAAGAAACTCTAGTTGGCTGGAACCAAACAACCAAGAGCCGATCGCTCAACAAATATCTGAGAGAAAATGAAAATGGATCGGGCATACATTGAGAAGACCGTCGAATGACATCGCGCGCAGTGCAGGCCATCGCTCGAGTGGAGTCCCAATGGGAAGTGACGAGTGGGTCGTGAGTGTGAGAGTGAAATGGAGGAGATGGGAGGGATAGGACAAAGTGGAGATGAGTTTTTGAAGCCCTATGTTCCATTTGGAACCAAAGGGAATAATAATAACAATTCAAATATTAGCTGTAAACCACTACTGGATGACGTGAGTAGTATACAGCTATTCGTTTCAGCTTGTCAGTAATATACAGGCTTATTCGTTTATGCTTGACTTTCTGATTACCATTTATAATACCAAGCCGACCACATTGTTGTGATCAGGATAATTTTAGTTTCCTAGTTAAACTGTGGTGAAATCTCACCTCGAATGATGTAAATTCGAAATTCTATTTAAAGTGACTTATCATTCGTTTGTGAATATACTCTAATCGTCTCCCTCATAATCAATTAAAAAGACGTTTTCAACCTTATATTAGATAGTATAAACGTTAAATTAGTCAGATCTTCAGTAAAAATCTGTTGAAAATTTCCCCAGCTGTGATTTGCCTATTTCTTAATCTAGGTAAAATTAATGTATATTTCGATTTGATAGTTTTTATTTTCTCCGAATCTCCCACTTATGATAGACAGTGTCATTAAATTAGATCGTTGAAATTAAACTCGATCAGTGTTTATTAGTGTGGGTTATCAGCCGGTTTTCGTGTTAAACACGTGGACATCATCAATAGGAAATAGATTAAATTACAGGTGTTATCAACAGGGTGAATTGTAGTAATGATCTATAATAATGACGATAATAGTAATATAATCACTTTATTCCAAAAACTAATTATTAATATCATTATTATGCGGAATGGAAATTTCAGGGTTTGAACATATACGCAACAATTTAGCTCCTTTTGTAAACATATAAATACATACTATAATGAAAATAATAAAACCACAAAAATTGAAATGCAATGAATAATCAATAAGTAATATAATAAATAATATATGTAATAATTATTCGTGTTATATTTTGCTGTTTATTTACTGATTTAAAAAGTTTACCAGTTCTTTTCTTAATATGGTATGGTTGAGTTTTTATATTTAGTTGGGAAAGCATAAACCACTATGAAATTTCTCCTGGTTTTATCCGAAGAAAGGGGAAAGTTGTGAATCAAGAGGATGTTCGGTAACAGAAAAAAATAACTTTGGCTAACTGATTGCCGGAATCGATATGTTTATCAACAACAGTGTCAGTTAGTCAGTTGAGTCAAAGGTACACCACCAAACCTACTTACAGCCTTCAGTGTTCTGCGACATAGCCTTTTTTGAGAAGTCCGGGGAGAATAGTTGGGGGGGAGAGAACACTAAGGAAGGATGGGTCGAATACATGAATCAGTAAACTGTAAGAGAAGAGGGTGAGTTATGAGAGAAAGTCTCAACTATCTCAGAAATCAACAATACATGAAACGACCGAAAAAGACTAGAAGAGGAACTCATAACAGGATAGGAAGGCAAAGTACCCGAGGATTGGAAGAAAGGATACTTATTCAAACTACCAAAGAAAGGAGACTTAAGTCAATGCAAGAACTGGCGCGAAATTATGCTCCTGTCCATCCCAAGCAAAATACTAAGCCGCATCATCCTAGAGAGAATCAAACATGCCCTGGATGAAAAGCTTCGACCGGAACAGGCTGGATTCAGGAGAAACAAGTCATGTATTGATCAGATCGCCACATTACGGATCATCATTGAACAAAGCTTAGAATGGCAGTCACCTCTCTACCTCACTCAACTTCATCGACTTTGAAAAGGCCTTCGACGGCGTCGATCGAGAGGTGATTTGGCAACTACTCCGCTACTACAGGGTGCCACCGACAATTATACATCTCATCCAACAATTGTACGACAACGCAGCATGCCAAGTAATCCACAACGGGAAACTTACGGAACCCTTCGAAGTGAGAACAGGAGTAAGACAAACTGGCTGCCTACTACCGCCAATGATTTTCCTGATTGCAGTAGACTGGATAATGCGACAGACAGCGGACAGCGAGGAAACAGGCATGAAATGGACTCACACAAAAAACTTGGAGGATCTGCACTTCGCTGATGATATATGTCTGATTTCCCACAAACTGGAAGATACGCAAGTGAACAGGCAAAACGTTGTCCGAAGAAGCAACAAATATAGGACTTCAGGTGAATATAGAGAAAACAGAGGTGATGAAGATTCCTGGGCAACACCACCGACAGCAACAACGACAACAGACAACGATCAGCATAAATGGGAGGAACCTGAAAGAAACAACCTCCTTTACCTACCCACCGAACTGGGAAGCATCGTTTCAACTACAGGCGGAACTGACGAGGATATCAAAGCAAGAATCGGGAAAGCGAGACAAACTTTCATTACTCTCAAGTTTGTGTAGAGGTCAACAGCACTCAGCATCAAAAATAAGATCCCGATTTTCAACTCCAATGTGAAGTCAATGCTACTATACGGATCAGAGACTTGGTGCGTCATAAAGAGCATCTCAAGCAAACTACAGACTTTCATTAACAGTTGTCTTCGCTCAATACTCAAGATCAAATGGCCAGAAAAGATCAGCAACAGAGATCTCTGGCAATGAGCGAAACAACCAGGGAGCGATTGTGAAACAAATAGGCAGGAAGAAATGGAGATGGATTGGCCATACTCTGAGGAAACCATCAAGTGAGTGACATCACTAGACAAGCCATTGCTCGAATGGAACCCGAAAGGGAAGCGGCGAGTTGGTCGTCAGTGCGAGGGTGACTTGGAGGAGGTCATGTGAAGAGGAGATGAAAACGTGTGGGCAGATATGGAGCCGGGTGAAGACTCTAGCAGAGAACGGAACTCAATAAAGACGCATGCCTGAAGCCCAATGTTCCTCTAGGAATTAAAGGAAACAATAATAATAATATTCTATCTATTCCCTATAACAGTACCATCGATACTATAAGAAGCATGAAACTGAGTCAATCCATACAAGTCTTGTCCACATCTGCAGCAAAAATTATCAGGCGGACACTTGAAGGTGTTCAGTTTAAGGCTATTTGAATAATACCACTTGTTAACCTCCGATAAGAAACTAATCATATGAAAACAATCCAATGCAGAAATTACTGGGACAGAAATTGTCAGATCACCGGCGTATTTAATGAAATTCGCTTTGGAAGAATATGAAAGGTGTTACAAAAGAAATGGAGAAAGCAAAGAACCCCGAGGCACACCAGTTTCTGTTCGCACAGCAATGGAGCGCTTCCCACTGAAAGTAGTATTTTGTTTTCTACCTGTGAAATAGGAAGACAGCCACCTTGTGACTCAGGACTCAATGCGTACTGAAAACAGCTTGCTTAGTAAAAGTACCCTAGGAATAGAGTCAAAAGCAACAGTGTAGTCTCCAAAGGAGGCGCCTTTATCAAGGCAAGAAACAATACTGTGTCGAAGTACAACGGCAGCATCTAAAGTGCTTGTTGCATTATAAAAGATCAATTTAAGGCATTTACATCAAAATAAGCACCAGTAAAAATTCCCCTTTTATTTGCAAGCTGATTAAAAAGTTGGTCAGAGTGAATACGTTCTAACTTATAATTAATTTCCTCAATTTCTTCAGTTTTGATTAAAAAACTACTGAAATGAGTTAGATGTATTGACTTTTCAGTATATCGAGAATAAACAAATCTGCATTATCGGAAGATATCATTTCAGTCCACATGTTCTTATTAGCTACAGTCTACCTGAAGCTGCGACGGTTATCAAAAAATAAATAAAAGTAACGCACCTTAAACGCTCTTATTTCATTCCTTGAATTCTAAGTGGAACGTAGAGTTTCAAGCTTTCAAGTTTTGTTAGCGGTGATGTTTTCTCTTGCAGGGTGAAGGTGAGGTTGCTGGCCTCACCCCCAACTATTCCTCTTTTTCCCAGACTTAATACTGGTTGGCGAATTAGGAGGGGTGTATCGGTTGGAAATGGATATTGAACAGTCTGGGTGACTGGTGAACATCCTATCATTGAGTCACTGGAGTGCAATTTTTAGAAGAATCAAAAGTGTATGCATAAAACTATATGCTACTGATTGACCGAGATGAGTAGTTGTATACCGCTCATATCAACCAGTAGTGCCTGCTAGCCAGGCAGATTGAAGTGATCTAAACACCTGACGATCGTTTCGCTCGGTCAGGGCGGAGCTCATCGGTGGTGTGTACTCGGTTTTGAAGAACCCAATTTCTAGCTTTCTTGGTACTTGGGCAAACTGGCTGATATCAGTAGCACACAAGTACTCATCTCAATCGATAAATGCTACATAGTTTCATGCAGGTATGCTTGCTATCTTGATTATCACTTATGCTATCAATCAGATAACATACTATGGTCGGAATATTTGGATTTCCAAAGGAGACTATTGTAAAAATTTCACTCCCGGAACTGTGTACACGGCAAATTGCTGACTAATTTTCAAATTTTCAATCCAAAATCCAAATGTTACGATTTCTAGCTCTTCACAGAGTCAAATCAATTCAAATCACCTTAACTATGACTACCTACTTAGTTGAACTGATAGTGCATCGAATAAAATTCTTCTTCGATATGTTATGCAGTTCGTGTAGTTCACTTTAAGTTAATTAAAAAAAAAGATTTTCGCGTCTTAAGTGCCTGCTTGTTATAGAAAAATCTTCGCAACCAACTAATCCCAGCTGTCATCAGGAATGATAGTTATTTCACTCATAGAAGTTTGAAATTATTAGGTAAGTTGTTATCGAGAAGGGCAGTGAAAGATTAGCAATCAAACTAGCCAGTTCAGCAAAAACACAACACCAGCAAAAATATTAACCCTATACTTGCTGTGACCAAAACTGGATTATTATGGTCTGAACGCAAAGAACTGATCTCTGCGTTTCACTATACAACTGACAAAACTTCCTTGAGACACACGCATTGACGAATCACTCCAAGGACAGGACAAAGACTTTAATTCTGTAATAATTTTGCAGTTTTATTCAACAATAATAACACCAAAATCTCAAAATTACCTCAACCCACTAATGATAAGTTTAAACTTTCACTCTAGTCAGCTTATCTTTCTCTGAATTAACTAATTGGACATAACGATGTTTTCAAGTATCAGTTCTGAAAAGACTAACATATTACCTTCAAAAAGAAAATTGATGTTACAGGTGCAGTAGTGGTTATGCTTCCGATGATTTGAACAGCTAATACGGTTTAAATTAGTAATTCATTATGGTTTGAGTGGGAAAAAACAATGCTGAAGAAGCGGAAAAGGGTTGTTTCGGTGTTGTTACTCTGAGAAAAATACCCTATTCCAAGTCTTTCGTATTCGTGCACCTTATATTTCCTTATGATACTGAACACGTGCCGATGACCTCTAGTTATTATGACACGTTTTGTACTTCCCAATGAATGGAAAAACAAAGTAATAATGTCATATAGAAGAAAGGGTGTTCAGAGAAGAGTTAATTTTTTCACAGATTTTATTCTCAAGCTGTACAATCTCATGTACATGGTAAATTATCTTAGTAACAAAGGGGAACGTTTCCAAAGATGCGTCATTAGAACTGTAATTTTTAGATGGCAAATTACGTAATGTAAAAAACGTTAATCGAGTAGAAACTATAAACAACAAAGTGTTTCAGGAGGAGCTGTGATCAATAAATTCTTCTTTAGCCTATAAATTTAGAAATCCGTGAATTTTAGAATGCAACAGTCAGTAAAGGCAAGTCAAAATAATATCAGAAACTATATTAGGGTAAAATTAAAAGATTGAGTAATGGTCCCATAGTTCTCACTGTCATTCAGATGCACATAGAATGTACCGTTACATTTAAATTATTGACACTGATTAAAAGTGTAGCACAAAGCCTGCTGAAGCGAAAATTACTATGGACTTTATTCAGTGGGTGGTTTTAGATTAAATTCAATTTTAAGATTTTCGTCGCAAAGCGATGAGTTCCATTTCGAAACTTCAAGGTCCCGCAGTTTGATCCATGACAGGGTCGTGGGTGAGAACTCATGAGGAGTCCTCACATAGGACGAAACAATTGTCCAGTGCTCCCTGGATTTCAGTGATCATCCTAAATGATGATGGTTTGTGAAGAAAATCTAACAGTTCAATTGTGAATACCCTGAATTACTTTACAAATCACTGTGTCTTTGTAAAGTAAGATGAAGAGATCCACCACTAATCACATTTATTCTCTCAATTTGAAAAAAACATTTTCACAGAAATTATGCTGTGCTATGGTATCTGTCAACTTCCTAAACATTTCATAGGATTAATTTTGAGAAATGAGTTTTTGAAGTCTCTAAAACCAAAGAAATTAAAAACAGAATCCAACTGACAAAAGGAATGGATACACGAATAACTGAATCTAATTTTCCTAATGATGTAAGCCAGCATGTTTTCGAATATTTCATATTGTGTTAGATAAGACCTTTATGGATATTCTGTCACGTAACTGTGGTGGACTGGATTGTGCGTCATACTGTGAGTGGGGAATGATAAGAAAGGAATATGTTGGACCGATGAGAAGACTTCGGGAGATCTGGATTTCGCAAATTATTTTTGTTTAATGTCACACAAACCCGAAGACTTGCAGACGAAAAGCAACAAACTGGCTGAAGAGGCTGGCAGCGAAGACAAAACTCCAGGTGAACATGCAGAAGTCGGAGATGGAGGTGATGAAGATACCCAAGCATCAACAGAAACAGCAACAACAACCAGCACCAGTCACTATCAACATAAGAAATTTTAAAGGGGTGGCTTCCTTCACTTATCTAGGGAGCATTGGGTTAACTCCTGGCGGAACGAATGAGGATGTCGAAACATGAATCGAAAAGGCAAGACAGACCTTCATCACTCTGAAATCAGTTTGGAAATCTTCTGTACTCCGCAGCATGAACAACAAGATTCGGAGTTTTTACACCACTGCCAAGGTCACTTTTTCTATTTTGGCCATCTGCCTTAGCTGGCTCCATATAGAAGATGAAATAGCCAGCCGGCCAGAAAGAACTCGCAACAAGAAACTCTGGATGGCTGGAACCAAACAACCAAGAGCCGACTGCTCAACAAATATGTAGGAGAAAATGGAAATGGATCGGGCATACATTGAGAAGACCGTCGAATGACATCGCGCATAATGCAGGCCATCCCTCAAGTGGAATCCCAATGGGAAGTGCCGAGTAGGTCGTGAGTGCGGGAGTGACATGGATGAGATGAGAGACTATGTGGAATATTGGGGCCACCTGAAGAGGACGGCAGAGAAGATGTGTTGTTGAAGGCCTATACTCGATTCGAAACCCAAGGGAATATTAGTAGTAATTATCGCTTGGAGAGTAAGTGTCGATCATTTAGAGATAAAAGGTCAGTTTGTACTTCTTTTCGTTCACACCAAGGACCTGATAGCATCGTCTAAATATGAATCAGAGAGGTTTAAATGCAATATTGTTAATTGTTGTCATCGGCACAATAATGCCAAGTCTGGCATGAAACGCATGCTAACGAGAGAAAATAGAGAATCAGCTGCCATTATGATGAAGAGATGTGGTTATATTCAAATTATGAGTACTTTTCTTGTTGATAATCCAAAGTTTCAAAAGTTGGTTATTAATTAAAATTTGGATGAAGCTGAAGACAGTAATTTTGTTGAGACTTTGAAGTCATTAGTAGGTGAGAATTTAGTTGAGTAATCTAAATTTGGTGGCATCAAACCCTGTGGAGTTCATACATCTACCAATGGTCCAAAAGCAATGAATTCTCCTACGCCCAACTCTGGATATTTCATATTCACCATATCATTTAAATACTAAATAGCTGGTCAATTTACTGGAGCTTCTACATGTAGAGTTGGTCACATTTCGTGTAAAAGACATGTTAAACATTGTCAACAACATTAAAGATATGAATTTATCATATACGAATGTGTTACCTTTAGTTGTGGCGTCACTATTTACCGATGCCCCTCTTGTCAAAACAGTGGACATTACATGTGAGTGTTTTGTAGAAAAAGAAGTAAACGCTGGGTTTACACCTGCGAGATTTACAGAGTTGTCGTTAAAATGCACGATGCACATTATTCAATTTGTGTTTTATCGACAGACAGATCGGGTTACAATGCGCTACACACCTTTGATCGGTTGTCAGCAGATATCTGTTAGGTATATTTAGTGAATGGTCTTCAGAAAGAGATGTTGAATAAACTTGAACGTTGTTGTAGTTATGTTGACGAAATGTTGAACGTTTATGATGAGAATTTTGATAAATAATACCTTATCCAATTCTTTATAATATTTATCCAGCTATTAGATTCAACTGCAAAACAGAATATCAAGGTGGCATTTCTTTTTGGATGGGATGATACAGAGAGATATATACAGGAAATTTATATGGAAACAACGATGCATCCATTTTTATAGTTTCAAAACTACACAATGCATAAGAACTTTAATTCATTGTCTTAGTCATAGAGTTGAACGTACATCTTCCGATGACTATTTGAAGATTAGATATGGTACAAAATAGTCATACTAAGAATTTCGTAAAAAGGCATACACCTGAAATTATCGATAATGTAAGCAAGACAAAGTTTTATCTGAGAGTGCGATCCAACAGCTATATATCTACTGAAAGGACTTTCATTGCCACAGAATTACACGTCAGTTACTCAACTAAACCTACACATACACTGTGCATTAAAAATAAGTTACTAATCATGGCCACATCAATCTATGTCAACAAATGTAACTGACCCTGTAAAAGTAGTTGTATGGCCTTCACTGAGAGGAAATTATCTTTACGCACTAATGAATTGTACCAGTTTGACTAGGAAAGGAGTAACCACATCAATAAATAGCTCTGTCTTATCTCATTTAGTGCATAAAGTTTGAAAATTATCAGGAGAGGTTTCTGATAAACTTGTGCAGAATTCTAAAACCTCATTTCAGATTGAGAAAGGCACCAAGGATTTTGTCAAGAAAGACAATGAAAACTTCGCAACTAAACCACTCAGCTCAGAGAACACAACTACACCAATAAGGTGGACACTGCATCAGAGTAGATGAGTCATTTACAACCGTATGCGAGGTGGCAAATAATCTTCAGGTGTTGATTTGTAGGGATTTGGTTGGTTGCAGGGTTTCATCATGAGCTGACATTGGTTGGAGAACTATTGGAAAACCTACGAGTGCCGGACACCTGTTTTGTTCCAGTTTGAGATTCTCCACCAGTACTCACTCCCTGGGAGGGAGGGCGAGAACAAATACTTGCCAGTGACATTCGCCATTGGTCGCGCTATATTGTAAACTGGTAGAAGTTAAAATTAATGCATCATTGGATAGAGTTCAAGTGGTCTGCAACCCCACCTTGTAACCCGAGAGTCCCCGATTCGAATCCTGGTGGTGTGTGTGTGTACATTTGAAGAGTCCGAAACTGCAACGAAACATCTGTCCAGTACTCCTAGATTTTCTAATGGTTCTGTAACCGATATCAGTTCACTTAATCTGCCTAAAGGTATCCGACTAAGTCTCCTTGCCATAACTAAGGCTATTGTGATCAATAACAACAAAGCTAACCTATATGTGCAAAAGGGTACATGCATGGCCTACCATAAGGCTATCAGGGACTTAATTTACGATCAACACCGTTCAAATAGTGAGACTTCACCGTAGTTTCCTTTAGGAATCAGATTATTTAGATCGCCACAATGTGCGATCTGTTTGATACTATAAATGGTAATGCAGAATGCAGCACATTTGCATAAAACTGACTGATTGGAATGAGCTGTTGCTTACCGCTCATATCAATCATCAGTGCTTGCTAGCCAGATCGGGTGAATTCCAACACAACTTTCCGGGTGGTAAGCATAAAAAGTAATAGTAGATTATTACGATCCTCAGAATAACCAGCAATCCAACGATCACAGGTTAATTTATACGCGCAGAGGGATTCTGTGGTTCACCTTGTATTACTTTGGTAATTGGTTGTTTCTATTTTTACTATCTCATTATTTTGTCCCATCCAATTACTCTATACATAGTAATCTTCATTATGGATAAGATTTTATTTTGATAAATCACACAGTGTTACACAGTAATATTAACTGATGACGTTTCGAGCACAAATTATTGCTCATAATCATATCAAGTTACTCACACAACTTTTTTTTCCTTCATTTATATATATATATATATATATATATATATGTATATATATGGAACTATAAGAACATTCGTCTTATTTCTCATCTAATTGTATCTGATCAATAACACTCATATTATTATCTCTGAATGTACATTATCTCATATTCATTTTTATCCAAATATCTAGTCGATTCCATACATATATATATAAATGAAGGAAAAAGTTGTGTGAGTAACTTGATATGATTATGAGCAATAATTTGTGCTCGAAACGTCATCAGTTAATATTACTGTGTAACACTGTGTGATTGATCAAAATAAAATCTTATCCATAATGCAGTTACACTCTACCACAGTGCCCAAGTTTTATACTTATATCAATATAGTAATGTTGTTTCCAAGTCCACCCATCATTGTTTTGCCATTATTTCATCCGCTGTCATCCCATCATATCTGCTAAAGCTTAACTGCCCTCTCAGAAACAATGGTAACAATATTATTACAAACGATAAGTGTATATCTTGTGTATAACGAATGATTAGAGTCTTTCCTTTGAAACACACACACAGCGCGGATTTAAACTTTTTTTTTAATCAAAATATAGCTTTCAATATATTGTAGGTAGTTAATTATTTAAATTCGCATGCAAAAACATACCTACTCCGATTGTTTAGCGGAATTAAAATTAACTAGTCTGAAACTTGATCCATCGATAGGTTGTAGGCGCGTAATGCTTAGACGTCTCAGCTTAGGAAAAAACCACTCCTCTTGTGATTGTGGATATTACGTAGTTAAGGATACAATCATCTTCGAAATATATTTATGTATACAATTTCAGATATAGAATAATAATTGTTTGACTTTCAGAGTACCACCGTGAAACGAGAATACACCCGAATTAATCTTATTACCTAGGTAGGTAAGTTCAAAATTATTTTCCGTGATAATAAATTCAACTCTTATTCTATTTAAAAATATTGCTGTTCTGAGCATTACTCCCAAGTAATTGAATCGTTTAGATTTAAATTTTTCTTATCAGTACTTGAAGTTAAGATAAGCTGCTGGTTAAGCAGCTGCTAGATTGAATGGGATTTAGTAAGGGCGATTAAATGTTGTGCGATAACAGCACATTCAGTCCTTTACCGACCTGTAGATAATAGCAGAAAGTTCAATTAAGTCGACTTTAAGTGTCCAATGAAAATACAATCGATTATAAAATAATGATAACCAATGAAAAAAGCTTTGCAAAACAAAAAAGAACTGACTGGAGAAAATCAAATGTATTACATATAAATCGGGTACGTGATTCACTGATTCATTTGAATACAATGGATGAGTACTGTTCAGTGTGAAGTAAGTGCAGCTGTATATACGATTTTAAAATACACCACTTTTGTAAGAGGTTGATTGTAAAAACATTTCATTCTACAAATATTTTTGTTCGATAAGACGAAACCTTGTGTTTACCGATAATTAAAAAAGAAAAAAACAGTTCAGTGAATTCTCAGAAAGTGTAAAAGTGCTGTTTGGCTTAGTTATATGACTACAGTGTCCACATGATGGTTAGGCTTTTATCGAAACTAAATAATGCAAAAGTTCACTTGACATTTCGTAACTAGTAAATTTCCGTTAACATACTTATATACAGACAACTGAATTACATAAGATTGATTCCTAGAGGAACAAAAACGGGTTTTACCAGTACATCCGTGTTTCACGGTGTTCTTTACAATCTTTTCAAGTCGACGCTAAATTGATCCTAAGGTGCTTTAATTTCCTACTCACGCGATCCCCTCCATGTCTCACTCGAACGTCCAACTCGTCACTTCACATTTAGGTTCCACTTGAGAGTCTGGCGTACGATAATATAATTCGATTATCTCCTCAGCATGTTTTCAGTCCGTATTCATATCCTCCTACCTATTTGTTGGGCACTTGGTTCACTGTTGGTTCAGCGCATTGTTTTTGCTTATCTTTTCTGACGGGCTGGCCATTTGATCTTCAGAATAAAACAAAGGCAGCTGTTGATAAAAGTCTCCTGTAGCCTGTTAGAAATGCTTTTGCTAATGAATTGATTTGACATTAGTTTTGAAAATTCGCATCGTGTCCCTTATGCAGAGTGTAATAGATTTTTACGCTGATTTAGGGGAAATAGTAATGAAGGTCTGTCTTATTTTGCTAAATGTGCCTTTGACATCCTCATCTGTGGAGCCTGTGGTTGAAACGATGCTGCCCAGTCAGATCAGTGAAAGAGGCGACTTACTTTAGATATCTCTCACTGGCAGTGACTGGTGTTTGTTATTATTGTTGTTGTTAGTTAGATATCTTCATTGCCTAATGTCTTCTCCATGTTCACCTAAAGTTTTGTTTCCACTGCCTCCTCAACCAACTTGCTGATTTTCGCCTGTATATCTTCAAGTTTGTGTGGCATAAATCACCCACGAAATACAAATCTTCCAGAATCATTTTGGTGGGTCTAATGCATATCCAATTAATTCGTATACATCACTGACTTCCATTAGAATGCGGCCTGTAAGATTTGGTTAATGTAGGTTCTGTTCTTTGAGGGAAGACTAATTCTGATAAAATCGCAGACAAGCACTTCCGTGAACGGACAAAAATCAGATAACCTAGGCTCTGACACCTCCTTCAAGCTGACTTGCGAAGAAATTTGATGTACACCGTTTCCAGTGATATTAATCAGGCACCTAATGATCGAAATGTAGTGTTCTGAGCAAATTTCAATGCATGTGCGGTAATCAATGTAGGTAACAACTAGCGAAATGTAAAATGAATTAGTATTATGTTGTAGTGATTGAAATTTCAAAATATCTGACTGTACTTCCTTAATTGATAGCTTACAGTTAACATGAATACACTGAATTTATGAGTTTCAGGTGATTTCCTTTCAGCATCTGAGATAACTCAATACTGAAAAGATCCGATATAAGTTTGTCTGAAATTGGAGGTTTAACTGTGAAATTGAATCATCCTAATCGGAGGAGACAACAACACAAAATGAAACACGTTTTGAGGTACAAATCTTCCCTATCACTTCAAAATAAGTCTCATTTTTGATCTTTACTCATCACACCACAATGTTAAGTAGCCTTCATGTTTTTCAGGAAATGCCAGTGTATTCAAAAAAATGGTTTTGAGGCTTCGCACATACATCATTACTCACGCTTTGATTAAATATAGGTCTAATAATTCATTCTGAAAACGTGACAATACATTAATTAGCCAGAAGCCTTGTCGAGTGACACATGACACCAAATGAGAGTTAACTACCATGTGAAGAAATATAAAGTTACTCAGTTTCGTGATCGAATTTTCTGCATGGGTTTTATATCAGCCTTCAGCAGATTGTCCGAGCATATTCCTTAATAGCCTAGAACTAAAAGGTTCCCAGTCTACATTCAATAGGTTCGGCCCATATGTTGGATATATATCGACTGCCTTCACTGTTGTCAACCGGTAGAGAAATTCAACTTTGCTTTATTTTAGTAAATTGACTGTGATGCGTTGAGTTCGTCGAAATCTTTGTATACAAAAGCAAACTATAATTAATCTCACATTACCCGGGTAACAACTATTTTGTGTTTCCATTTCATTTTTTGCAACCATTAGTCTTAATTCACTTAACTCAACCATAAGTAGTTGCATTTACATCATCTGTAGGTAATCTTCTTCCTGTAAATGCTTTGCTATAGACTGTTAGCCATAATTCTTCGTGTCATATCTTCATCCAAACTGATTAGCTGACTTCCTTCGCGCCATTTGGCATGTTCTGTAACAAGTGCGATTATTATGCTTAGTTCTACTCGGTAAAAAGTAGTATATGTTTTCATTTAAATAAGTCTATGCATATTTTAAGCTAGGATTCGACATATCTTCCATTTCAAAACCGAACATGTGACCTGTTTTACACCAAAAAACGGAAATCAGGATTACAAATACGATTGCAGATAGTGTGTAGGAGCGAAACAGCTGTCTAACATTTGAATCACTTTATTCTAGCTAGCTAGTGATCGCTAGTGATTGACATGATTTGTTTCTAACTACTTACTCGAATGAGTTGTATATGCTATGATATTTTAAGCCCTTTACCACAGCCAAATCATTGTGCTTTTTCATTCGATAAATATGATTAAAAAAAACACGTTTGAATGATGCCTGTTAATTAGTTATTCATTTATAATTGACCTTTTTGTTAATTAAGTCATTCATGAATATGTGTCATACAATAATGAGTTCTATTTTATAAAATCCATATGACTTTATGGTATTTTTTGTGATGAAGTGTATTTCTGAATCAATGCAGAATACGTTTCGTGAACATGTTTAGAGTTTTACTTCATGTAAGTAGAAGATGCATAAACATCAAGAACTCATCTATGCTGAAGAATAGACCTTTTTTATCCAACTGTACAGTGCCTAGTCATTGAATCGTCGACCCTAAATACCAGTTATGTTGTCGTTTAGATTCTTATTCCTTTATTTCAATATTTCTTGCGTCCCGAAGAGAACATGGGACTTCAACCCTTTTTGTTCTTAAGTTTTAACAGAGTTGATTTTGTTTGTTTTTTCTTGCTGGGTGGCGTTGCTGGTCTTACACCCAAGCTTCCCTATTTTCAGGGTTTACAATCGGCTAGGGGACTAGGTTAGATTTAGGAGTAAGTCTCTGGATAACCAAAACTTAATCATGTGAATGGTTGGCGAGCATTCTAATATTGTTCAGACGATTTCTGACTAAAAGCGTACATTTACCAGTGTCCTACATAGTTGAAAGTGTTTGCATTTCTTTTGATCTAGGGTGGATTTCACTGTGAACAGAAATAAGGCAATTAACCACTGAAAACTGCCTTGTTCAGGGACAGCTTACCGGCATACATCTTAAATGTTATCATTCAACTATTAAGTAAAAATCAAATGTTAAATGGATTTATTACTAGTAAATAAGATAGTAAAAACACAGTTTTTTGTTCAGCGAAGGAATTTCTTTTCAACGACTTCATTTTCAAGCTGTACAGTTGTATTTATATTACAGAAAAAGTTATTAAGTGGCACTAAATAATCGCTCAGTCAATATATATATATATATATATATGACAATAATAACGATAATTAAAATGCTATAAGGGGTAGAGTTGAAGTGGATAAATTACAAAATTAATAAAGATTGTATTATGAGTGAATTGATATCAAAAATGTTTTTAAAAATGTCAAGTGTTGTTTAAAAGTTTTAAAATTAGGAGTACGATTACGATAAGAATGAAGACGTGAAATGAAGTAGAAAAAATTCATGTAGTTAAGTAAAAACTAGAAAGAACATTACTATGACCAAGGACGTTGAAAGCGTTATCTCTGAAAACGTGTAGCTGAACACTATCCGGTTTGATAATGAAAGGCAAACGTAGAACCGCGAAGTCGTCTATTTGTAATCACCTGTTAGAGTCTGGCCATTCAGCCCCACGTGATTCATCCTCCAAGGTTATCTACATGGCAAAATCGAATCGCTCCAAAAGTTTACGTTTTCTTCACTTATGCATAGACGAAACTTTAGCAATACATGAACAGAAACCTAAATTATGTGTTCAAAAACGTTTTGTCAAACCCCTTTCTTTACCTTGGTCATAGTAATGTTCTTTCTAGTTTTTACTTAACTACATGAATTTTTTCTACTTCATTTCACGTCTTCATTCTTATCGTAATCGTACTCCTAATTTTAAAACTTTTAAACAACACTTGACATTTTTAAAAACATTTTTGATATCAATTCACTCATAATACAATCTTTATTAATTTTGTAATTTATCCACTTCAACTCTACCCCTTATAGCATTTTAATTATCGTTATTATTGTCATATATATATATATATATATATATATATATATATTGACTGAGCGATTATTTAGTGCCACTTAATAACTTTTTCTGTAATATAAATACAACTGTACAGCTTGAAAATGAAGTCGTTGAAAAGAAATTTCTTCGCTGAACAAAACAACCGTGTTTGTACTTATGAACAAATGGGTATTTTTCGTGAAATAAGATAGTTTCGGTGCAGGTTTTTTCACAAGCCAACATTACTCGGAAAATCATCGAAGACCAGGAAGTACTGGAAAGTTAGTCTATCCTGGTTTTGAACTCTTCTGCAGTTCTCATCAACTATTATTTTAGGAACTTTCAGATTACTGTCTCAGCCCGTTGATCATTTAGCTAGAGAATTGGAATTTCTATAGAGAAAGAAAGACCAGATTTGCAGTATAAAATGATATCATCATTCTATTTCACAGGTTCCCATCATCTGCAAACTACCTGAAATTAAAATCGTTATAAATAATGACATTTCATACTTCAATGTTTGAAAGGTAATAGGGAAAACATTATAAGATGAACGCATCAGGAATTTAAGTATTGCAGTTTTTAGTTTAAGTCAACATCAATTTATTTCACGAAAAATACGCATTTATTCATAAGTAAAAACACAGTTTTTTGTTCAGCGAAGGAATTTCTTTTCAGCGACTTCATTTTCAAGCTGTACAGTTGTATTTATATTACAGAAAAAGTTAAATAAGTGGCACTAAATAATCGCTCAGTCAATATATATATATATATATATATATATATGTATATATGATAATAATAACGATAATTAAAATGCTATAAGGGGTAGAGTTGAAGTGGATAAATTACAAAATTAATAAAGATTGTATTATGAGTGAATTGATATCAAAAATGTTTTTAAAAATGTCAAGTGTTGTTTAAAAATTTTAAAATTAGGAGTACGATTACGATAAGAATGAAGACGTGAAATGACTTCACACTTTAATTTAGTGCCACTTAATAACCTTTTCTGTAATATAAATACGACTGTACAGCTTGAAAATGAAGTCGTTGTAAAAGAAATTACTTCGCTGAACAAAAAAACTGTTTTTACTTATGAATCAATTTATTTACTCTCAAACTATTAAAAAAAGGAGGGGGGGTGTGAGAGAAAGCAGAAAACAGAAAAATCAAATACACAGTCTTAGTTTGTACGTCAACATGGCAACTCAAGAAGGTTAAACTTCATCAAATTGAAAACTTGCTCAGTGAGCTGAGCTCACTAATGTGTATGAGTAATCAGTGTAATCAAAGTGCTACGGTTACCAAGGCAGTGAGAGATTGACTGCACTCTCTTTCTGTGTGCATATGTTTGGTCTGAAACGCTTGACTATAATTGCTTCAACAAATCGTAGTAAATTAGCTTTCCTTTGTGTGTTTAATATTTTGAAGGATTTGGAAATCTTAACAAAATGACCCGTATCCACAAGGTGTCTGGTAATTACACTTTGTAAATATTTGCTTCCTTTTAAGCATAATTTTCTCGGAATATGCTCTGAAAACCGGATAGAAGCCCTTCTTTCTGTCCTTCCGATGTACTTGCTGCCGCAGGTGCACGTAAATTTATAAATGCAGTTGGAGGTAACATCGGTAGGGTACTTATCTATTCTAGGTTGTCTTATAGAGCACGTAGTGTCACCAGCTTAGCTTCAGGGAAGCATCTTTTTTATACTCCTTTCATCCTCCAGTCAATCTTTTGTAATACCGGTTCTCCTTTGTACGGGAGGCAAATGAACACTTTCTTCTTTTCAACTGTTGGATACTTCACTTTCTAATCTTTTTTTTCTTTGCTGTACTTTAGCATACATCCCTTTGGATACCCGTTTTCCCTAAGGCATTTTTCAACAAAGCTTAATTCTTCTTCTACCTTGTTAAACAAACATCACTTCCTAGCTCTAGCATGCAGTATCCTTACTAATCGGAATTCACTGACTTGTGAATTCTAACTTCTCTTCATTCGACCAATGCCATCCGTGAGTATTCACTCCACCTTGATAGAGTCAGTCCCCCGGGGTCACGACGTTTCATTATAACTGCAGGTGCGCTTAGTGGTCAGGGTTAGTTCAAGATGAAATCTAGGCCGAAATTAATCAGAATGTCTACGTAACCCATAGTCTACACAAATAAGATAGATTTCAGCTTGAATGAATCACTTTCACTGATTACATCATCTCAAACAACCTCGTTTCTAGTTGAATCATTTCGTAATTACTGCTAGTTTCCGCCTTTTCAATGAGATGTAAATGGTACGAACAGTCTTTGATTGTGAATATTAGTTGAGCACCCTGTTGCCGGAGAAACCTCTATTTCATTAACTTTTTGTGTCATTTGTAATAGTGACAACTTTTCATTTTCAGCAGTTATCTTATTCTATAACATGGAGGTGTGAAACACCATGAAGTGGTACATTACATAGCATTTCTTCTGTCTTCATGCTTGTTTATTTCAAACCAGCTGAGACATACTGAATGTCAGATGATAGATAAATTTAGCTGTCAGTAAGCATCAGCCACCAATAACCATCTACAAAGTTGGCAATGCAATACCGACTGATATGAGTATCTGAGCTGCAATCACATCAGACAGCAGTGCTTGCTAGACAGTTCAAAGTGATCAAAACACCGATGAGAGACTTTGGAGGTTGAGCACATCAGCAGTGTACTCAGTGTGTAACAGTGAAGCGAATCAAAACAATTCAAACTATCAGGATTCTGACTGGTTACTTCAGCTAACTGGTAGATACACAATTGCACAAGGAAAGTTCAACACGGTGTTTAGAACGCTTTGATATGTCAACAAAGCTCCACTGCTGTATTTTAGTACTCTCTAATTCTGAATATCGATAAGTAATGCTTGCCTACTTGACTGCCATTCATAGTATCGAAAAGATGATACATTCCAGGGAAACGGCAGTCCATTTTCATCTGGCTTTGTGTAATCTACAAAATAAAGAATTTAATTAATACAGATGGAATACTGATACTCTAAGGAATTATTGGCGTTTATTTAATTGTCGTAGAATACATAAACGCGTATCCTATCTCATACAATCACAGGATTTCAAGTTAGTTAAAAAGCATAAAGGAAATCACTGAACAATTCATTGACCGCAATGGCGTTAAAAACAACCGCCATAGTTCAGCAAAGCATTTAATAAAGTTTGTTTTGCACATTTAGTTAACACAGAGCACTGATTTTATGCCAACATGTTGTTTTTCTCTAGCTATAATTGTTTGAAAAAAAGATTTTCAAAGTGCCAATTGAATTTCATTCATAGTAAGTAGTGTCTCGAAATAAAGAATAATCGAACTTTTGTTTTCCAAGCACTAGAAACCAATGACTCGAGATTGTTAGCGACATGACTCAAAACTTCGTAATAAATGACGGTAATGTATTCACTTGTAATCTAGGTAGATTTTTTATTCTTCATTATTATGTATGGAATTATTCTATTCATCTCATGTACATTTTAGCTGATCAGAGTTTTGTTGCATAAGTCGGTGGTTCAGAGGCAGAAAACTCCTCAACCACTCACATGGTCGGGGGTTTAATTCCCGACCAAGATATTCCTAAACTTCGCCTAGTCTTTTAGCCTGTGATAATTCCGGTAAATGAGGAGGGTTGGGCGTGACGCTAGTAATCCACCTAAGTAGAAACAAAATCAATGCTACTAAAATGTTGAAAACATGCTTGAAGCCCTAGATATTTCACTTAGTACTCAGGAGAATGGAAAACATAGTTCCCATGCATTTCTTCCTTTCCACAACGTCTATGTGTGCATTTATGACATGCAGAAACTTGAACTGTTGCATTTTAGTGCATAGTTTCTACACGTTGAAAGTTCCAGTTAAGTTCACTTTCCATTATCAGTACGACACAGAGATTCAGTACTCAACCTACGACCTATCCAGCTTTGTCTCTCACTGAAAGTTAACTACATTAGGTTTCAGTAGACTAGATCGTTTATTTATTTATCTCAAGATAATCAACCCATATTGAAGCATACTGTAATACGATGTATCATTTTAACTGCAAAGAAACTGTCAACAGTATATTGAGCACACTTGTCGAACATTCTTTACTGCAAATTTTATAGTTCAGTCCCTACACTGAACAGGATAAAACTTCAAAGATATAACAATTTTCTACTACACCACACCCTGACTTAAAGCGGAATGCCTTTTTATCAGTTTATCTAAGACTTTTTGTAGTTATCACTGAGCTGGATCAAGTGGAGAGATTAATTATAATACTCGTGACTAAACTGTAGTCACTAATTGATCAATATCTTTAAAAGATTTCAAAGAGATCAGTAGGTCATTTCACAGAATCTTCTAGCCACTGAAATTTAAAATCCTACTAATCATTCATAAATTTATAAGTCTTATTAATAACGTTTGTATCCTTGTAAGAGTTCAACACTTTAACAGTAAAACGCTTAAAAATGATGTTATTCGGCGGAGAGTATGACTAGCAGTCAAATTTATGGTGTGCATTTTGTCTTAATGAGGACTCCTCACTGCATGCACTGGCATCTTCAATTATAAATGAGTCCCCAGTGGGAACTAAACAAAGTCGTGCTAATCTTCAGGCATGTAAGAAGCGTCCGAGCTAGAAGCCAATATGTTAACAGAGATTTAGAGTTCAATTTAATAAAAATCAGTAAACAGGAAGTACAAATTTATTTAAACATATAACCTTCAGAATGGTCTATGCTTAAAAGTAGGCAATAACAAGTTACCGAATAATCACAAGAATATAATTTGGTCAACAGACGCTGAACACTTCGGTTCAATAAATCAACGGGAAATGATACCCGTTGCCCATGAGGCTACTCTCGTGACCCAAGTGGTTTAGTTGATAACATCCAGCGGTTAAGATGATAAGTACTGGATTCGAGCCTCACTGGGAACACCATCAATCAGTGGTAGATACAGGTACATCTAGATGAAAAGTTCTAAGTGGGACGAAATGCACATCCTGGATTCAGCTGCTAGTCACTACCTACAAAATCCTGATAGACCCTTTCGAAGTGAAAAGGATGTGAAGTTGGAGAATTAAAACAAATTCCTGCTGATGATATCTGAGATTATTATGCAGTATTATAACTCCATTATGGATAAGATTTTATTTTGATAAATCACACAGTGTTACACAGTAATATTAACTGATGACCACGTTTCGAGCACAAATTATTCCTCACAAACATATCAAGTTACTCACACAACTTCTTTCCTTCATTTATATACATGTGTGGAATCGATTAGATATTGGAATAAAATTCAATATGAGATAATGTACATTCAGAAATAATAATACGAGTGTTATTGATCAATTACAATTAGATGGGAAATAGGGCGAGTGTTTCTATAGTCATAATAAGTTACTTGTTAGAATGTTTTGATGTGTTTGAACTGAAATAGAATTTTATGATTATTTATTATTCTCTTTTGATTTGACCGGCTGTAATAATATCTTCCATATTTCTGGTATTTGCGTTGAGTCATTTCTGTTGCATGTGTTGGGTGTAGACTCGATGCAGGCCAACTTTTAGGCTTTAATCAACTCTTCTTCTAAATGATTTAGTTGGTAGAACGTTTTCTTCTGTATAGTTCTGTTGAGAATGCTTTCATTTATTTTACTCATTTCAACCGTTATCACTATAGTCATCTTCATTCTGGTCATCATGAGTATTATTGTATTCAGGGTGACACAAATTCAATGCATATAAGCCAATGTTTATTTCTGTTGGCCTCTGTTTTCTATCCCACTTTAGAAAACAAAAGATTTTTTTTATCCTCCTTAACGCAAAATCATCGTTTTGTTCACTACGTTTCACACAGTGTGCATCATCCACTTTTTCTCCTCTGAATTTGATATTTAATTTTACATGTCAGTCAACTTTTGTTCACAAAAAAAGGTTTAGAGATATCTCCTATCTCGTCCCTATCAAAGTATCTAAAAGGCTATACTGCTATAGTTTGTTTGTTTATTTTGTTTGTTTTTTTTTGTTTTGAGTTGTTTTTTAAAGCTTAATCTATGAAACACATTTATAAATATCATGCACATTGGAACAATGATGATTGTATCGAGTATTGAACGCTAAACTATCTATTATACATGTGGACGTGTTTTTAAAATAAAAAGAAGTCAATTTACGTTTCTCTCGGATGTACACAAACTGACCTAAATCTTGGACAAATTTATAGAGTTTTTGTTTAAATTAAAAAATCAAACCCATGTATTTTGATTGAATTAAAACACAGAGCCATTGAACATTGAAAGTAATATGTGCTGTCCATAAATTTGAACGGATTAGGATACTTTCGAAATGATTCACTAGTAAATTTCAGGAAAGAATATTAAATTCCACACTGTACCACTAGTACTGTTTTTGGAATAAATTAAATTATTATTAATTCTGCTCACCATTTAGTCATTATTATTACTTATATGATTCATTTCTTATGTGTAGTGAAGAAGAAAGGACCTACGCTCCGCATCTTCATTCCACTCAGTCCTCTGTCATCTCTTTCAGCTGATTGCACGACTACCTGCGAGCTCCTATATACTCTACATATGACTTCCTACATGTCACCCACTGACGCTTAACTCATCACTTTCCGTGAAGGTTTGCTCTCTCCGGACTGGCGTTTAATGTCACTCAACATTTGTCTTGGCGTGTGTCCTATCCAACTTCATTCCCTCGTGAATACTTTTCAGGTCTTAGAATTTCGGCTGATCCTCTGTCAAAGTTCACCGTTGAAAAAAAAACTAATACCAAAGAAATTAAGATGGATAGGACATACTTTGAGAAGACAGATGAGTGGCCTTACACGTCAAGCAGGCCTTTGAGTGGAACTTGAATGGGATGAGAGAAGTTCGGCACTCAACAGTGACATGAGGGAGATCGTGTGAGGAAGCGATGAGAGCTGATGGGCAGTCATAGATTCTGAGTGAGTTTGAGATTTGATTCTGAAGCTCAGTGTTCTACTCGGAAACTAAGGGACGACTGACAAAAATAATAAGGGCTTTACGACCAGATTTTTATAGTGCTTGTACCTACTGCCGTTTGTGTTAGCGATAGCGGAAATGTGTAGTGATCAAGGACTGATAGTGAGTCATTTCTATTACAGGTATTATCAGCTGGATCTGTAAAAGCGTCATAAGCCACCATTGTCTCCCTTGGTCGCGCTATGCTCTACATTAATTGGTTCCAACCTATCACTCTTACCTATGCTTCACACCTCGAATTCATTTTATGGTAATAGATAATATGAAATATTCATTTTTGTAGTCCACATAATATTTTTGAGGCAACATAGTTTGTTACTGGGTTCCATCAAGGATTATCATAAACTTGAAATAATCTCCATTCATTCTTTTATGCAAAATAATAACTTTTTGTAATTGAGTTAAGTTGGTCAGTAGGTAACTTCATGTTAGTATATATTATCATAAAATGACATCGTCTACAGACACCTGTTCCTTCATAGTCTAGCAGCCCACCTGGAGTCAAACTCAGGACCTTTATACCGCGAAATGAACTCTACCATTTACCAATAGGCCAATGGTTTCCAACAGCCAATTCACAATATAATAACACTGCTTTCCACAGTCATAAGGAAGTAAATATCCTCATAGGCGATTTGCTGAACAACAACAGTCATCAATTATTGTCAGGACTACAATAAATTCATCTCAAAGTGATTTACCGGTGATGAGTGGGTCAGTTTTTTCATATCAGCTGGTTACGAAGTCAACCTTGGAATGAGTCAAATCCTCTGAAGTTCATTTAGATTTACCGTTACATTAAGATTATGTAAGGAGTTGTTCTCAGTCCTGACTTTTTTCAGAACTGACTCCCCTGCTTTTTAACAATTATAAAAGTAGAAAAACCAACTGCTGAAAAATACTCACTTTTATTAGAGTACATATCATGGAGAATAAGAAAAAATTTCCCAATTGTAAATATTACCTACTCTTTCTTTCTAGTATATTTTAGGTGAAAACTGTCCTTAGTATTGGAGAATTGAAACAATACTCAAATTGACACTCATATTAGTGTTTAGTCAAGAAAAAACAATAGAGAATCACACACAACAAACACATGTACAAAGAATGTCACATTCATACATTTATTCCTTGATATAAGTATAAAACTTGGGCACTGTGGTAGAGTGTAACTCCATTATGGATAAGATTTTATTTTGATCAATCACACAGTGTTACACAGTAATATTAATTGATGACGTTTCGAGCACAAAATATTGCTCATAATCATATCCAGTTACTCACACAACTTTTTCTTTCATTTATATACATGTGTGGAATCGATTAGATATTGGAATAAAAATTAATATGAGATAATATACATTCAGAGATAATAATATGAGTGTTATTGATCAAATACAATTAGATGGGAAATAAGACGAATGTTCTTATAGTTATATTAAGTAATTTGTTAGGATGTTGTGATTTGCTTGAATTGAAATAGAATTTTGAGATTATTTATTATTCTCTTCTGATTTGACTGGCGGTAATAATATCTTCCATATTTCTGGTATTTGCATTGAGTCACTTCTGTTACATGTGTTGGGTGTAGACTCGATGAATAAGGATTCCGTAATCAACCTCTCACTCCACCTACCTATATTACTTTTTAGAATTTTAACCCTATCCTACCCTATTGTGTGGTTGTGAGCTAATGCATGTAGTGCAATAGCTGAGCTTTTTTCTAAATTGCTTATCTTTTCAGGGTCAACCATTCTTCCCTTAGCTAAATTCTTATGTTCTGATAATCTGACTATCCCTGACCTACTAGTTTGACCTGTGTAGTTGACCTTACTCACAGTCATTGCAGGGTATTTTGTAAATTATATTATTTTGTTTAATTGGGTCCACCGGGTCTTTCAACCTACAAAGCTTGTCTCTGAGTGAGTTTGTAGGTTTGAATGCCACTCTAATTCCTGCTTTATTGAGAATCCTACGTAGGGCCTCAGATGTATATAAATGAAAGGAAAAAAGTTGTGTGAGTAACTTGATATGATTATGAGCAGTAATAGTTTGTGCTCGAAACGTCATCAGTTAATATTACTGTGTAACACTGTGTGATTTATCAAAATAAAATCTTATCCATAATGGAGATTACATTTATTCCTCTTTGTGGATTTGAATAAAACAAGAAGGACAGTTTGTAAAGAATAAGATGGTACCATCATTGCATATTTCGTTTGCTTCTCATCAGCTGTCTTCAGCCTAAAGGAATCATTGAGTTCATCTACAGAACCATTTTTAAAATACTTGCAATTTCCACATGATGTCAGCTGACTGAATAACAATCCAGTGATTTCAACTTAAATCATAGAAACAAGAGACAAGCAAAGTTACGTTTTAATAAAGACGGTTGAGGCTAAAGCCAAAGATTGGATAATCAAATGAGAGAGGGAAAGAGAGCAAAGACATTCAGTTACCAGGATTAGGAAAGACTGATAACCGCTTCTTTCTGAATACACAAATCGAGTTTCAGGAGTTTGATAGAGATTGCTTCGGTAAACTTGAGCAGAATCGAACTGTTTTGTTTACTAAACGTTTAATTATACACCCTTTCGAACATTTATGCATCCTTTGAACCATTCTACATATGAGATTATTTGTTTTGACACTTGGTATTGAACTACGATTATAATGATAAACGTCTTAATTGCATTTCATACTATTATTACTCTTTAAACAAAGCAACAACTACAGTTTTAGCAGAATAAAATGGTACCATATTTCATTTCATCGCCTTCTCTTCAGCTGCTTACAGGGCAAAAACATTATTAAATGTATCGACAATAGTAATTTACCATACTTACACAGAGTTCATTTTATACAAAAATCAATCGATCAATATACACATACACTAATTATATATATATATATATATATATATATATATATATATATATATATATGCAATATTGAACACAATTCCGAGCAATAATAATCATACAAAATGAAAACTTTTGAGTATCTCGCATTAGGATGAAAAATATCCAGTTACCAGGTTGGCAAAGAAAGACTGATAACCGCTTCTTTCTGAACGCACAAATCAGGTTTTAGGCGCTTGATGGAAAATGCTTCAGCAAACCTTAGGAGAATTGAGCTCTTTTGCTTATTGATAATTTTGAACGACTTTTCGAAGTCCACCTCATGATCCGTGTCAAGAAGATGCTTGGCGATGGCACTGTTTAAAGCATTTGTTCCCTGTAGACGTAAGCTTTTTGGTACATGTTCAGAAAATCGTAGATATGTTCTTCTTTCTGTTCTTCCAATGTAACTGCTCCCGCAGATACATGTAAATTTGTATATACAGTTGGAGTTAACATGAGAAGGATATCTATCGATTTTTGATTGCACCAGAGAGCAAGTTGTTCAAAAAACAGGAAGGAGCTTAGCTGCAGGATAGGCTATGTATGGCTAGTGATGTGCTCAGCCTTCTGTTGATCATTGCTGCAATGTTTTCGCCTTTATAATCAAGCTCAAAGTAGATTGGCTTTTTTCTTACTGTGATTTGTTTTTCATTTGCGACTTCAGATCTTCCATACTTGTTGATGGACTTTTGAGGGTACCCATTGCTCTTCAATGTCTTTTCAAGAAACTCAAATTCTTCCTCTAGTTTCTCTGTAGAGCATATTCTTCTCGGTCTATAGTACAGAGTCTTGACCAGTGCTCGTTATAGCTATTTGGACAAAAGCTATTAAAATGTAAGTATTGTCCTTTCCATGTGGACTTACGATAAATTGACTTTTGGATTACTCTATGGATTTACTCCAGTTAAATCTCTTCAAGAGATATAATTTTTTTTAAGTGCTATTGCACAGCTTGATAATAAATTCATTAATAAAGAGTCTCTCTGCCGTATATTGTGTCCATAATATTTTGTCTGTTGATAACTTAAAAGGATTTCACGATGTCCACCTCATGACCCGTATTGATGAGGTGTCTGGCAGTGGCGTTATTACAAGCGTTAGTTGCCTTGAGAAGTAGGCTTTTTAGTACATGTTAAAAAATTCGGAGGTGTACCCTTCTTTCTGTCCCCCCAATTTAACTGCCACCGTAGATACATGTGAATTTCTATACACACTCAGAGTTAACATTAGAAGGTTATATGTCGACTTGTGATTGCATCAAAGTCAATGTTGTCCGATAGACAGGAACAAAATTAGCTGCAGGATAGGTTCTCGCCAGTGAGGCATTCAGTTGTCTGTTAGTTATTGCTGCAATATTATCACCTTTGTAATCAGGTTAAATTAAGATAGGCTGTTTTCCCACTGTGATTTGTTTCAAATTTGAGTCGACACATCTCACGTACTTGTTATGAATTTCTGAGGACAAACGTTGATTTTCAATAACTTCTAGAGAAACTGAAATTCTTCTTCCAATTCCTCTCTAGACTGTGTTCTCTTGGCTCAATAAACAGAGTACTGACCAATGCTTGTTTATATTTAATTGGACAAACATTGCTGAAATTGAATTATTGTCCACTGCATTACTAGTTCGAGGTATGTTTGGAGTCTTTTTTTGACTGACATCAATTAACATTTGCAACTATGTTGAAAAAGATTCTGTACATTATTATTGTGTTATCATTGTTTCCTTTAGTTCCTAGAGGAACATAGGGCTTCAGCCGCACATCTCCATTGAGTTCGGTTCTCCGCCAACGTCTCCACCTGGCTGCATGTCTGCACACGTGCCCTCATCTTCTCTTTGCATGACCTCCATGTCACGCAGCACTGAAGACCAACTCACCGCTTCACATTCCGGTTCCACTCGAGCAATGGCCTGGCGTGTGATGTCACTCACTTGATGGTTTTCTCAGAGTATGGCCAATCCACTTCCATTTCTTCCTGCATATTTGTTGCACAATCGGTTCCTGGTTGGTTCGCTCCCAAAGATCACAGTTGCTGATCTTTACTGGCCGGCCATCTGAACTCGAGTAGTGGCCGAAAACACCTGTTGATGAAGGTCTGTAGTTTGTTCGAAGTGCCCTTCGTGACTCGGTGTCAAGTCACTGATCCATAAAGTAACACTGACTGACTTCACATTGGAGTTGAAAATCGGCACCTTACTTTTCATACTGATTGCTGTTGATCTCCATACAGACTTGAGAGTAATGAAAGCTTGCCGTGATTTCCCGATCCTCGCTGCTTTGATATCCTCATCAGTTCCGTCCGCCTGTGGTTGAAACGATGCTTTCCGGGTAGGTAGGTAGGTATGTAGGTGAAGGAGTTTGTTTCTTTCAGATTTCTCCCATTATCCTGGCTGATTGTTGTCTGTTTATGTTGCTGTTGCTGTTGACCAGGAATCTGCATCACCTCTGTTTTCTCCATGTTAACATGAAGTCCCATCTTCTCTTTATATGCTTCTTCCGTCAACTTGTTGCTTTTCACTTGCATATCTTCCAGTTTGTGGGAAGTCAGACAAATATCATTGGTGAAGTCCAGATCCCCTAAGTTTTTTGTGTGGGTCCATTTTATTCCTGTTTCCTCGCTGCCTGCTGTCTGTCACATTATCCAGTCTACTACAATCAGGAAATTAATCATTGGAGACAGTAGGCAGCTAGCTCGTCTTACTCCTGTCTTCACTTCGAAGGATTCCTTGAGTTTCCCGTTGTGGATTACTTGACATGAAGCATTGTCGTACAACTGTTGGATGAAGTGTATAATTGTTGGCGGCACACCGTAGTAGCGAAGTAGTTTGCAAATCACCTCTCGATCGATGATGTCTGTTGAAGGCCTTTTCAAAGTCAATGAAGTTGAGATAGAGAGGTGACTGCCATTCCTAGCTCTGTTCAATGATGATCCATAGTGTTGCGATTTGATTCATTCTGTAAATAATATACTTAATGATTTCCTTGGGCTGTAGGCAGCTGATGAGAGAGGCCAACGAAATAAGCAATGATGGTACCATCTCATTCTGCACAAACTCTTTTTCTTGCTTTATCCAAATATCATTTTCATTTGCAACTGTTACATGGTTACAGGCATTTAAACAAAAATAATGACAGCTTTTTCTACTTCACTTCCTTTTGTAAAGTTCTTATAGTGTGATCGCTGGATCTTCACACAAATACGTTTAACAAATCTGAACAGCTGACAGTTTCCTGCCAGATTTCACTAATCCCAACGGGTAACTCTAAAAAGACTGGCACAATAACATTGGAATGCATATCTCAAACAAGAAAGTCAGAAATTAAACTATTTACAAACATAACAATAGTAGTATTATTAGCATTAAATAGCGAAACGTCAGTAAAAACAATATCGTTTTGTTTTTCATTCATTGAGAAATACAAAAACCTTTATTATAATAACAATAGTAGTAATAATAACGGTAACAACAATAATACAGAAAACTATCATGGAATTTAATATCACAGCAACGTGCAGCAAGCAGTTGCTGTCTATCAATAATCTGTAAACTATTTGATTGTTCACACGAGTAATGCCCAGATTGTCAGTATTTGTACAATTTAAATCCTGATTGAAGTCAAACGTGAAAATTTTCTTCTAAAAATTCACTACAATTCCATATGATTTGTCGTAATCCACGCGTTAAAAAATTACTGCACGATGAAATCGAGTCTGTTCTACGCA
This sequence comes from Trichobilharzia szidati, assembly GCA_944472155.2. Classification (NCBI taxonomy): domain Eukaryota; kingdom Metazoa; phylum Platyhelminthes; class Trematoda; order Strigeidida; family Schistosomatidae; genus Trichobilharzia; species Trichobilharzia szidati. The sequence continues at coordinate 144,370,614 of OX235279.1, forward strand.
CATGTCTGTTAATATTTTGTTTGATATCTGTGTTTTCACTTCATAAATATTTCTGTACAAAAAAGATCAAATTTGCATCAAGTGATCATAGTAACAATGATGTTAATTCTTATATAAATTACACATATTTATTGACTGAAGAGGAATTAAACTTCCCATTAGCATTCAGTGTAATTACTTATCGTGATTTTGATAGAGCATTTCGTTTGATTAAAGCAATTTATCGACCTAACAATGTATACTGTATACATATTGATAAAAATACAAACAGCATTGAATACACTGAATTTGTTCAATATGTTCAACAATTAGGTGAAAATATTTATTTTATCCCAGAAGATCAACGTGTTCATGTTGTCTGGGGTAGATATTCTGTGTTGGAGGCAGATTTAAATTGTGCTAAATTACTACTAGCTAAAAGTAGAAAATGGAGATATTTTATCAATTTAACTGGACATGAATTTCCACTAAGAACTAATTGGGAGTTGGTTAAAGCGTTGAAAGCATTGAACGGTTTGAATGTGGCGCCAGCGCATTGTTTACAAAGCAAACCATGGCGTATACCGCCAAAACGTCTCGTTCCTTTAGATGTAAGTTAATTTTTTTCATTGACCATTTTTATTTTTCTATACTTTTACAGGTACAATATTCGGTTTATCAGAAGTGAACAATAATTTTAAAGACTTCTTGGTGTAGTTATTTTTCCGAAAAAGAGGAAAGGTTCTGTCTCACTATCGACAATAAATAATACAGCTGTGTGGAGAGAATCAGTGTTTGCGAAACAATTTTATCCTGTAAGAAAACGAATAGACATTTAAAGACTATTCACTCCTGTTATTTGAATAGTGATGGAGTTCAGAATGTGCATTTTGCCCTAGTTCGGCCTCATCAGTTGGAGATACTCTCACTGGAACTTAGCAGACGTTATTTCAAACACCAAGGGGTTATGCATGTGGGCACAAAGAACCCTACTAAAATAAAAGCTGTCAGCTCCTAATTGCTTAAGTTATTTTGTATTTCCAGGTGGCTGATTTTCACTGGACAATATGCTGCTACGTCTTTTTAATGAAAAAATTGTCTCATTGGGGGATAACATTTCGGAGTTTCAGACCATGGTTGATGAGTTCCAGTCTGGGAAGGAAGACCATCATTCATTTAAGATGCAGGTGCATCCAGGTAGGAAGAAACGAACGTCTTGAATTTCACTGCGAATCGTCACCAAGTAAATGAAATTATGCTAACCATCAGACACCACAGGTGTTCGTACTGGTTGCCAATAACCACTTCAGTCCAATACAAATTGACCAACTGGAAAATAAAAAATAACTCACATAAACTGTAGAATCCTGTTAAACAAGTTTAGAGGATAAAAAAGAGGAATAAGGAATTCTAGTAGTATAATTATACTGAACGTATTAAAGTAATACTGCACCTTTTCTGTTGACTGACTAGTTGACTAATAAGTGTAGAACTCTGCACAAAGATACAACAGTTCAGTCTGTCCCAATTCTGAGAAGTTTACGTCAAACTATAGGAAAGAAATATAAAAAGAACTACAATGGAGGTAAGAGAGATGATAATTAGATGAAGAACACAGTGTATATCTTCAGAATTTGGATGACGACAAGGAGAGTGGATAGATCTACATCACTGTAAACTGTATCAACATTCTGCAATCACTGATTAATGAGTATCCCAAGGAACTAACCCAAAACGAAATCTACACCAAATACTTAACAGACTGTTGCCAAGTTTTCACTTGACCACCCCACCCCTCTTTACTTTTTCTAAACTGACCTTATTCCCTTTAAAATAAATCATTAAGGCAGATGGTATGTAATAATATACCATGCTTATCCGAGTGACCTGCATTGATGAAAAATTTACGAGTTCACATAAAAATTATTCTTCTATAAGTCCACGCCTAATGACTGCATTGCTGACACAGGGTTTCTGCTGGGCGTGACTAAGCTATGAAGGTAAGAGTGATCAATTTCTTGAACAGCTTTGCTAGGCTATGTAGGTAGGGTGTGATAATACAGCATTAGAATCAAACATCATTGCAAGCAAACGCATATGTTCTAGGGCTGTAAGTGAAGCAACCTCATAATAGTTAGTTTGTGTTGGTGTTATACAGACAATGTGTGCCAATGGAATATAATTCTCACATATTCCCACACTTTATTCCAGTATTAACAACAGAGTACGACATATGTATATTTGAACATTCTATTTGATATTAGAGACAGAATACTTTACCCACAGTTATATACTGCATTAACAACAAAAAAACTAGGTATATTTGAACATACTATTTCATGTAGCTTGACGTAAACCGAAATCACAGCTCAGTGATCGGTTAACGAATATAAATTGTAGATATATAAACAGCAGTTTGATGACTGGCTTCCGTGTTTTGCCTTCTGCTGTTACAAGTTGAGTATTTTTTGGGATCAATGTGAAGTGTGTAGAAAGTGAAAAGAGAAGAACAACATATTCACATCTTATATTTCATTTAGCTTTATTCATAATGTGTCTTGCATACTTGAGGGGAAAGGCAGATGAAAAGTAAGTATAAGATAAATAAAATGTGTGATAGCTGAGGTGGGCATAATACACCACACAGGTAATCAAAGACAGACAAGTAACAAAGACAACAAAAGACAGAGAAAGAACAAATTTGAAGGAACAAGATAAGTCTGTCTGAGATGATTTTGACATCAGATGATTCTGGCAACTTGCTTGATAATGAGAAGTATGCCTAACAAGCATTCCCATAACTGCCGACAGTTTTGAATTGACAGCATTGTTCTAAGGCTTACAGACGAAATTTTCAATGCACACACACGCACAAATGTTTTACTTGCCTTAAATGACACAAACTAACGGTGAAGATATCTACGGACTGATGTCTACTCTTGTTTTGAATCCCCTAAATTGTTATTCAGCATAATTCTACTGAATCCAGAGTGACACGACAAGAAAGAGAGAGAGAGAGAGAAATAGGAAGCAACATGTGCCTCACCAGATAAGGTTTCTTCTTGCTGTTGTAAGTCATGATATGAATAATTCGCATTGTATGCTGATAATAATAATAATACGAGTGATTAGTAGAGCGGTGACTATCATGCGATAAAAATCTCATTTCTTTTGTTGTTCGCATCAAACTGCGTTCAATCAGTGTTCGCTGTTTTTTTTCAGAGACAGACTGGAGCTTTCCTCTGACGATTTCTACCTTCTCAGATTATTCTTTCTAATGGCAAACACTTCGAATGGTTAGAAATAGAATCCGTCTCGACCTAACTCACCCTGGGCAACTTGATAGTAGTGTTAGTAGTAGTGGGATAACCAACAATCAAGCAACAATAAGTGTGTGGCTCGTGCCCTGGCGCATGTGATAATCATATTATTGTTTCTTTTAATTCCTAGAGGAACACACGGCTTCAGCCGCACGTCTCCATTGAGTTCGGTTCTCCGCCAACGTTTTCACCTGGCTCCATGCCTGCCCACATGCTTTTACCTCCTCTTCACATGACCTCATCCATGTCACCTTCTCACCGACGACCAACTCGCCGCTTCTCATTCCATTCGGGTTCTACTCAAGTAATGGCCTGGCGTGTGATGTCACTTGGTGGTTTTCTCAGAGTGTGGCTAGTCCACCTCCATTTCTTCCTTGGCGCATATTGAAATATGTACCAAGTAAATGATTCCTGCACCATCATTATCAGGAGAATTAATCTGAAAGAGGTTACACCCTTTATTTATCTACAAAGCCCCACTTCAATTACAGGCATACAGCACGGATGAGAGCATCAAAACCAGAATCGGAAAGAAAAGACAGATTTTCATCACTCTGAAATCAATTTGAAAAGCAACTGCACTAAGCGTACGGAACAAAATTCGAATTTTCAACAGCAGTGTTAAGTCAGACAGTCACTCCTTCTATATGGGTCAAGAACTTGACTTTGGTGCCACGAAAATCGCTTCTAACAGGTTACTGCAAATTTTTATCAACAGCTACGTTTGCTCAACACTGAAGATCAAATGACCATAAAGAACTAGCAACAAAGAAATCTGGGAACGAACCAAACAACAAATATGTAGAAGAAAATGAAGATTAATCGAACAAAAGGCCATCGGGTGACACCCCACGACGGGCCACCTTTCGAGTGGAACACAACTAGAAAACGAAGAGTTAGACGTGAGTCCAAGGGAAACACGGAGGAGATTGTGTGAGGTGGAGATGGGAGTACATGGGAGATTTCAGAGCCAGCTGAAGACGACCTCAGGGAACAGGACAAAATGGAGATGTGTTGTTGAAGCTATAAGTTCCACTAGGAACCCAAGGGAATAATAATAATAGTATGGTAACTGGATTCTGACTATGTAGTAAGAATTCGACAACTTCTCATTCATGCGTAACAGAGGAGGTTTTGATTTCATCATTTTTTGTGTTTTGACATTTAGTACTTAGTTAACGGATGATGAGACTAACAGAGGTAGGCTTGGACTGGAGGACCCAGATGTTTATTTCATCTTCAGTCACCACCAGTAGTAGTGTGAGTAGTAGTAGTAGTAGTAGTTTATTCTCGTTGACATCATTCACAACTCTATAGAAACCCTGTTCAATAACATAAAAAGAACACAACACTGATCGTGATTTATGACTAATAACTTATTAACTTACCATATACATATGTATATATAGTTAAGTTAAATTGCTATTCATTTATTTATACGATTATTTTTATGCAAATGTCATTTTTGGTAAATAAAAAGAAACCTAATTATAATTAAATCACGATTTCATGCTTATATGAACTTGGGTCATTTATGCTCAAATTCGACTAAGTAGTAAATTCAGAGAGGCACACACACACACAGAGATTATAGTGAAAACACTTTGAGAGGTCTTCTGTTTCATTGCTTAGTGCTAAGTACTCAAAATTGATTTAAGCATGTATAGAAATAGTAAATGTTTTTGTTTTGTTTTTCATTTCTGCAATCCGAATCAACTGTCTTTTAGCATTTTTCATTTAAAGTTGACTGACTGAATTTCAACCTGGAAGTGTGCTCAGAAGTGCAGAAGTTCAAGTTGCCACACTCCATGTGTCTGTCACACAAAGGAAGACAAAACAGAGAATAAAAGAAAATAAGAAGAACGATAATAAGAAATGTAAGGAAGAAACATGATGGTTTAATGGATCTGAGAGATTACAAAGAGTGAACCCATTAGAACCACTGAGGATAATTTTGAGCCGTACCACCAGTTATCTCCAGCTTTCATTGCTTTTTTGCATCTGGATCATCGCGATCAGGAAACCTTCACCTTCCTACATGGTTGGCTGAAACAAAAAGTCAAAGATTTCATGGACCGATTAAAAGTTCTGGTTTAACCATCCCATCCAGCCTAATCCTGCATCGGCTAACGTTCCTTGACGGGAAAGGCAGTGGCTAAATATGTGTGATACATATAATAGGAATCATAATCATGTTAACATAATTGATCATGCATTATTTTAAATTTCGTCAATGTTTTGTTAAAGTTGAATGTAGTATAAAGACCCAAAGTAAGTATTGCAGGAAGTAGAACAAGTCAAAGAGTGTGATATTATTCATCAGATCACGTGTATTTTGATTGGACATTAGTAACTGGTGTGATGTGTCTAATCCTGTCTGCGGTGCATACTGAATTCGATCAGTCATGTTTGCAGTGTTGTCACCATTCTAGATAGCTCACAATCACGGTGCACTATGAATTATTGATATTAGACGGTTGGAGGCAATCGTCAGGAAGCCTTTTTTGACGTAGGTTTTGTGCTAGTTGACACTCACCAGATAACAAGGCATATCTGCAACCTTGAAGGAACTTATGTTCCTTCCTGGACTCGAACCCACGTCACCCACTGCTGCAGTCATCGGTGTTACTGCTGAGCTATTAGCGCTCGCGATTGACCTCCTGTAGGAAACAAAACTTAGGTCAAGCAAGGCCTTCTGCCGATTGCCTCCAGCTATCTAATATCAACAGATCATGTGTGTACTTATTCAAACACTTATCAGTCAGTGAATTAATAATTTCTCTTGTAATAATAACCCTTGAAAAGTGGAAAAGAACTAGAAGTATAACAAATGATGTAAATATTACTGGTCAGAACTGTGTAAAACATAACTGTTCAGCTGGATAATCAAACAGTGAGGCTTTTGCGTCCGCGTAGAACTCTGCACAAAAGTTCAGCAATCTAATTCGCCATTCCTTCATAAAAGCGTAGAAAATGGTAGAGAATAGTAATGCACTTAAATAAAAAACTGACTGCATGAAGTGGAATGTTTCAGAATCTAGGTTCAAACCCCAATTGGTGTGTACTGACGATGATTCCCAAACTAAGGTGAAACAGCTGTCCAGTACCCCCCGGTTTTCAGTGGTTCTCTAACTCATACCAATCCGCGATCAAACTCGTATGAACAAATCTAATCCTTACAAACCAGACTCTAGAAGTTAATACAACTAGGCTACTGCGAACGTCTCTGGATCAGGTCATCAACAGCAGTGTCCAACTGACTTTTTCCTAACATCTTCAGTATCCCAGCCTGACAGTCAACAACTCATTCATCATTAAGTGGCTCAAAACAATAGTCAAGGACTGCATATCGTGACGTGATACTCCTGACTTTGCTGGTAGAGAAAGGCGGACGTTTGGAATGTGCAACACACATCAAATTTTTTATCTCAGGTTCCATTTGACATACACTTTTGAATTATTTTGAGTTAATAAACAGGATAAATTGAAACAGCTTATTTATATTTAACTGTTGAACTTTTCGTATTTGTTTATTTCAATGCTTTAGAAGAAGCAGATTCTGTTGCCGTTATAATTCCACTTTGAATTTAATTAAAATCCTGACAAACGTATTTAGCATATCAATTATTTTATCATACCATTCAATGTGTCATATTCTAAATATATGATAAAATTTTCTTTCCCCTTTTCTTCTTGCCACTTTGTTCCTTATAGATAGTTTGGTATGAAGGTCCAGTTCATGTCGCACTTAGAAGAGAGTTTGTTGAATATATGCTTTACAATGAAAAAGCATTAATTCTATTAGACTCTCTTAAAAAACACGAGAAAGTAATGCGCCAGTGTACTATACCCGATGAACAGTATTTTGCCATTCTCAATAATAATCCACAAACATTCCAAATACCTGGTGTGTATCAAGGACCGTTTAAACAAGCAGAAAAATACTTTGTTTTAACACGTGTTAAACTATGGTGGTTTTATATTTCCAAGTGTCATACAAATATTTATCGTAATGCCATATGTATGCTTGGTAATGGGGATTTACCCTTGTTGAAGAAACATCCGCATTTTTTTGCGAATAAATTTCTACCCGATGTTGAACCAGAAGCATACGATGAATTAGAACGTTGGTTAGCTGATAAAGTGTTATATGAACATAACAACAACCGAACACATCCATCATTTTTATATCAGTATTATGTAAACTATACGTTGGCTCAAACGCACAACTTGACATTCAGCGGAGAATTCTGAAGAAGATGATGACGATGACAAAGAAGTAGGTGAAGGCAAAACAGAAGCAAAGAGGAACGATTTTATAAATGACTAGGGTTAACGTCAGTCGATACACACACAGCCAGAGCACAATTTTAGATTTTATATTTGTGCTACTTACTATAAGTTAAGTACTACAAATAAATCAAAACATTTTCTCAAAAGGGTAAAAGGAAATAGGATCACACACTAGGAAGTATTGCAATTCTAAATAAATGTAAGATTACATTTGAATGTGAAAATGCATCTTTTACTTCTGTTGAACTTGTAAACAGGGTGTATTACTTCCAACATCACGTAGTTTTCATGAATCATATCTTACTTGAATTATCATCTAACTCTAAACATGATTTTAACATTTTTCTTCCAGTTTTCTTTTTATAAAAATATACATGTTGTTTGTGTCAATCTCTGTAAAAGAAAAAATTACTTCATGTACTTTATTTGTTCTTTGATTTTGAATTCACACTGTCAGCGTTTCTGTCAAATTTTGAGAAAATGTATGATCTATACAACTGAAATCCGATGACACTAAAGTTTATGAGCTATTTGAGGTGACTGGAGCCATAATAAAGTCGACACGATTTGACATACAACATTGTACATTCATTCATTCATCTATTCATAAAATTTAGAATTATAAGAGCATTAATAAAATGTCTTAATAATTGTAATGAGCCAAGTGTTTTTCCCTTAAAATCAGTCAGAATAGGTGTTTTCTAATAGATTTATGGATTTTTGATTGGACACTAGTTACTATTGTCCAACCAAAATACCCACTACAGTCTTGCAGGAGGTCAATCGTGAGCCCGAATAGCACAGTGGTAGCGTCTCTGACTACAGCACTGGGTGACGCGGATTCGAATATCAGAAGGAACATGAGTTCCTTCAAGATTGAAGATACACATTGCTGTCTCGTGAGTGCCAACTAGCACGAAACCTAGGTCCAAGGCATCATGTCGATTGCCTCCAACTATATAAGATTTATGCTTTATTACAGATTTATTCCGAATGGAATTAGTAATCCAGGATGTTTTAGGGGATCACAAAAAAAGAGGTTATTGGTTTCACATTCCTCAGATTTCAGTGTAGTCTAAAAGAAGATTGCATTTCAGTGAAATTAAATAAAACCTAGTAATGACCAATCTCTTGCGCACAAGATTACAAGCTGACTTGCTGCACATTCCTAGTAGACATGGAGCACTCGTCAAGCATTTCTAACTGGTTTTCTGCACACTCATTATTATTATTATCATTATTCAATCTTTATGTTCCGATTGAAATGTAGAGCTTCAGAGGTACATCCCAAATACATTTGTTTCCCTGTCAACAGTTTTAGTTAGTTTTCGTAACTCACCTTTGAATTGGTTCATCTTTTGCTTCACTCTGCTCCTATTCACTATCAGATTCCAGGGGGCTGTAGTGAGCCAATCATTTTCTTGACTATATCTTTTACTTAAGATATCGATACAAGTTTCCTTCCATGTTACTATCGATAAACTCGATAAATTGTTCTTCCTGATGAATGTTGTGAAGGTGACATTTGTAGGTTCGTCCTTTAGTTCCTGAGTATTGAACCTGAATTGTGATATATTTCCAGCTTTCCTGGTGGCCTTCAGTTTGATCTTTAGCATCCTTTGTACCAAATGATTTCTCCGTTCTCATTCATTTAACCGAGTGACCACCTCTTGGCCCACGATGAATTCTAAATAAATAAATTAATTAATTAATAGTTTGATTCTAGACAAAATTTTGACATAGTGTGATCAATTCTCAGACTAATTGATTGAGTAATATTTTCTTCTCACCCAGGATATTTAAGTAAAATAACAGTCTATATCATCTCAGATGATGCAGTGCTGCTAGATCTGAAGCACTGACTACTCCCTTATTATATCTTTCATTCGCCTCGACGAAATGCGTACCGGTAGTCTGAAAGCTGACTGAAAATGTGCGTGAGTACATTTTGCGACACATGTGAATGGTTAAGACAATAAGAATTAGGGAAAATATGATTCATTCTGTTGGGTGTAAATTCAGGTAGCCTAGTGATTCGATCAGTTCACCACATTTCTCTTCTTGTATTGTCAACTAGCAGTTTGGTTGGTATTTATATCGCCCATCAGAACTTTGATTTCTGCATGAGCCTGGTGTCTTGTCCATTATTGTCTTCAGTTCATTCCTTTTCTCCACTGGGTTGGCGTTGTTTTTAGGCTCATAGCATTGTACTGTTTTAACTTCCATAACCTTTCAGTTAAATATTCCTGTCATGATGTTGGAAGAGATTTGTCCCACTCTCCGAGAGCCTTCGATTCTGTTGTTGACATCATGACATCGACATACACTCAGTGTGCTCTTATCTGTCATATGAGTGTTTGGAGTAGATTATTCACTATCAAGTTAAAAATTCGAGGAGTCCACTTCTATTCCATATACTCTCACTGATTACCGACACTTCCATACTACATCTTCTAATTTCTTCTGCAGTCTGATTAGCTTTACTTGCCCGCCTGAAACATGTTGGGAAGACTCCATATCCTCATTTCATGGAAAGAAGACTAGCTTCCTGAAGACTGTCTTTTGTGGGCATCGTCCGTCTTGAAATCGAAGAGTATTTCTAATTTCGGTGGAGAAAAAGTTCATATTATCCTGTGATTTGAAGTTTCAGTTGAAGTGTGGTTTCTATGTCCTTGCTCAATCTTCCCTCATTTTAGGACTTGGAATAGGCTGATAAACTAGGCGAGGTTTTTCTTCCCATCTATTTACAATCAGTTCAGACATTATTCTGATATTGAGTCTCATACCTTTTACATCATACAGCAAACTTAACCAAAATATTCAATCAACACTAAGCACTACACAATTTATCATTGGTAACTTCCGCAATGTTTAAGCAATGCAATGAAATCTCTTTTAAACAAGTAAGATTATTCTATTATGAAATCAATCTCTACTTCATTGCCCGAATTACACTCGTTATTCACTAATGTGCCTTTGCTCAAAACAGTTGACATTTTGTGTGACTATATTTCCACAAACAATTTTTTCATCCCGTTCCCTATATCTTACTTAAGGGATTTATTACTTCTATGTACTAACAATGTTAGGTTTACATTTGAAGGCGATTGTTTCCGCCAAGTTGATGGTGTTGCTATGGGAAGTCCGTTAGGGCCCCTTTTAGCAGATATTTTTATGTCGCACATTGAGAATTTATCGGAGGATTTGATCAAAAATGTGCCACTTTATAGAAGGTATGTAGACGATATTGTAATCATCAGTGATAAGTCTTGTTCTGCTACCTCAATTTTAAATCGAATGAATGAAGTCCAAAATAGCATATCACTTACATCTGTAGAAGAGGAAGATAATTGTTTATCTTTCCTAGACATATTGCTTAGTCGACGGCTTGATGGGTCAATAAAAAGATATATTTATAGAAAACCTACCTGGACAGGACAATATCTTAATTACCACAGTTTTTGCCCTGTTCGGTACAAAAGAGCCTTAGTAAGGTGCCTCTTCAGTAGAATCCAACGAATATGCACTGAAGACACACTTGATGCGGAAGAAGGAAAGTTGACACAAACTCTGGTTGATAACAATTATCCAGACAAGTTCATCAGGAGATATAAAGTAGTCAGAACACCAAGACCCACTCTCCAACTCGCCCCTAAGAAAGACGTGTACATCAAGCTACCCTATATGGGGCATCAAAGCAGCTTGATAACTAGACAAAGACTGAACGCTGCTGTCAAAAAGACTTTTTATGCAGCCAATATCATAATAATAGAGAATGTAAAGCCAATATATCTATCTAAGCCCTTCGAACATGAGAAAAATGACGTCACATCCCACTGTATTTACCAATTTGAATGTACGTGTGGACACGCATACATAGGGAGGACTCATCGATCTCTGCAAGTAAGGGCTTCAGAGCATATTCCTAAATGGCTCCAGAAACAAATGGAATCTTCAGAACCCATTAATGGTGAGAACAGGAGACCTAGCTCCTCTATTGCGAAACATATTATAGAAACAGGACATAAAATTGACGTTAACAGATCTTTTAAACCTATCTATAAAACGTGTTTGGGGCGTATCCTAAAGTTTGTGGAAGCCCTAGCAATTAGAAAGTTTAAGCCACCTTTATGCGTTCAAAAACAATTCGTCATCACATCTAACCTTCCTTGGTAAATTTTGTTTCGATACCATAGCAGATGTACTATTACCTCTGCTATTTGGTTTAGTGGTCTTCATTGTTACTTTGACCTTGTATGTGTCCTTTCAACTTGACCTAAGTCTATTTTCTCACCTCTTACCTCTTTATTAATTTCATATATATTCCTATGACAAGTCCGTGTGTGATCAGATTGTTCGAAATGTGTTGCGCAAATACATTACACGATTCAGACAAATTACGTCTTCTTATTGCTTTATCTAAAGATAGATAGAATTCCATCAGGTCCAGCTTTATATGATGTCCGGAGGGATGCTATATCGGAGGAAATCTTTTGTTGGGTAAATGTTATATTACCCAAAAAGTGATATGGTATTATCGGAACATCAAGACTACCTACTGTTTCTTCGTTAGTAAAGTAGCTAGAAAAGTGGGAGCTGAATAACTCGCATATCTCCTGTGGGTCTTCGTATAATTTTTCTCCATCTAGTAATAAGTTAGGGATACTTATTCTATTGTTGTTGTTAATTCGTGACTTAATTAGTCTTACCAATGCCTCTGTATTATCGGGCCGTGAAAGGAGGATGCGTTCTAGTTTGATGGACTCAGATAACCGATTAGATTTGTATGAATCATAAGTTTGCTTGAGTGTAATGAGTGATGAAAAGTCACTACATCTGTAGAATTGCCTAGCATGCTTACGCAGTCGGTTTCGAATCTTTACGGGGATGAAGTCAGGCTGTTTAGGCCTCGTTTTCACAAGTCTTGCTGGAGCGATGAAGTCATGTGCAAATCCTAGGTTCTCGTAGAGTAAGTTGTTTGTCTCTATAGCCGATCTGCATGTAAAGTATGGTCCCCAGTCTAGGGTGCGTAGGTATGGTTTCAGGTCATCCCACTGAGCGTGTCTGTAACCCCTGAGTAATACTTTGTTGGCGCTTATTGTCGTACTCATACTAGTGCAAATATTGAATGTACCTAATACTACTCTATGGTCGCTACCAGGAAACTCTTTACCCACTCGAAGGGTGGTGGGGATGATACCATTAGTGAAAACTAAATCTAAAATCTTAGATAGCCTGGTAGGATCCTGTACGTGTTGTTGCCAGTCTTTTGTTTCTATTATGTTAAAAAATTCATGATACCGTTTTGGTGAGGAAAGTGGTTGCCAGACTACTTCAGGCATATAAAAGTCCCCACATATAATTTTAGCCGTGTGAGGTAGTGAAGTGGCGTAAGCGAAAGTGCTAGCAAGCTTCATATCACCTTCAAGAGCTGAACATGGGGGATGATAGATGCAACCTATAAGATAGGAAATGGAGTGAGACAGCCTTAGAATAGCCCAGACTGAGTCATTATCTGTGATCAGCTCTGGGTAGAAGCACTGTGTAGCCTTAATATCAGACCTGATATACATAGCACATCCTCCTCCTCTGCCATGGTTTCTGTCACCTCTGAATACGTAATAGTTATCAATAGAAATATCTTTATCGCATATCTGAGGAGTGCACCATGTTTCAGTAATCATTATAAGAGACGGGTTGCAAATTAAGGATAATGTCGTGAAGTCAAACATTTTGTTAAGTAAGGAGCGAGCATTGATGAGACAGAATGAGAGAGAGTTAGGGGTGACGATGAAAACGCGTCTAGAGCAGATTGCTTGATGGGTGCTAACTCAGATGGTGGCAACGTACTGGCAGTGCTGGAAAAGTGCACTACACCAGTATCAGCACAGAGAGATGTGCTATCGTTGGTTACCCCGGCGGGTGTGAGGTGTTCATAATACCGTGACTGAAATGCATCGCCCTCCCCTCCGGTGATAAGTGGCTTGACAGTATGTGTGCTATTTGCGTCAATATTGAGGCTGAAATTTCGTGTTGGCTGAGAAAATTTAGATTGGATGAAGGGGAGGTAGGTATTTCTTGTGGATAGTATGCTGGAGTAAAGTTACGCGCATCGCAGTTATGATTAATATTTTGTGTGTTCAAGTTATTTTCGTAAATATTAGTCCATCGATGATCTTGGGTGGACTGTATCCGGTGGTTGTCACGGATGTGGTGAGTCAGAAGGCCACTTTTAGGAAAGAAGCCTAACCCACTTGTTCCTTGTTGTAGGGGTCTCTGGATCAAACTTTTGTCTACATTAGCCATAGATAGGAGAGTTGTGTCGGGGTAGGTGTATGCCTGCCCGTAGGGTTTCAACTTATTTTTAGGGTGCCCAGACATATAGCGTCTGTTTTGTCTATCGGATGAAGATTTGCTCGATGTTGGATGAATTGGCGGGTTACCTCTCTTTTCATTGACGTTATATTTATGGTGGTATGAAGACTTATTCAGCTTCCCTGGGTTAATGGTAGGATTGGAGTCACTTAAGTTAGTGTTATTTGGTTTGCTGCTGAGTACCCTATTAGTGATGGGTTTGAGTGAAGGTATTCTGGATGGCAGGGTTATTTTACTCCGTTTTATGTGCACACTACTCTGAGTGCTACTCGGGGAGGTTATATTGAATGCTACATTCTCAAGCTTAGCCTTTTGCGTAGTGGTATTAGCAGCTGATGGTGATGTGTCTAGCGAGCATAACTCCAAAGATGCATCTAAGTCTATGGTCATATTTGCTTCACTGTTGAGTTTACTAGGTAAAGCTTTATTATTTAAGGGTATTTCTTTTTCACGCGTGTCTGTAACATTAGGTTTACTTAAATCTAAGGCGAGAGAGTCTTTTGTAGGACATTCTGCAGTTACGTATGTGTTTGCGACACTTGATACACTTGCGCGGCTACGTCTTTGACATGGAGTTAGGTCATGAGTAAGTTTAACGTTGCCATAAGGTGTAGATGAACTAATTAGCTTGTTAGACGACTGGAATTTCCTAGCATCATTAGGACTACTGAATTTAAACAGCACAGGACAAGTATACTTTCCTGATTTTTTCCTGAGTCTGATTAGGTGGCAGTTCGCTGATGGCATACCGCACGCTTGGAGACATGTCACTTTAATTTTGTCCAGAGGCGTCCGATCAGGCAGATTGTAAGCGAGAACATTGTACGAAGACATGATTCGTTTAGTCGCTTCATTGGCTATAAAATCTAACATACGCTCAGCCTTCAGCAGACTTTCCAGATTACTATCATGAGTTGGGTTACATAGAAGCAGTAACGGCTTAATGGTGTTTATATTCTCATTTAATTCCTTCACAGAGTTTCCTAGAGAAATAAGGTCCAACTTATTTTGTTTAGCAGTTGCGTATACCTCTGATAACAAATCGGACACAATGACTTCGGGGACGTTGTTGAGGCTAGGTGGAACGTGTAGTGATGTACGTATCTTCTTAGCTGAGTGACCTAAACTATTCTTACGTATAGAAAGTACTCGTTTATTACGTTGAGTCATTGTTGAACACGGATCAGTATGGTTTGAAGTAGAAGCTGAGCTAAATCGAAAACAGGTATAAGGACAAATAATACATCGAGTGGATATATAGACTAAGAACTACTATAGGCACGGTAATAATCATAATAATAATTTTTGCTTTATTCCAAAAACAGTACTAATGATACAGCAAAGAATTTTCAGCATTCAGTACAATATTGCATCTAATTTATTCAAAACGACAAAAAAATAAACATTACATAACAATAATAACAAAACGTTGTTAAAGCAGCTATGAAGCAATTACGGCATGCGATAAGGAGAAAAATATGCATAAAGTATAAAATCGTAGTAATAATAGTAATAACAACTGAAATAAAACAGCAAAGTTATAATTAAACGACAGAAAGGGTGATACCATAAAATTACAGAAAGATGAACAATGAAAGGGTCGATTCACTTTGCTAATTACATAGTAACTTATATGTTTCACGTCTAACAGTGTCTCCATCACATAAAATACGGGCTAAATAGAGTATTGTAGAATTTTTGTACTTAGTGGTGCGAGCATATAACTTCTTATATTGACTTCTCGTCCTACCTGATGAGATACAAGGGGATAGTTGTGAATAAAGGGGGTTCAGGGAGTCTGACAGTACGGCCTCTGCCCAATTTGACAGGATGGTATATGTCTCTCGACTATAATATTGGCGAGCTCACGCAGTGGCATACCACATGCCCTACTCACAGCATTTAATACCCTTCGTAATATGATATAGTCTTTTTTAAGAAGCCCAGGAAAGATTAATGGAGAACAATAGAGTACAATAGGTAAAATACAGGAGTTTACAAACTGCAGAAGTAAAGGTTGGTTGATACCTGATTGTCTTAACTTTTTAATGTAGAAGGTAAGACGAAACATTTTCTTAGAGATTGATAAAATGTGGGATGACCATAAAAGGTGAGAGGAAAGAACTAATCCAAGGTATTTAATGCTTGACTTGGTTTCAATTTCAGTGCCATCTATGCTACAGGCATCATGGGAACTAACTAGTTCATGTATGTCACGTCGATGCTTGAAAGTGAAGTTAACTGCCTGACATTTGGAAGGATTTAACATAAGACCATTTGACTTAGACCACTTTCTGATGTCCAACAGAAAGCTATTAAGTTTGGAGCAGTCAGACTCGGAAGTAATAGGCAGTGATACAGTCAGATCATCCGCATATTTGACAAAGTTAGTTTCGTTTAAATGAGGCAGGTCGTGTAGGAAGAAACAAAAAAGAAAAGGAGAGAGGACGGCACCTTGAAGAACACCGGCTTTTGTAAGCGAGGTAGAAAAAGATTTGCCATTGTATACAGTATACTGCATTCTATCAGAAAATTTAAGAATGCAACCAACTCTTAGCCCAGGATCCTGTTTGCGTCAACGAAAGCTTATTTAATAAGCTCTATACTGACTAATCCTATTCACATTCCAAATGGGAACGCAAGAACTATATAAATAGCATGTATTTCTATATGATGTGCTATGCTTTTATTTGAAAACCACTAAGATGGATATCACCCTTTGCATTGACGAAACAAAATGCAAAAAAGAATTAGCAGTGATATGACTATTTGCTACTCTAAAATATCCATCCACTGATAACTGTCGGTAACTGGTCAGGGTTATTATCAGCACTGTTTGAGTAGTTGACTTCAAAATCGAATTCGAAGTTTGTAATTTCCATAGATTGTAGAGGTGGAATTTCACCAGGGTTCACTTTGAAAATCGAAGTTATTCATATGACAATATATATATATGTGTGTGTAGGTGTGACGGGCTCATAATCACTAGTGGTTTCTGCAAGTGTTACACAATTACTCATCTCAATCAATCAATCAGAGGTATACGGTTTTACACAATTGTGGTTGACGTCTAGCCTTTCAAGAGTCTCAAGTGTACACAGTACTCCATTGATGTAGGTCAGAAAGTCGGATAACCTTAAAAGTGTGTATGTGATTTGTTGCCGAGAGTGTATAAATATCTATTTTTGCCTTAAATTTGTAGAGATTTTTTTCAGTTGATGAAGTTTCACCTCGAAACCGATCAGTTCTCCTGAGTATACTAATCAGCACAATGCTAGTTTAGCATGAGACATCACTACCTACATCCACGATAAATATAGAAAATATCCCCATTTAGACATTTAGAGAACAGAAAGATTGAGCGAAGAAATATTTACTTTTCAATTAGATCCCCTTCTCTCTCTGGCTCTACTCTAATATATTCTGTATAGCATTTTTATTACAATACACAACAGTTTACCAATCAAGTGGCGATATGTTTGTTAACAATAATTAGTCAGTGTCAAAATGTCAATGGGTTGATAATTAACGAAGAAAATCAATACACATTTAAAAGGTAGAAGTGGTTAGAATAAATTAATTTTACAAGGATAACACGTAATTAAAGATGAAATGGTCAAAATAAATATAAATAAAATAAAACATGCACATGGTCCGGGGTTCGATCCCCAGCCACCGACGCACTCCTTTACCTCGCTAAGCCAGAAATAATGCTGGTGAAGAAGAAAGGTTGGGCATGAGGCTAGCAACCCTATCCTGTAAAATAAGCAGTACTACAGAAACTTCAAGCCACTAGCTTGAAGCCCTATGTTCCACTGGGGAACGTGAAGGAAAAAAAAATAAAACAATTTGGACAATTATGATTTTTATAGTTTTTAAAGGTTTAGGGAGAGGGGGACGATGTAGTCCTGTTTATGCATTCTTGTAACGATGGCCACGGTAAGGAAAGTGGCTGTACAAATTTCTTCTGAACACATAGGCTTGGCTTCTTCAGGTGGATTCCGATTGCTTCAGCTGTGGTATGTAGAAGACGAACTCGTAGAGCAAAATTAAGATTGGTCGGAATGCGATAAATAATTTTAAGTGCAGTATTAACATCAACCTTATGCTCAGTATCAACAAGGTATGCTAAAATAGAACTACGAATAGATCTTGTTTGTCCTCCCTTGCTTAACCATGTTGGATGGTGTTCGGAAATACGAAGATGAACCTGACTAATTGTACGCCCATTGTAGCTGGCTCCGCAGTCGCAGTCCAACTGGTAGATACACATAGAAGAGGCAAATTTAGGTAGTTTATCCTTATTTCTCGAACATAGAATAGGGGTGGTTGTGAAGAAACATAGTACCTCTGCTGCATAATAAGCTCTTTTAACTGCATTCTTCAGGCGCTGTGTTATTATTCTGCTGATGGTGTCACCGAGGAACTGCAATTTTATGAACATTGGTTTTTTCGGAACTGTAGCCATAATAACTCTCCTTGGTACTGAATTCATATTTTTCTCAATGAAGTTATCTGGATAACCATTTTTTCTAAGCAATAGTCTTATAATCTTAAGCTCCTCATTGAGGCAGTCGTCTGAACAGATTAACCTAGCTCTCTGAACCAGACACTTTACCAGGTTACGTTTATATTTCAAAGAAACAAAACTCAAAAAATGAGTGTACTGACACTGTTTAATTATTGTTAACAAACGTATCGCCACTTGATTGGCAAATTGTTGTGTGTTGTAATAAAAATGCTATACAGAATATATTAGAGTAGAGCCAGAGAGAGAAGAGGATCTAATTGAGAAGTAAATATCTCTTCGCTCAATCTTTCTGTTTTCTAAATCCATGGTAAAGTCAAGTAAGATGATTTACTCAGTCGATGTTGAAACTTATTCTCCTCAATGACCATATTTGTTTATGTAAAACTTTAATTACAGGTATGTTTATCGTTGTTTTGTACATTTATAAGAAGGAGAATGTTTGGAAATTGATGTTCACCTACTCTTCGGTTACCCATTTAAGTCCCTATTACATCAATGTTTCACAAGGATCACTGAGGACAAGTGAGCCATTAGGAGCCATGGAGTTCTGAACGACAGACTGAAAAAGCAAAGTAGTCACTAACAGGCTAAAACTCGTATCTCGTCGGTCGTTACTATACACCAATGAGAAGTCTCACAGAGGAATAAAAGTAGAACAGAGCAGGCTCATGGATGGCCAGAGTATTCCAACGGGTTCATAGTTATATTGATTAGCTGCTGCAGAGTGATATTGTCGACTGAATCCTATCCGTTAGAAGTCTTTGCAATGTGGTCATCAACAAGCTAGGCGACTTTTTATTGTAGTCCACTCTGAACTGATGTAGGCTGATTGGAGGCAATCAGTAAGAACTCCTTGGACCTAAGTTTCCTGTTTATTAGAGCTTGTCGACCAGGCATCTATGCAATCTTGAAGGAAGTGATGTCACATCGGATTGAATTCCAGGCCGACCAAATCACAAAACCTACCTTAGTAGTCGGTAGTAAATCTACTGAAAAGAGAATGTTGGGCGTAAGGCAAGCGATCCCATTCTTTGGAAGCTCAAAGCTTAAAGCCCTATATTCTACTTGCAGTGCAAAGGAATTAAATACCGAGAAAAAGTAAACAGTGAGGAGTAATGGATGATGATTGACAATGGTTGTGGCAGGATTCAGAGGCCTAATTGACAAACGGACAGTAATATATTATTGGCTGTTTCGTGGCTGTTGTATATAAGCCGTAATGACTACAGGAAAATGATTGCTTCTCTAGCAGCTCAGTTTCGTGTCTCAGTTATAACGAAGAAAACGTTATTATTATTATTATGAATAATGAGTTCTGTTTTTGAAGATTTTTGGAGTAGATTCTAACTGAGGAAAGTGTTTAGAATCATATGGTTACCCTGATACCCACCACCAACCCTAAATCCTCCAGAATCTGATTGGTTGGAGTTTTTTAGATGAATATCGACACTACTAGGTGGGAACTCCTGGGAAACCTGGCTGTTGCTGTCAAACTTCTCTAAGCGTTTTCTCGACAATTGTACTATCTCTTCTACCTTAAAATTAGCTCACTTCATTGTGATTGACCAGTTCAAGGTCATCGAGTGAGTATTTCCCTTGGTTGACAACATATTCTCTAACATCATCTCGGAAAGGATGCAAATGAAGGCATTGGGTTGTTGTCACGTTAAATGCCCAATTCCTGTCTCACTTGTTAACTTTAATTGATACCATTGAATAGACTGGAGTATCACTCTAGGCACCATCAAGCATAATAGTAATAATACTAACAACGATAGAGCATGTAATGCCTTATTTAAAACAAGAAGGCGTAAAATGTTATTTTTATTCCTTTTCAATTACATTGGATAACATATTTATTTTACAAACTGATCTGACTTTATTGTGTGTGTGTGAGGCTGTGTGTTACTTATTGATTGCTAGTGTTGTTGTCGTTGTCGCTGTTGTTGTCTGAATGACGCGTGGATTGGTGGACACACACGCACATGCAGGTGTACAGACATGCAGAGGCGCACAGACACACGCATACTTTAACTTACAGACAGGTAGATTGTAAATTATGAATAATAACGTGATTAATCATAATCCACTCAATAATCCAGAAAAAATTATCCAAATTTTTGAGTGTTATTTTAATTGAATTTTATATTATTCCCGTCGATTGATTGGACTGGAGTGTTCGGTCTCAGGTTGACATCCAGTTGATGAGTCCCAAAAAGGACGAAATGCGTGTTATCCTGGATTGATTCCACTGCTAGTCACTATCCACCAATTAATTTCTGTGTGTTAGACAAATAGTATTATTAGACACAGAGTGTTAAGTTACATGACTACTTGATTTGGAGAGGATTTATGTGAAATTTGAATTCTATCTACTCTCATACTTGGTGTCTGCAATTCACTGATAGCCATGTTAATCAAGTAAATACTCACGTCTATTGTTTAACAGCTAGTAGTGTGGTGTGAGCTGGCTACTAGCCAAAATTGGTAGACAGTAATTTACGTCAATGTTTATGTCCCCAATATTAGTCGTGAGAGAAATAAGAACAGAGACTGATTCAAAACCGACCACAGCAGACTTTGCGTGGGCGGATACAATTAGCAGATAGATGATCTGACATTCAAGAAAAAGCCACAAAGAGATGAAAGATTAACTTTCATTGAGAAACAACCAATCAGAAGACTGTGTTTGTCTGTTAACAACAATCTATATTAATGTACATGGAAATCTATAAATATGTGTTGATTTCGTAAATAAACTATCTGTTGCCCGGTCCTTGTCTCCTATTGTTACAGTAGTACTACCATCTGGTTGTCTAAACCTCAATAAGAGGGGTTTGATATTTCAGTCTTCTCAGTGTCTATATAAACCACTTGCCTTTCCCCTTAAGCACCAAATCAATAAGCACTATAGGAGAAGACATATGATCCATATCCTGATCTTGTTTACTATCCTTACTACAGTAGATCTCCATACCGAAATCTGTGATATGGAGGTCTGTCTTGCCTGAGACAGACTTTAAGTTGCAGATTCTTAGACATTTAACTGATTTCAGCCTAGGTTTCTTCGCTAACTAAAACATGAAT
>OX235279.1:144392698-144415198 GCA_944472155.2 Trichobilharzia szidati
GATTCATCTTTAAGTTTGAGTGTAGACATAAGGTTTTGCTAAATGTCTTTGAGTACTTTGATGGTGCTTGCCACCTGTATACTCACTGTCAAAAAGAGTTTTGCTGTCTAATATAGTTGCATTTCATTAGGATCGTTTCCAGCAAGAAACAACGATTATTGACCTGAAATACAGTTGGTTTCTTCGCTGCAACTGTCTTTTTATTCCCTATGATCAAATGTGTATATTCCCTGACAGTTGGTAGTGTCCAAGCAATTGGCGTATAGTGGACATATGATTGATATGTTGAAGACCTAAACTCAACTTGGGCTGCACTTGGTAAACCTTATTGTTACGCGTCTCGAGAAACATTGCCATTGGTAAGCTTGTGCCTCAATGATGGTCAAGTACTCTGCGTATGCACAGTGACAGTTTATTAGTTTATTATTATTCGTAATGCATTTATATCTGACTGATAAAAGATCTATCTGAGTAGGCAAATATCCCTTTACTACATTCCGATGAAAGAAAATCTTGAGCGAACAGTTATTTACAATAACTTCTTTAGGATACGCATTCAAAAATCCATGAATATCAGGTTACAATAGGCATTAAATGCGAGTCAAAATGGTATCAAAAATGTATTGCCGTAGAAGTAGTAGATAGAATAATAGTCCATTGGTTAGAACTCCCAACTAAATGTAATTGAAGTAAATATAAGTTTCAGGGGAGGGAGTGAGTATCATTCATTGGTGTGAGGATAATATGAATATAACGAAGATGTTAACAGACAAATGGAGTACGCTGAACCTAAGTTCGAGGACTGACAATTAACAAATACAACGATAAAAAAGAAGGTTCAACTAGTAAACTGTAATCAAATAATAAAAATAAGATATAGCCGATGAATAAGGAGCAAGCATTGGACTATCGATAGGCATCGGTAAGACATTCTGTAACACCCAGTAATTTTCTTCTTTCGGTACCGTAAACTTTCCGAACGATAATAGGAATAGAAATGTGAAAATCAAATAGACTAATATTTAAAGTATACAAATAACATTTTGATAGAAAGGAAGGACAACGATCCTTAGAGTTTATATATATATATGTGAGGTGATATCACTTGAAATCATGTACATCAAGTTGCACACATATCATCATCTTAATCCGAACTAAGTATATCCATCTGCCAACACTCTTAGGTTCCACTTTTATATATTTCAGCCCGAAACTAAGTACAAAGACTTGAGATAATCAGTCAACAGATATTATAAAATCAGTCCTTTGTTACAGTCCTTTTAAATAAGAGTAGGAAACCGCCCACATCAATAGATAAAAGAAGTCATTTTAAAATATTACTCGTTGATATGATTTCAGTGCACTTATCACAAAAAGAGAAATTCATTTTTAACTGGTCGCTCACTAACATAATTAAGGATGAAAAGGAGAGTGAATGTAGTTTACACACATTTCTTGTGCTATATGACAATCTTACCGCTGGAAGATTATTAAATAGTATGTTAGATACCTAATCTGAGTTGATAAGAACTTGTGTTCGAAAGTTTTATAAGCATTTGGATTACACTGCACTTCAACAATTTCTGTTTTAGTAAGTAATCGAGAAGTAAGTAATATCAGCAGCCCATGCATACTCAATAGATAGTGCGGCCGAAAGCATGTTGGAATGGATAAACACGTGATTGACATGATTGACGTCTTATCCCAAATTAGGTGATAAGTTTCTATTCATTATTCTCATGAGAGATAAAAGCGTTTACAAGGAAGTGAAGAAATGACAAGTCTTATGAGGTGGTGTAGGAGGAGGAGAAGGCTGTAACGAGATCATCCGTAGACGCCGAGGTTTTGTTCGGCGGACATTAAGCTTGGGAGTCGAAAAAGAAGTTCACGAAATAACTTGTTATTATTCAACTGACCTCCGATGTCACTTCCTTGGTGGAAGCTTCGCAAAATGCAACTTCTCCATAGAACCCATAAAAATGTACCCCGTGTTTCCTTAAGTTTTGTTGTTTTTCGCTGTGACTTTGTGGTTGATATTGTAATAATTCGTTGAACCTTTTGGGAACTCATATTCCTATTACAAAAAATAATTAAACTATCAGATTAGCAAACGTACTGTGGAGGAGACTAATCGGAATGTGTGATGCGTGTTCCTTTCGATTATACTACTAAATTTCTAGCCAGTGGACCGAATTTTACTCTAAAATAACTCTTCAACTCAAAAAGAAGAAACGTTGCAATTACCCTTTGTTACTGTAATGGTAAATAATTCCACTAAGTTTTTTGCCTAAACCATTCTTCACTCAACACTAGATGCTCATCTTCACTGTTTAATTCGGCAAGTTAACCTGACGGCTCACAGTCAGGCATCCACGCCATTTCCCACCTTACCGTTTACGTTCGCTCGTTTTTGGCACGATTGCTAGCCAGCTAAGCAGTGACCATACCACTACGATTCTGTTACTGAAATATATCTCGTATTTGAACGATCGCTGTGATTGTTTTGATTTGCTTTTTTATAAGCAGAACGAACACTATAGGAATTGGGAATAAGACATTGCCTTTGTGTTATGATCTAATTCTCCAACTTGTTATGGACCTGTCGCCAAATGATATGATCTCGTGGACAGCTGATATGACTGGATGGATTGATGCGTGGGAGTAATAATACTGGCGTAATAGGCAACTATGGTGAAAGGCTAGATACATCTATTCACTCATGGTACCTACTAATACGCAAACTCACGTGAATATCAAAAGACAAAGACTGGCCTGTGATTGTCGGCATATTATATCACGTCGAAATAAGGCAAATCTAGTTATATATTTCCAAACCAAGTTCACTTATAACAGTTTTAAAAAATTAGGCCACTGGAAATATAAAGAATATATAAAACTTGGGCACTGTGATAGAGTGTAACTCCATTATGGATAAGATTTTATTTTGATAAATCACACAGTGTTACACAGTAATATTAACTGATGACGTTTCGAGCACAAATTATTGCTCATAATCATATCAAGTGTGAGTAACTTGATATGATTATGAGCAATAATTTGTGCTCGAAACGTCATCAGTTAATATTACTGTGTAACACTGTGTGATTTATCAAAATAAAATCTTATCCATAATGAAGTAATTATTTTACATTTAAAGGAAATTTATGTAGACAGACAAATGTTGTTGCTATGGATTCACCAATTTTCCCAATAGTCCCTGACCTTTTCATGAATAGATTCGAAGATAACATCTTTTCAAGCATACTCATTCCTAAAATAATGGTTAAAATAAGTGGTTGATACTTTTGTTGTGCTAAAACGAGATCTAGACAGTTCATTCTTGGAGAAAATACACAATCCATCGCCCAGAATCCAGTTTACTTCGGAAGCAGAATCAGACGTCGGTGAACTACCTTTCTAGACTGCCTAGTTAACAGGAGGGAAAACGGACATTTTAGTATATCTATTTTTAGGAAGAAAACCCACTCCAATAAATATTTAGACTTCGGATCATCACACCCCATCAGCGCAAAGATTTCAGTTGTTTCAAGTCTTCTTAGACGAGCACACTCTCTGATAACGGATGAGAAAGAAAAGGAAGAAGACACATCAAACATTACTGAAACTCTCAAGCAAAACAACTACCCAAGGAACTTCATCAACAAATTCAACACTGACATTAAGTATGGCCGAAAACATGGACCTCAACAGTCGTCATTCCAAAAAGAGCGGAGACGTCAGACGATATCAGAAGAGTACTTAATAAGCACGACATCAGAGTTTTCTTCAAAACATCAGACACACTGCGTAGCAACCTTGTCCATATAAAAGACCAAATCCCTAAAGATTCTCTATCTAATTGTGATGTAATGCGATATACATCGCATAGACATCGCGAGAAATCAAAATCAGAAGAAATGAACACCATAGAGCATCTGCTTGACTATCGAAAAATCAAGTTGTCCTAGAAAAACTTGAAAAATCATCAGCCATAGCCTGTCTACACGCTATAGAATCAGGCCACAAAATCGATTTTGACAATATTGAAATAACCCACGAAAGTTTCAGAAATGACAAAGAACGTCTAGTTCCAGAAGCACTTCATAGCAAATGGAATAGGAATGATGGACTAAAACAGAATTTGACCTGGTTACGACACCCACCCTCCCCCATGAAGTGACAAAATCAACACGAATATGATAAGCAAGTTCATTATGTAAACACACACTGCTTTTGTAATTTTACACACTTATCAAATCCGACAATCTACACCTGGTTTTGTTATCTTTACCAATTGACCAATTTGACAAGGAAAACTGACCTCATGCTGAAGAACGATGATTAAATTGCTATATATAAGCTGAGATTTTGTAAATTCCGGTTTAATAATACTTTGATAAAGCTATTAGCAGCAGCATTAAATAGCGAAACGTCAGTAAAAGCAGCAATATCGTTTTGTTTTTCATTCATTGGGAAATACAAAATACCTTTATTATAAAGTCATATTAATATGTTTTCATCCACATTGGAATCGGTTGAGGGCAGTGGAAATAGACTCCTCCAATTGATAAGCGATTCGGCGAAGTTAGGCGAAAAATTTATATATATTCGAATTGGTTGGCGATATGACCAAGATCAAAGTGGGAAAAAGATGATAAGATTTTATAGTCATCTGATCACACGAGGATTCATAAGATAATTACTATTTCACGTTTATCCCTATCACCTTCCCACGTAAAAATGTGTAGGACTTTCTTTTTGAGTCTATTTGGAAAGGTTTTGATATTCCCTTTTGTCTAGTTGACCTCAAATTGATATAGGATAGGGTATGGTCTGTGTCCCGAGTTTCCAGCTGTGGAAGGTTAAATGTATCCCCTAATGCTTCTAACATGAGGTTTTGCTTCCTGTTTCCGGGTCTCTCTGACCAATCTCGTATATAATTTGTGTGTCTGATACACATCTATCCCTCTGCACTCACTGTGTATATAGTATTTCCTTTCTGCCCCACTATTTGTCCGCGAGTCCATCTTGGCGGTGAATGACAAAAACCACGTACATAAACATACCGACACACTTTGAAAACCCGACGTTTTGTCCCAAGATTGTGACTGAACTGGGTTTCCATTCTTGTATTTCAGAAACCCTGCTTTATGTGCTTAGGATTAATTGAGTCGAGGACAGTTTTGGCTTCCCGGCCAAACATAATTTCCACTGGGGATAACTGATTCGGAGCAGAAGGATTTGGCGTCGTACGAATGAGCAGCGAAAGTCGAACCAAGTTTCCTTACCTTTTCTCCTTCCCCTTTGCTTTTAGTAGGCACGCTTAAAAGTGTCGACGAATCGATTAGCTTATCCATAAGACTGGGGGTGATAAGGTGGGAAGCGAATGTGTTGGTTGCCAAACTGATTGCGGAAATCCGAGAACAGAGATGAAGTGAACTGCGACCGGTTATCAGACACCAGAACATCAGACTTACCAAAACGGAAGAATAATTGACGTAGATGGGACATTATTGCATCTGATTTTGCAGAATGCATAGGAAATATTTTTGGCCATTTGCAAAAAACGTCAACACATATTACGAAGTGCATACTAAACGGTCCAGCGAAATCGACATGAACACGGGACTATGGTTTTTCAAACAAAGGCCAGGAACATAGTTCTGTCTTGAATGGGCATTTTGGTGCTTGGGCACATTTGCTGCATTTGCAAACAAGATCTTCAATTTGGTCATCGGCGTTGGACCAGTAAACATAACTGCAACAGGTGTCCTTCATTCTCCCAATGCCAGGATGTGATGTGTGGAGATGACGAAGCACATGTTTGCGAAGATTAGCTGGAACCACAACAAGATCAGCAAACACTATACAGTTGTTAACAATGTATAAAGATTGACATCATTTATAAAGCTGTTTTAAGGTGTTGGAATGAAGATGCGGAAGCCGGCTACATAGAATGAACTTTCACACCTGATGCAAAACTGGATCGCGCAGCGTGCGGTTAGCAACCTGATCTGTAGCCACCAAAAGAATTAGAGTTATGTTTACCGAAATTCTGCTTACATCATCTTCAACAGAGAGGGATGCAATGACAATATCCTCGTTTTCCAACTTCTCATGTTTCAGTAGCTGTGGTAATACATCTACGTTGCCAAATTCAGACACTGGCTTGTATTTCATATCAAAATTATATCCTGGTAACATGACAGCCCACCTTTGAATACGATTCGCTGTGTACACTGGAATACCCTTTTTTGAGCCATATATCGACAATAGGAGTTTGTCGTCGGTAAATGGAATGAATATCCTGCCATGAAGCATTTCGTGGAACTTTGTAACTGTAAAGATAAGCGCCAAAACTTCCTTTTCGACTTGACCATATTTGCGTTTGGTTGTGTTTAGTGTTCTAGATGCATGTACAATAAATAGCTTGTTCCATTCGATCAGGAAAACGATGAGAAATGATAGCACCAATACCACATTCTGATGCATCTACAGCAACAATAATTCCCAGATTTGTATCATAATAAGTAAGCAACATATCTGACTAGAGTAATGATTTTGCTTTTGCAAAGGCACTCCGACACTCAGGTGACCAATTCCATTTTGCATTTTCTCGACAACAGGCGATTCAATGCAGCATGCATTCGGTGAAGCTCCAGTAGAAATAATACACTGTGGTAGCTGAAGAGACCAAGGGAAGAGCGCAGAGTTGCAGTATTAGTGGGAGCAGGCATATTCTAAATAGTACGTATATTTTCTGGATCTGGTAGACGCTCATGTTCATCGAAAATAAACCCAAGATACTTAACTGAATCCATGAAAAATATACATTTGTCTTCTTTAAGATGGAAACCAAACTCTGAAAAATTTGTATAAAACAGCGTCATTTGATCAAACAATTCAGAATTGCTACTTCATGTAATTATCACATCGTCGAGGTAGACATCAACACCAGGTTGGTTAGCAGCAACAGTATTCATGATTTACTGAAAAATTGTGGGTGATGGTTTTACACCAACTGGTGAGTGAGTAAACTGATGGAGATGCCCAGGGGGTGTTGATTATCAGCAACTCTCCCGACTGCGCTTCAACTTCCATTTGAAGGTAAGCATCAGCTAGGTCAATTTTCGCAAAACATTTAGCACTATTAAGTTTGACGAACAGGTCTTCATGAATTGGGAATGGATAAGCATGCTCCTCTAGAGCATAATTAAAACCAGCTGAGAAATCTGCACACAGACAAATGGAATCACTAGTTTTGCGTACAACCACCATGCGAGCAGCCCATGCAGAATGTGTTACCGGTTGGATGACACCCAATGCTTCTAGTCTGTCGAGTTCATTGCCAACCGGGGAGATAGTAGTGTACGGAAATGGACGTTTAGGGTGAAGAACTGACTTTACATTTGGTTTTAGAGACGAAGAAACTTGCAGCAACCAAGTTTGTTCTGGAAGACAGAAGCAAGCTTTTGACGCAAGTGTTGTAATAGAGACTTATTAGCTATATGATTAGAAACAATAGCATTAGATGAGGACGAAACGTTAGAACATACTGAATTTAATCGTACAAGATACTGAAGTTATCTGACCAAACAAAATCAAGTTAATTCAAATCATGGTGGTTTGTGAGATAACATACACTGTGAAATTGATGCTTACCAAACTGAACATGGCAGTTGATCTCACCCATGACTGTTAGCACAACTCCAGAAGCATTCTTAGCGATAAGCTCTATTGGAAGAATCTGTGGGTACCCAACTGATACAGAAAATTAAGTTAATATTTGACGATTGAAGACGAACAGGTTTATCGTTAATAGGCAGCTAAACATATGTCCGTCTGCTGGCAAAATCGACTTTGAACGTTGTGTAAATGGTCTGTACCCAAGAGGATTGTCTCTCCTTGAAGGAACTATGTTTGTTTCTTGTATATTTCCAAACCTGTACGTCGGTGGCACAGCGGTAGGACGCACGCCGACCCGCATTTGGTCCGGGGTTCGATCCCTGGCCGACACACTCCTTTACCTCGTCAAGCCAGTGGTAAAACTGGTAAAGAGGGAAGGTTGGGCATCGTGTTAGCAACCCCATCCCGTAAAAGTAAACATAACTGCTACCGAAACTTCAAGCCTGTAGCCTGAAGCTCTATGTTCGACTGGGAACATAAAGAAATTTTTAAAAAAATTGTCCAAACCAAGTTCACTTTTAACAATTAGGACAAATTGGGGTATTGGCTGTATGATATTCATTATTATCAAAGATTTTGTATTTCCCAATGAATGAAAAACAATGAAGTATAAACAGTTTTTGTTTTTCATTCATTAGGATATGCAAAATCTTTTATTGTTATGTTTTTCTTAATAGAAGGGTTTTTCTCTGTTGAACAGTAACCCTGTTTATGCCAAAAACGGTGACACTTGCAGCATTTATGTTTCTTGAATAGACAAAATCTGACAAAATGTCATGAACAGTAGTATCAGCACACTTATGGAGGCTTAGTGGAATTTTCAGACTGACGTCCTGCGTGCTTAACGGTGGCCGAAGTCTTGACTGCGTTAACTGGGCCAAATTCAGACGGCTGTGATTTGTGCCCCACCATACCATAGTAGTGTCATGCTTCAATTCGATTAAACGTTGGCATTCTCCGGTCACCATCTGTAAAGTCATTTTCGGATCCTCTTACAGTTTGTCAACTCATGCATCTTACCTATTCTTCTCTACTGTTCACTTCTGCTTGTTCTTTCCTGGATTGCCTAAAAGGGACTATGTTATACTTCGTAGAACTCTGAAGACTGTCAGTAGGGCGAGTGGTATCCCATTGGGCCATATCGTTGACATCGTCATTGATAGGCACTTGATTTGATGCAACGAATTCGCTAAATGAATTCAGTCAGACTCTGAGCACCCACTCTACCCGCAGCTCCAACCTTGTGTCTCCTCCTCAGGTAAAACAAGAAGTCTTTTCAGAAGAATTTATGCACGTACGTCTAAGTATAAAAATTCCACTATACCATATTTGGCACGGACTTTATGTGATGAAAATATTGCTAGGCATGAACTAACTAACCTTCTTCGTACTAGTAAATCAACCATATTCTCCACCCTTATAACATCAACCTTTATTGTTATTGTACCTCTTATATATAATCCTCGCAGTTTTTTGTTTTTATTTGTTTATTTTCTCAAAAGTGTAAACATCATTTAAGCTGTGTTATGACTGTTAATTTTGCCTTTCCCCTCACTACACTATATCAACAGAACATTAGATTCAATAATCTATAACATGCTAAAATTTTCAAACTGAATCGCCAATACTGTTTGGAACAAACTCACTGTTATTATTATTATATTTAATATTCGCAATTCGTACCCCGAATATTTTTGAGTTTATATCGTAAATGTGGACAAATTCTTCTGGTTAATTTTGTTTTAATTTTTAATTACATTTTCTGAGTAAATCAGATGCAATATTGTGACAAATGCTCAGAATTCCATTCTGTGTATTATAAGTACTGTTTTTGGAATAAAGTAGACAACAGGAGTCGAGTTAGAATGTCAGCATCTTTAAGGCTCTTCAAACCACAAATAAAAAAACAAGCACTTGAACTGGTCTGATGTCATCTCGTGTGATTTGTATTTTTCACATTGCATGTTCACTTTGCTAGGATAAGTGACATAATCGTCGGAATATACTTCTGGTAACTGAAGACATTAGTACACTCAATTCTGAACATGGATGATTGTTCACCAAACACTTCTGAGATAAAATGGTGACTGTGTCATCGAATGAGACAGTTCACGTGAATTCTTTGGCAGAATAAAACTAAAATATTTGTTGTGCTCGACAGAACCAAGTTTTCGTTAAAATAATCGAACTTTCGCAGCATCATCGAACATGGTATATATTCAATACAAAAACGCCTTTGTAACGATTGAACTGTGAATCAATTACAAGGCCAGACTGTTGGCATTAGATGGTTGGAGGCAATCGGCAGGAAGCCTCGGACCTAGGTTTCGTGCTAGTTGGCACTCATCAACAAGGCGTGTCTGCAACCTTGAAGGAACTGATGTCCCTTCTGAGATTCGAACCCGCGTCACCCAGTGCTGAAGTCAGAGACGTTACCATTTAGCTATTCAGGCTCGCGATTGACCTCCTGTAGGACTGAATTGGATATTTTGGCGAGACACCTAGCATGGTGGCCACATTGCAAGCTTGACTGATAGAATTCAGTCTGCAGCCAAGATAAGTAAGATTAGATACATTACACTAGTTACTGACTAGTGTGCAATCAAAACAATACAAGGCCAGATATTGGATAATAAATTGAACTCACTAATAGAATTTGAAATACTTTCATGCTTACTTATCTGGTTGAGATGTCGAAAAGACTTGAACTGACAGCTTCTGAGCAAAGAACATAAGAAGAGAACCGATAATAGGTGAAAAGGTTCTTGGCGAAAAGGATAAGAACGTAGAACTCTTTGCATATTTCTGTGCCATCTAATGGAGGTGGCGTGCATAAGCACAGGGATATACACTAATCGACATGGACTTCACCTGACGGACACATCCGGAACCAGATAGTCTTCATTTCAATCCTGAGAAAGGGGGGACAGTCCGCAAAACACAAAATAGAGAATGGGTGTATATATGAGCTAAAACCATTATCTAGTACGAAGCACCTTCAGAGTAAAGCTGAAAGACTACACGGCGATTAAAGATAGGTAACCCAAAAACTGACAGGAAAAACTACAAACGACAACACCACAGGGATCAGATAGAAGTCGGAGACATTACATAGAGATATGGAGCGGACCTGTGTCAAGACACCTTGGAAGTCTCTGAAAGGAATGTTGAAGGCAACTAGTACAGCCAGCTATTTTGGAAAAAGACAACAGGCAAGACAAGCACAGATGAAACCAATTAAAGTCAGCGAAGACACCTAATCACCAAAGAGTAGATGCAAATTAAACAACAGACTGATCATTTCAAACGACTGTTAAGCCCAACATCACCTATAACTCGTAGAGAAATACGACACACAACCACAGAAATGTCAGTAAACACCAATCTCTCAACAAAAGCAGACGATTCCAGTGTCATAAAATTACTAGAAGGTGGCGGAAAAAGCGGCAGAACCACACGGAATTACCCCGGAAGCACTGAAAATGGACCCAGAGACCTCAGTCACCATCCTCACGCCATTATTACAGCAAGTTTGGAAGGAAAGGTTCCTACTGATTGGAAGAAAGGCTACATTGTCAGGTTACCAAAGAAGGGTGACATGGGACTATGCAACAACTAGTGTGGAATTATATTCCTATACGCGCCAAGCGATTATTACGTCGCGTTATCCTGGAGAGACTGAAAGATGCTCTGCATGCAAAACTCCACCCCCGGACAAGCTGGATTCAGGAAAGGCGAATCGTACGCAGATCAAATTCAAACTCTACACATCACCATAGAACGGAGCTTAAAATGGAAGTCAAATCTCTATCCCAACCCCACCGACTTTGGAAATGCCTTCGACCGCGTCAATTGCAAAGCAGTTTGGAAACTAGTTCAATAATGCAGAGTGCCCAAATCCTCTGTTTATCGCCCTCATCCAATAGCCACATAGTAGCGCACACCTCAGGTGATCCGCAAATTGAGCGTATGAAGTGAAGAGAGGAGGAAGACAATGCTGGCTACTTTCACCGATGATATTCCTAATTTTGGTGAACTGGAATATGTGGGAGACTGTGAGCAGCGAGACTCTAGAAGATGTGGATTTGGCGGACGATTTATGTCTAACGTCACACAAGTTCGATTATTTGCAGGGGAAAACCGACAAGTTGGCAGAGGAGGCTGGAAGGGAAGACATAACTTCAAGTAAACATAGCGAAGGCGGAGGTGATGAAGACAACCAACCAACAACAATAACAAGCACCAACCACTATCGACGGAAGAAATTTAAACGAGCTAACTTCTGCCACTTACTTAGGCAGCATTGCTTCAACTACAGACAGCACGGAGACTTAGCACATCACGAAAATCATTTCCAATAGCCTGATGAAGATGGAGATGTGCAGTTAAAGCTTTATGTTTCACTCGGATCCCAAGGGAATAATAAAAATCATAGTAACAACTGCAATATAATGTTTGAGTGTCGCTTATTAAATGTAACCACTTGGGTCATGTACAGGTTTGCAAAAGTCTGCTTCGGAGAAATGACTCAGTCGGGATGATGTTTCGAGATATCAAGAGAAGAACACCTTGGGAGGCACAGATTTTGCAACTGACTCACGCCATATTTTCCACACACACACACACATTCGAAGAAGTATGAATGAAATCGAACAAGTTGACAAGAGGGGCAGAGAAGACAGGAGTCTCAGGCGAATACAGAGAACGCAACCACATGGAAATATTGATATATTTATAGTAGTGATAATGATAGTGTCATTAGAGAATATTTTATTACTATTCGGTCACTTTTGGCGTTACAAGTGCTACTTAATAGAAAAATAAAACAACAATCGATGAAACTCATCAAATTTTGAGTACAAAATGAAAGTGAATATTGTGTAAGCCAATGGAGGAAAAACTAGGAGAAAAGAAACAGAAACAATGAAATTTACATGTGGTTACATGTTAGTTAATTTCGCCACCTATCCCCAACCGCCTTTGCTTTCAACTATCAATGTGTATGCAAACAGATAAAATAAGTTTAAACTTGGATTCCAAAAATAGTGATGTATGCATGTATATAACGCTCAAGACAGTTTGATGGTTTAAGTTCTATGCATGAATTTGGAGAAGCACCCACCCACACACACACACAGACACACTAACACTTGTGTGTGAAATGACATGGAATTCAAAGAGTCAACCGAAAGTGGTGTACAGAGAAAAGCGGAACAAGGGAACTAGCAAACTGGAGAGATTAAGATTAAGAAAATGTAAGAAATTATTTGGGGTAATTATTAATTGAAATGGGTTGTTGTTGTTGTTGTTCTTGTTACTGTTGTCGCTTTTCGATAAAATTAGGAGGAAAAAGCAGAACAGAACAGAACAGAATATAACAATTTTTCACGAGATGTGAGTACATTTCTCGGAATTACACACCAGTAGTATTCATTTATTAAGAAATTCACTTAGTGCACACATGTCAAGAGGAACAACAAGGAGATTTTAGTGCAACGAAACAGAACAAAAATGACGGAGATAAAATAATAGTAATTCAATAGTAATTCGCTCAAGTATATTAAATGGAGTAGTTATGCCGATTACTCTGTAATCAGTCAAGTGAGCAGGTGAACAAGACACCTGTGTGTGTGTGTGTGTATGTGTGTGTGATCAGATTGCGATGAATCCACAGAGCTAACCGATGAATTTATTAAGAAGTCAATGTTCAACGGCCAAATGTGTTTAACAAAGGCAACAGAATAAGTAAACACACACACACACACACACACACACAAAGATATATCTATGTACAAAACTAAGATCTATTCAGGAATCCACTCAAACAAACAAAAATAGCATTGATTCCATTGAATTCAATCTAAGCAATTGTTATAAGTGGCATAGAATGTTGTTCTTTTTGTTGTTTCGGTTGTTGTTGCTGTTGCTGTTGTTGTTCTGGAGGTGGCGGTGGTTGTTGACCTTCAAATGTTGCGGTTGACGACGACGACGATGATGATGATGATGATGATAAAATTGACGTATTCTCACCAATTTCATTATCACAATTAGTCACATTAACAACTGAATTGGTCAACTGTTTCCCATTACCAGATATTGATTTTATTGTATTCTGTAGTAGCACTGCCTTATCATCATTATCAGGATTCTTTGCTCCACCATCATCACTATTATGCTTATTAATTGAATTACTAGGATAATAACAATAATCAATTCCAGCTGATATATCCATCTTCTGATGTAATTCAACTCCTTCATTATTAATATTATTACTATCGTCGTGTTTAGGTATGGTGAATAATGTAGACTTGTCAGTATAACAACTTGACTGATTTGGAAGAGTTTGTTGTTGTGATGACGAATCACTTACTTTATTGTCATATTCATCTAGTGTGCATGATGAGGTTTCAATGCATCGTTCACGTTTAAAAATACTTAAAGTACCTTTAGCTTTATTTTCACGTAAACTATATAAAAAAAAGAGAGAGAAAAAAAAAGAAATTGAATTAGACAGTGTCTCGTTTTACTAAAACGTAAGGCTGACATTATTGTTATTTATTATTATGACAACCACATTATTGTTTCTTTGGGATAAAATGTGAAAACTCTGGTGGGGACTATGTGTGATATGCATATTACTGGGCTATACTGTCTTTCTACTTGAGAATCTCTCCTCACCTACCTGCATTCCGAGTGGAACAAAGGGATTCACACTTGACCCTTAAAGTTTCAATCACTTTGGTGTTGTTTTTACTGTACGAGGTGGCGATAGTCTCACTCCCAACCTTTTGCTCTCTACCGGGCTGACTACTGGATAGGCGATGATTAGGAGTGCTTCGGCCAGGAATCGAACCTCGATCATATGTGTCTGAAACACGCAGTGCTTTATGATATTGCATGCCTTCTTTGCGCGGTGTCGTGCTAATTTTTCCCGTATTGTTCCAGTTTTAGTAAATATATATATATATATATATATATATATACATATATATATATATAAATATCATAAAATTATGGTAGTACAGAATACAAAAATACCCAATGATCAATATGACACTTGAAAGCGAGGAAAGCAATGAACTCCGAGGGCTTATTTGGTGAGCAAAGACATATTAAGTCAATTCAGACGTTTATTTTGTAGGCTATTCCACGAAACAACGTCGAGTAGACGACTATCAAAGTATGTTGGACATATATTTCACCCTCGTCTTCGACTCTTCAGCAGTATGCACTTATGTTTCCATAGCTTTAAGGCTACCGGCCGATTATGTATACCAACCAACTACTTTTAAGTGTTCGTTTGTAGCGATTTGATTGGTTACAGGATTTTCATCATGAGCTGATATTAGTGAGCATCAGATCAAGTTAGAATTCATGAGTTCGAAACTCGGTGGGTACGTACTAGAGAAGAGTCCTGAACTAGGACGAAACAGCTGTCCAGTACTCCCACGTTTTCCAGTGGTTCTCTAAATGATGTCAGCTCATGATGAAATCCTGCACCCTGAATACTAAGCATTATAATGAATGCTTTCTTTACCGAAACAGAACAATTTATTTGGCTTCTTGCTATATTCACTGAAATTGTGATTTATGGTTTGTCTATATTTCAGTAGGACAGTGTTCCTACTGGGATTGGAATTCTGTACTAGTCTAGTCATAGCTTAAAATGATAGAGTATAATGTGTTAAATTATCTTAGTACGTATTGATTTTTTCTATTCAACAGGGCAAGTATGTTACTAACCTGGGCTGTTGTTATAATCTAACTAAGAGGTATTTTGTTTCGCTAAATCAGTACTAACTCGGACTGACGTCCAGAATAAAACAAGAACTACACGGAGTATAGTAGTAATCTTATATTATTAGGATAACTGAAATTCAGACTTTCATTCCGTCAGTCAGATCAGAAGCCCATATATATACATATGTATACTATTAAAATAGTTAACACACAATCCACTCAATTTTTATAATCTTGAAACAAACTGAGACCATCGAGCACTGATAAATGTACATCTAGTCATAGTCACATTGGGAGAAACAATGCCACTAGAATAAATACGATCGACACACACACATTAATAAACATAAAATTTGACATGGTAACACATTACAGTATAAACAATGAAGATAATAGTACACTGTCTATATCTTCAAGTATTAGCATCACATGATAACGTATGCGATATTAGAAAGTGAGTCGTCAACGGAGTATGACTAATTTTTCAAAGATTGAACTAGATATGAGAAACGATTATTTAAAGGTGAGAAAATCACCTTCATCGCCTGACCCCGAGTTAATCTATCTCGTTCTGGTATAGACTATTGAAGTAGTGTTGATACATTCATTTTTCGTTAGTTTTTATTAAGCCAGACCTTGCAGTACAGATATTTATTGTACGTATAAATAAATTGTAGTAGAAGTACACACTAGCACACTTACACACACACACACACACACACACACACACACACACACACATATATATATATATATATATACACATATATATACGCACACACACACACACACATTAGAGATTTTTACTACACTGTTTAGTGTGTATATTTCGTGGGAGTGAATTCTTCCGACAGACGTTAAATTGAAGACATCTTGAATTTATTCTATTGTTCTGTTTCGGCCATTTTGCCTACTGGCATATTTTAGTTTCCAGTAGTGTATAACTACTATAATAGTAGTTATTGTATTTTACTCTGATTACTGATTTTCACACTTATAAAGCATATGATGATAGTGATAAGGTAGAACTGTTTGTTTTAAGAAGTGAATGACAAGATGTCCAACAAATAAGCTATTCAGACTACTAAAGTCTTTCCAAAGTTGACAAGATGACAACAAGTGTACAAAATAACTATTTTCTTTCCAGTGTGTATGACCAAACTGGTGTGTCAAACACAGAACCTTTGGAATTCAAGTAAAGTAAAGTAACACTGGGAAGCCGTATTTTCGGCTTATTATTAGATGACACTGTGTCGGAGAAAATAGAGGTGTCGATTGGACACACACACACACTAAGGAGACGGTGGAATGACATGACGCGTCAGGCCATCGCTGGAATGGAACGCGAATAGGAAATGTCGAGTTGGGACTATGGCCGAGGATAACATAGCGGAGATAGTATGAGCGGGAGATGGGAGCCTATGAGCAATCGTGGAGCCAGGTTAAGAGGACCACAGAGAATAGAGGACAGTGTGACTGTGTGCTGTTGAATCGGTATGTTCCACTCGGAAACCAAGGCAACAATGATATATACAATAATTTAAAAGTAATTGGTTACAGGATTTTCATCATGAGCTGACATTAACTAGAGAACCACTGGAAAACGTGGGAGTACTGGACAACTGTTTCGTCCTAGTTTGGGACTCTTCACAGTACACACCCACCGGGATTCGAGCCTAAGACCTTCTGGTTCCAAGGCTAGCTCGTATACCATTAAGCCACTGGGACCCGATGCATTGGCAGCCCATGAGTTCTAACTTCTGCCAATTCACGACATAGCGCGACCCCAAGCCAATGTCTTCGGCGAGTATTTGTCCTCACAGCTGACCTGCTGCACCCTGCTGGTCAGGACTTCCGGTCTGTGCGTACTGATGAAGAGTCTCAAACTAGGACGAAACAGCTGTCCAGTACTCCCACGTTTTCCAGTGGATCTCTAATTTATGTCAGCTCATGATGAAAATCCTGTAACCAATTACTTTTAAATTATTGTATATATCATTGTTGCCTTGGTTTCCGAGTGGAACATACCGATTCAACAGCACACAGTCACACTGTCCTCTATTCTCTGTGGTCCTCTTAACCTGGCTCCACGATTGCTCATAGGCTCCCATCTCCCGCTCATACTATCTCCGCTATGTTATCCTCGGCCATAGTCCCAACTCGACATTTCCTATTCGCGTTCCATTCCAGCGATGGCCTGACGCGTCATGTCATTCCACCGTCTCCTTAGTGTGTGTGTGTGTCCAATCGACACCTCTATTTTCTCCGACACAGTGTCATCTAATAATAAGCCGAAAATACGGCTTCCCAGTGTTACTTTACTTTACTTGAATTCCAAAGGTTCTGTGTTTGACACACCAGTTTGGTCA
This sequence comes from Trichobilharzia szidati, assembly GCA_944472155.2. Taxonomy (NCBI): domain Eukaryota; kingdom Metazoa; phylum Platyhelminthes; class Trematoda; order Strigeidida; family Schistosomatidae; genus Trichobilharzia; species Trichobilharzia szidati. Next base: position 144,410,494 of record OX235279.1, read on the forward strand.
TACACACTGGAAAGAAAATAGTTATTTTGTACACTTGTTGTCATCTTGTCAACTTTGGAAAGACTTTAGTAGTCTGAATAGCTTATTTGTTGGACATCTTGTCATTCACTTCTTAAAACAAACAGTTCTACCTTATCACTATCATCATATGCTTTATAAGTGTGAAAATCAGTAATCAGAGTAAAATACAATAACTACTATTATAGTAGTTATACACTACTGGAAACTAAAATATGCCAGTAGGCAAAATGGCCGAAACAGAACAATAGAATAAATTCAAGATGTCTTCAATTTAACGTCTGTCGGAAGAATTCACTCCCACGAAATATACACACTAAACAGTGTAGTAAAAATCTCTAATGTGTGTGTGTGTGTGTGCGTATATATATGTGTATATATATATATATATATGTGTGTGTGTGTGTGTGTGTGTGTGTGTGTGTGTAAGTGTGCTAGTGTGTACTTCTACTACAATTTATTTATACGTACAATAAATATCTGTACTGCAAGGTCTGGCTTAATAAAAACTAACGAAAAATGAATGTATCAACACTACTTCAATAGTCTATACCAGAACGAGATAGATTAACTCGGGGTCAGGCGATGAAGGTGATTTTCTCACCTTTAAATAATCGTTTCTCATATCTAGTTCAATCTTTGAAAAATTAGTCATACTCCGTTGACGACTCACTTTCTAATATCGCATACGTTATCATGTGATGCTAATACTTGAAGATATAGACAGTGTACTATTATCTTCATTGTTTATACTGTAATGTGTTACCATGTCAAATTTTATGTTTATTAATGTGTGTGTGTCGATCGTATTTATTCTAGTGGCATTGTTTCTCCCAATGTGACTATGACTAGATGTACATTTATCAGTGCTCGATGGTCTCAGTTTGTTTCAAGATTATAAAAATTGAGTGGATTGTGTGTTAACTATTTTAATAGTATACATATGTATATATATGGGCTTCTGATCTGACTGACGGAATGAAAGTCTGAATTTCAGTTATCCTAATAATATAAGATTACTACTATACTCCGTGTAGTTCTTGTTTTATTCTGGACGTCAGTCCGAGTTAGTACTGATTTAGCGAAACAAAATACCTCTTAGTTAGATTATAACAACAGCCCAGGTTAGTAACATACTTGCCCTGTTGAATAGAAAAAATCAATACGTACTAAGATAATTTAACACATTATACTCTATCATTTTAAGCTATGACTAGACTAGTACAGAATTCCAATCCCAGTAGGAACACTGTCCTACTGAAATATAGACAAACCATAAATCACAATTTCAGTGAATATAGCAAGAAGCCAAATAAATTGTTCTGTTTCGGTAAAGAAAGCATTCATTATAATGCTTAGTATTCAGGGTGCAGGATTTCATCATGAGCTGACATCATTTAGAGAACCACTGGAAAACGTGGGAGTACTGGACAACTGTTTCGTCCTAGTTTGGGACTCTTCTCTAGTACGCACCCACCGAGTTTCGAACTCATGAATTCTAACTTGATCTGATGCTCTCTAGCGACCGGCCTTATTCAGGCAGTGATCTGGGGTTCTAGTGGGAAGCCGTGAGCAATAGGGTACAGCAGGTTGAAGATGAGACAGTAACTCATAGAAGAAGACATTGCGAAATAGTCGCGCTATGTCATGAATTAGCCTAGATTACTAGGTCACTATTATTCTAGCCGGTCCCAAGCCCGGATAAAGAGGGAGGGTTGGGGCGTGGTGCTAGCAACTCCACCCCCAAAATCTAACCAAATTGCTACTAAAACTTCAACACACAAATATATTCAAAATTCTACAATTACAAATAGTGACCTTATTTTTCGCTGGAATCGGGGAAGTGAAATGACGCAGGCTGGTGAAAGCCTTCGGGAAGCCAGTCAGCCGATGTGCCTTCTTTCGATGAAAGCAAAAATAAGGATGGGGACGTGGAATGTTCGTACAATGTACGAAGCTGGGAAGGCTGCTCAGGTAGCGGCAGAAATGAGGAGATATGGAATAGAAGTGTTGGGAATCTGCGAGAGCAGATGGAACGGATGTGGAAGGAGCCAACTATCAACTGGAGAGACAATAATCTACTCCGGTCACCCAGAGGACGATCACGAGCACACCAAGGGAGTAGCCATCATGATGTCACCAACAGCGGCTAAAGCTCTCATGCAGTGGGAACCAATCTCCTCCAGGATAATGACAGCCAGGTTCAACTCAAAAGGAAAAAAGGTTACAAACATTCAGTGCTACGCGCCTACAAACGCCTCAGAACATGAGAAGAAGGAGGATTTCTACAGTCAACTACAAACAGTAATGGACAACGTCCCAAAGAGCGATATCAAAATCCTGATGGGCGACATGAATGCGAAACTGGGAGGAGACAATACAGGAAGAGAACTCACCATGGGTCGCGAGGCCCTCGGTGAAATGAACGAAAATGGTGAACTCTTCTCAGACTTCTGCGCCTTTAATGATTTGGTGATTGCTGGCAGTGTGTTCAAACACAGGGATATACACAAGGCAACATGGATTTCACCAGATGGACACACCAAAAACCAGATAGACTTCATTTCAATCTCAAGGAAGTGGAGACGGAGCCTACTGGACACAAGATCGAGGAGAGGAGCAGATGTGGGTTCAGACCACTATCTAGTACAAGGGACTTTCAAGGTGAAGCTGAAAGCCTCGAGGATACCTGGGGATAGGCCACAATGCAAGTTCAAAACGCAAAAACTGAAAGACACAACCACAAAGGACACTTTCACTGCAACTGTCAGAGCAAAGCAGGAAACACTACGTGGCACCACCGAGGAATCATCCGTGGAAGACCATTGGAACTCTCTGAAGGTAATTTTCAACGAAACGTGCTCAACGGTTTTAGGAAGAAAGAAGAAACAAGACAAGGAATGGCTCTCAACAGACACTTGGAAACTAATAGAGGAGAGGAGAAAGGTGAAAGAAAAAATGATTCAATGCAAAGATGGACAAGAGAAAGAGACGCTGAACTCAACTTACACAGCACTGGACAAAGAAGTGAAGAAGAGTGCCAGGAAGGACAAAAGACAATTCTACGACAACCTGGCTACTGAAGCTGAGAAGGCAGCAGGCGAAAGGGACCTGAGGACACTATATCAGATAACCAAGTCTCTATCCTGGAAGAGATCAACACAAGTGAAACCTATAAAAGACAGCCAAGGGAACCCAATTACCAAGGAAGAAAGACAGATTAAACAATGGGCGGACCACTTCAAAGGACTCTTGAATCGACCACCACCTGCAACCCGCCCAGTAATACCAACAACAGCACGTACACAACTGCAAGTTGACACCAATCCTCCAACGAAAACTGAAGTCATCAATGCAATCAAGCTTCTGAAAGCTGGAAAAGCAGCTGGACCAGATGGAATACCCCCGGAAGCACTGAAAGCGGACCCAGAGACGACAGCAGATATGCTGACTCCATTATTGCAAAAGATCTGGAAAGAGGGAAAGGTGCCTACTGACTGGAGAAAAGGTTACCTCGTGAAACTACCAAAGAAGGGCGACCTGGGACTCTGCAAGAACTGGCGAGGAATCATGCTCCTGTCGACGCCAAGTGAAATCCTGAGTCGCATCATCCTGGAGAGAATCAAGGACGCACTGGATACAGAACTCCGCCAACCAGAACAAGCTGGATTCAGGAAAGGCAAATCATGTTCTGACCAAATTGCAACTCTACGCATTATCATCGAACAAAGCATGGAATGGCAATCAAATCTCTACCTCAACTTTATAGACTTTGAGAAGGCCTTCGACAGCATTGACCGTGAAGTAATTTGGAAACTACCCGAGTACTACGGCGTACCCCAAATATTCATCAACCTTATTCAACAACTGTGCGACAACGGCACATGTCAAGTGATCCACAACGGAAAACTCAGCGAGGCGTTTCGAGTAAACACAGGAGTCAGACAAGGGTGCTTATTATCACCAATGATATTCCTAATTGGGGGTGGACTGGATTATGCGTCAGACAGTGGGAAACGAGAAGACAGGGATATCCTGGACGGACGTGAAGAACATAGAAAACCTGGATTTCGCGCGTGGATGATTTATGTTTGATGTCACACAAAGTCGAAGACTTACAAGTGAAAACCGACAAACTGGTCGAAGAAGCAGCAAAGGCAGGACTGCAGGTGAACATAGACAAGACGGAGGTCATGAAAATAACCAACCAACAACAACAGCAGCAGCAACATCCAGTGCCAATCACCATCAACGGGAGGGATTTGAAAGAGGTTACTTCATTCACTTATCTAGGGAGCATTGTCTCAACCACAGGAGGAACGGACGAGGATGTCAAATCGAGAATCGGTAAGGCGAGAAACACATTCATCAACCTGAAACCAATCTGGAAATCTTCGTCACTCACCATCAACAACAAAATTCGGATTGTCAATACAAACGTGAAGTCAATTCTTCTATATGGATCAGAAACTTGGCGGGTCACCAAGAATATTTCCAACAGCCTGTTGCAGACCTTTATCAACAACTGTCTTCGCTCCATACTGAAGATAAGATGGCCTGAAAGAATCACAAACAAGAAGCTATGGGAACAAACGAAACAGGAACCAATCGCCCAACAAATATGCAGGAGGAAGTGGAGATGGATTGGACACTCGCTGAGGAGGCCGTTGAGTGACATCGCGCGTCA